>CM032905.1:14196204-14779831 GCA_019202805.1 Arabidopsis suecica | reverse complement strand
TGTGAGGCTTAAAAAAACAAAAAGAATGACCAGGATAGAGCAATCGTTGAGAAGCCAAATCTTAGATTTGATGCTTTGTTTCTCCCGTATGTAATTCAATAATACCATAAATGTTTGAGTAAGCTTTCTCTACAAAAAAATCTTACTACTTTATCCACGTACATGTGAATCAATAGAGTCAACAAATTTAAAGATTTCATATCTATGTGATGTGTATTTTCACCACTACGAAACTAGAAATGCATAATGCTTTTATTCTAATTAGCCTATGATATGATCTGTGAACTACATCATGCTAATTGAAGATATTAACAAGAATGTATACATGATTTCAGGAGACAAATCTGGGGCTGGATCGACAAAAAAGATTATGAACAACTTAGAAGGATTCAAGGGAGAAATAACCAATTTAGTCCCATATATTGGATTGAGAAGGCCAAAGTTTTCATGTGGAAATTTTAACACCCTTCTTGGAATCTGTGAGTTTCTGTAGAGTACTAATTCTCATCGCTCTACTAAACCACCGTGATTTTTTATAGTGCATATTTATAATTCATATATAGAGAAAAGTAGGACGGACGTTCTAGAATCTCTTGGCTAGGAGTTTATGTATTTTCTTTGAGGAAGTTACATTGTCATAGCAATCTTTACTGATTTCTATTCCTTTATTCTATAATAGTTGTCTTTAATCCTTACTTTTTGTTTCAGTTTTCATTGGCAAAACCTATGTGCAGGTACAAAAAAAAAATGGCAAGATCACTGACAATATACACACTATTCAAGGTATGTACGTATTCGGTCTCCCATAGATAGAAATTTTTGTGGTATATGAACATGGTAGATTTTCATGTTTTTTGAACTCAAGGTTATGAAGTTAAAAAGTCGTGAACACATTCTTAAGCTTTTGAGATGTATTGTGTTAATATTTTTACCCTAAAATCATTGTCTAATGGTACTCTGTAGTTATTTTTCACCGAAGTTCATATTATATGTATCAGAAGAGAAAGAATGATGAATAACCAAAATCTAAACGAAAGATATATTATCAAAACCAATGTTGGATTCACATAGGCAATGGTAGAGATGAAACGAATTTGCAAAAAGGCAAACAAACAAAACAAAGTAATGAAGCGAATTTAGAATATTAAACAAATAAATATATATATAGGTTACTCTAATTTAAATGTAAAATTTAATATCTTATGATTAGTTTTTGAATGGATACTACAAACGTTAAAATGAATTTAAACCTATCTAATTTGAAGGCTACCATAACTTGAAATATGTCAATTATCGTATATATTTCGGGGCATAGCCCAGATTTTCTTCTAGTAGTTAATAAAATTATATTCATTTTATGTAGTTACAATTGTTATTGTTAAATTCATTTTTGACTTGAAATATCAATTTATACATTTTCATGTATAAATCTAATTATTTATATATAAGATCTAAATTTCTTTTTACTATCATGAATACATACAACAACAATCTAAGATATTTTGATATAATAATATGTAATTATGTTACTTGTGTGATTTGAAACTTGCCTGACTTGATCATAATTAAACAATTCCTTGTTTTATGTCTCATCATCTAGTACTCTAGCCACATCGTGATAGGCTCATGATTAATTACTTGATTGACATAAATTGAAGAAGATCTCAAGAGTTTTTATACAAAAGAAGAAAAAAAAAAAGCAAAAACTAAAGTGTCATTTTAAATCAATACTTTTAGATCTTCTGCTATTGCAAATGGTCGTGTCATGAATTTTTTGGTATGTCTAACGTCTCAAAGACCCATTACTTGAAAAACTTGCATGTCAATGTAACCAAGTTACCATAAGGCACAAATATGAAAAGTCGTGTATGAACTACAAAACGTAATAATGAGAAAAGACTCAAAGTAAAATTACTAAACTAATAAGAGGTTAGATAGCAAACAACTAAACTATAACACAAATAAATTTTCAGTCATTATCGAATAGTGACTATTGCTAAAAAAGTTTTTAGTAAAATATGATAAGTATAGTGAAAGTATGGCTTAATTAATTAACATACTTTTCTAATCTTTTTATTTTATTTTAAAGAAAAAGTTAAGAGTGGAAATGATGGAGGATTTAATGCAATGAAGAACTTTTAATTTTTTTCTCCTTTAATTTGGCTATTTTCTTTTATTTAAATAATATAGAATTAAACATGTCATTTTATTGTGTGATTAAATGGCACTCATATGGAGAGAGTTGGCCAACTTTCATATATATGATTCTTATTATCTTTTATAATTTTATAACTACATATTCATAACAATCATCCATTGACTTTAAAGTAAAATTATTAAAAGTTACATAATTCTTTACGTCAATAACTACAATATTGTTGGGATATATTAAGCAAGTTTTTATTTAAGCATATAAACAAAAGTTTATTGGAAAATAACAAAACAATAATAGAAAAAATAACGTTTTTTCTATGTCCAAATGAAATGAACCAAGTCTTTATTTATAGAGTATAAAAATGATGAAGTTTGATATAAGAAACATAGATGAAAAAAATGTTTTACATACAATAACTGATTTTAAATAATTGAGATGAGAAAAAAAATCTTCATGGTCTCCACTTTAGTTTTTTCAAAATGTTGAACAAATTTAATTAAGTTTAATCCACCTCATCTTTTTGTTTTTTTCAAGAAGCCCATTGGAGCCATTCAACAGTTGAATAAAAAATTCAGCATCCGCATTGTACATGGTCTAAATAGTCCAACAACTTTACTTTCGTAAGTATCTTCCTCTCAAGAATTATATCTTTTTTTTATTATACTCTGATATACTTTAGTAACTAAAGTAACTTTCTACGATTATATAAATAAATTATATTTGTAATTTATATTATATCTTATTGTAAGTGAGCTGAACTAAATAATATTTTACAAACTTTTGCATGCGGCTTATTAATGATACGAAGAAAAAATACTTTTATTTGCGGAATGTTATGAAACTAATGTCACTACTAATCCTCATGCGGCATTGGATTTGGATATGGACCATCCTATGTACACTTTGAGAGGGAGAAATTTTCACCAGATTATTTATCGTCCAATTAGATGCCACGGTGTTTTGCTCACACAGATGAGAGATGCTCGAGATTTGTATGAGTTTTCTAAAACATTTCCTAACGATGTTCTGCAGAACAGAGACAATTATTTTTAAGCAATCATTGTATTTCCGCCAACGATGCATGTAAGAGTCGTACCTGATTCACTTAACCAGTTAGGCTCAACTTGGCCGAACTTTGCCACTGTTCTCTCTCAATTTGTCGATGTCACATACTTCAATAGCGCGAATCCTATAAAACCTCTAAAATCAACCCAAAGTATTAATTTTATTTATTTTAATCATAAATATAAAAAATTACAAACAAAAAAACCATATTGGAGATAATAAAAGTTTAAAAATTACAGAAGAAAAAAATATAGTTTCTCTATATATAGAGAAAAAAAAAATTTATTTTAGATGTGAAAATAGAGATGAGTTGGAGCAGATTTTATCACAAAAACTATATAATATCAGCCTAAATAGTCGGATGTGATAAATAAATAGAAATTGTTTTGATAATATATAAATTCTACATAGAAATATATATTTTTATTTAATCTATTTTATTTTTAAAAAATTCAATCTGACATTATGTTTTGCAATAAAATTTAACTATTTATTTTATGATATTAAACAATTTAATTTTACACTCCATCTAAATGGATAAGAGCTAAAAAATTTAGTTCTACACACTCCATATTATTGTTTAATTTTTTCTGATATTTAAATTTTAAATAGAAACTCACACATTTTTCTAATTAATTAAGCTGGGCCATTACATAGATTTAATTTAACAATAAAACATATCCATAAGTAAGAGAACAAGATTACATCTGCCTCTAACATTAACTAAATTCACCTAATCAATACTTAAACCCATAATTTTCTCTCTCTTCCGTTCTTCCTCCTATTCCTCTCTGTCACCGGTTACTCACCCTCCATCATCGGGGGTTCTCCCCCCTCCTCTGGCTCGGCCTCTTCCTCCTTCACAGTTTTGGGTTGATTCCTCCTGTTCATTCTCTCCTCCCTCTTCTTCTTCTTCTTCTTCAGTTTAGTTGCTCCTTTGTATTTGGCTTGACTCCTTTTTAGAGCTTGTTCAGCCTCGTAGTTCTCTTTAATCTCCATCAGCCTTTTGTCTTGAGCCTTCGTGGGACTGCGTGTTTCTTCAATCTTCACATTCATGAACTCTTTCTTTAGATCAGAAAAATCCTTGAAGGAATGCTTCATTTTGCCGTAAGGATTACGGATGTAATGGAACTTGCTTGTCTCGGCAATGAATCGATGCCCACTTCAAAGATCCTTCTTTAGTGAAAACTTCTGGTTTCACCACAAGTTTCTGCTCATAAGTATCCTAAAATCATGTAAGTTAATTTTTCTTTTCTTAAACTAAATTACTGTTGTTATGTGAGTTAAACTTTAGATATTAGTATTTGTTATAAGTGTCTTACTCGAATATAACTATACAAATAGCAGCGGATGAGGAAATAATAGCGTAGGAAGAAACATCAATGGAGGAGATGATGGAGCTATCGTGGACGACTGGTCGGCCATTGAGATCGAGAGGAACAGTTGGTACTTTGTTGGAAATGATCTAACGCTAAGGCCACACCCACTGCCAAGCCAAACAAGAATAAGAAGTGAAGAAAAGCTGTGTTGGTCATGTCATAATAAATGGCTCTCTCTCTCTCTCTCTCTCTCTCTCTCTCTAAGACGAATTTGGTTATGTAGTCCTAAATTACAAAGTAAAGAACCATTTTTCAAATAAAAAAAAGTTTAACTATTATAGAAGGAATAGAGTTCCACTATATATATAAGAAAATTAACAATATATATTTTAGATGTGAAAATAGAGGTGAGTTGGAGCAGATTTTATTATAAAACTAGATAAGATCCGATTAATTAGGCGAAAGTGAGAAATAAATAGAAATATTTTTTTGATTAATATTTGAGTTCTAAATAGTAATATAGAAGCAATAGTAATCCAAAGTAACAAATTAAATAACCACTTTGCAAATTTTAAAAAAATTAACTATTACAGAAGTAAAATATATATATTTGATAATATTTTTGAATTCTAAATAGTAATATATATTTTTATTTAATCTATTTTCTTTTAACCAAAAATTCAATCTAACACGTTCTATTTTGCAACACAATTTAACTATTTATTTCATGATAATAAACTGTTTAATTCTACACACTATCTTAATTTATAAGAACTTAGAAATTTAATTCTACATTGTCCTTCTTATTTTATTTTTTTCTGATATTTTAATTTTAAATAGAAACTGACAAAATTTTATACAATATGTTCTAACTCTCATCTGAATTTCTCTTCTCTATCTAATTATCCTAATTGGCAGAGACTTGCTCCGGAAAGGGTTAGGTTGGTCCATTGGTAACAGAAAATCTATCCGAGGTTGGCATGATCAGCCGCATGTTCCATTTGGACCTCGTCCTCTTGCGACCTCCTCCATTCTGGTTAAAGACCTCCTTTGCCCAATTACAAAAGACTCGAACCTCGAGGCTATCAAAAATCTATTACCTCGATATGAGGATTCAATTCGCTCAATAATTATCAGCAGCTTTCACTTGAAAGATTCTCTTATGTGGCTACCTGAAAAATCAGAACTCTACTCTACAAAAACAGGGTACCACTTGGCACGTGATTCCCCCTCCCTGATCACAGATCCCCGCATGCTTTCAACTGGGACAAATGTATTTGGAATGTAAAAGCAGCTCCATAAGTTAAAATTTCTTTGGAAAGATTCTAGTGGAGCTCTCTCTCTTGGCAGCAATCTCGTAAAAAGAGGCCTCATGTCAACCATAAATTGCAAAAGATGCGGGGAAAGAGAAGATGAACTTTGTATCTTCTTTAACTGTGCCTCTTCTCGCAGAATGTGGAATGAAGCCCCTATTTCTCAACAGATCTCCACTGGTTTGTACAAAAATTTCCATAGCTTCTTGCCCAAGGCTCTGTTGGTTTCGGGACTGCCTCCCAGTGGGTTGGTATCTACCCCAACTGCACCATGCCTCCTGTGGAACCTATGGAAGGCCAGAAACTGCCTCATTTTTGATGATCGTCACTTCACGGAGAAGGACATCATCAACAAAGCTACCCGTGAAGCGAGAGACTGGCAATCTACCAAGTTGACCCGCCAAAACAACAAGCTAAATCAGGAAGGGTTGTGGTAAGGCAAGTCCATGAAGATGCTTTCAAATGTTTTGTGGATGCAGCTTGGAGTGCGACAACAGGGGTATGTGGACAAGGCCGAATCCTTTATGACCCTGCATGCAACGCACAAAAATATTCACAAGCACATGCCGCTACGTTGATTCGCCCCTTATTGCTGAGGCATTGGCTCTGGCGAAATGCTCTGTCGTCCTTGAGGAACAACACAGAGCTAACAAACAGAAGATTAGAAGTTTATTCTGATTCCTAAGTTCTCATCTCCATCCTCAATTCAAAAGCAAGCCATAAAGAGCTCAAAGCTATCATCAATGATATCACTTGTTTGAGTGTTATGAATAATAGATGATACCCATTATATGGTCCATCTTCTAGAAGTATTTAAAATTACTTGTACCCAAAGTTTTACTTTGTCACCAAGTAAAACCCTTCTCTTGTACTCCTATATAAAGGATCCTTTATTCATTGGAATAAGACAACAAATTCTTCGATCTATTTTCTCTGTTTACAATATGTTATCAGCACGAGGTAAAAGGTGAATACATTCTCATAATATTATTTTTAGAACCATATTTATTTATCGACTCATGGTTCATAGTATTGATCTATCTATTATTGAAACAATACAATATGAGCCGATCGATGATTATTTTTATAAATCGATAAAAGCATGACTTCAATGACTAAATGAAGAAGAGAATCATGCTTATCATTTGTTTTTTTAATTATTATTGCATGATTTAATGATTCTAAAAAAAATTCGACAAAGAAGAGAATCATGCTTATCATTTGTGTAACACCCAGTTTCATGAATATGGTGGTGCATGGAGAGAGGTTTAAAAGAATTGATTTGGTCACCTATGTCAACAAAGTGCACTTATCTTTTCGGTCAAACGTCTTGAGAGAAATCTAGAGTTAAGCGTGGTTGAGCTGGAAAAGTTTCATGATGGATGACCTTCCGGGAAGTGAATTGTCAGAACTGTGTGAGTGAGGACAAAACACAGGGAAAGATCATGTGGTGATTTGTAGATAGCAAAGAACTAAACTATAACACAAATAAATTTTCAGTCATTATCGAATAGTGACTATTGATAAAATGTTTTAGTAAAATATGATAAGTAGAATGAAAGTTAGAATGACACATGTCATTTTCTTGTGTGATGATGTGACACTCATATGGAGAGAGTTGGCTAATTTTCATATATATGATTAGTGTTGGTTTGGTTATTTAATTCGTGTGTGAGTTATTTTTTTTGTTTTTAACTTGAAGCTAAATGTGTCTTGTGTCTAGAAAACAGTGTTATTGCAACGATATTTTTGAAATAACCGTATTCCTTAAAATTTTATAACAAATTCTGCTATATTTTTGCAATGATGAGTGTACTTTGCAATTTTATTACAAGTTTAATGCAAAATAACAACAAAACAATTTCCTGCGGTTTTCAATTACAAATTAGCAACATTTTTACTACATGTAAAAATGTCTTGCAAAATTTATAAAAAATATCCAACAATAATGAATTGTGATTATTTTGCAAGAAAATTAACGCAAATACATGTCACAGAAGATGTGACACCTTTGTCACTATATCAACAACAATTTATAAAAATTGAAACATATACTTTCTATAAAAATTACGTTACTATATATTCACATTTTTTTTAACTCAATTACTAAATGCTATATTGCATATTTAACATTAAAGTTAGCATAAGATTATTTGAATTTAGAATATCTTTAATGTTTTTGTAAATTTATTAATTCTTAAATATTGAGTTTAATTGCAAAACATTTACGTTTGGTTCGGTTTATGTAATTATTAATTACCTTCTTCTTTTTCTTCTTCTTTACCTTCTTCTTTTTCTTTTATTTTTTCTTCATGTTTTCTTCTTGTTTTATTTTTTTTGTTTTATAAAGTAAAGAATAAGAAAAAACAAATATAACTCATTGGAGTATCTTATAGAGTAGTTTGTTCCAAAGATTTTATTGTTTCATCCTAAATTAGTGCATTATTTTGTTATTATCGAGATCTTTGTTTTGATATTCCAAGCTTGTATATGTATATATTATTAAAGCTATAATATGGTCAAAAAACCTTAAACGTTTTTCCCCGCCACCGTTTGCCTTTGCCGCTTTAGTTTCTCATTTTCTCAAACCTATCTAAATAATTTGGATAAACATAACTCCACCATTTAATTATGTTCAAAATAAAATAATTTTATTAGTTTTAAATAGTTATCCATATGTTGACATACGGTCAAAAAGCCAAAAGAGTACTTAATATTATATATATATATATATATATATAAAATAAAGTTCCCGCCTCTTCTCGCCTCTTATTTTTTTATTTTTTCAATAGTTCTCCCAAAATTTGGCTAAACCCACTATTATTCGGTACCAAAATAACGATTTTATTTTATTCATCTTAATTATATATATAGTTTAAGGATGTGCTTCTACCAATACAACATGTTAGCAAGCAACATTCTTTCTCCAAAGGTAAACACATTTTTCTATTAACCAATTTTGTTCTAGGATCTTATTAGCAATATAGCTCTTGTCGTTAAGTGGTATAAGTTTCATTTTAGTATTGACTTTCTTATTTCAAATGATAAAAATTTAGATGGATCCCATGAAAAATGAAGGTCAAGTTCAAGGAGGCGCCCCGGATGTTTTAGGTGTTCTTAATCCATCAAGATTGAATGGAACATTATTGGAAGAAGAAATATAAAAAAAATTTAACTTTTATTTAGCATCATTTGTGTAATTATTTTGATTTCATTTGCAGGTTCAAACGTGATTGTGTAATCACAAGTGAGATAAGAACAATAATTCGATCTGACTTTCCTAGTCTGTATCAAAATTATTCAACTAAGCCGATAAATGTGAAAGAATGATGGTTTAACACATTTAAGGTAATGGTGTTTTTTAGGCTTTTTAGTTTTATATACATCTAGTTAGTAATAGTTATAATGTTATAGAGCCTTCGTCCATTAGATTTTATTGATAATTGTATTAATAAAGTACAAATTAATGTATAGACATAACGTTGATCAGCTTGTTATTACTATTTTAATTAAACATCTGTAATTATACAATTAAGTTTTAAAGTCATGTATAATCGTAATAAAAATATGTACCCATATTCTAGAGTCAACCTATTTATTTTATATAGTCATAATACAATTAGTCAACCTATTTATTTTATATAGTCATAATAAAATTAGTCAACCTATTTATTTTTATAATCGTATCAATACGAAATTCTCGTTGAGAATTGGGAAACAGAGAGAAAAGAAAAGAAAAAAAAACCTACGACTTTTTCTCTCTGAGATGGCGACGGCGGCCATGTCTAAATTTTGAGATGGAGCTTTTCTCCTTTCGTGGGGATTTGTGTTGGGTCTTTGGCTAGTGAATGGATTTCTGGTTTTGTTCTAATCTGGGTTCTCATGGTAAAAGAAATCATCTCAATTTCAGATGAGATTCATTGTAATAACAGATCGGATGTGATGGCTATCACTCCTGCGGAAAGGAAACTCCGAATCTGGTTGTTTCAAGGTAAAGAGAGAATCCGGCGGGCTAATGGTAAAGATCGAGGGATCCGATTTTGGGGGATTCGCTGGAATCTACGTCTCTGCAAATTCGCTGATTGGGATTCGATCTTGAACGAGGAAGGCTTTGTAGTGATATCTTGGATCGTGATATTCCTAGTATCAGCTAAAGGAAAGTTTGTAGGAGAGAATCACAGAAAAGTTACAGTTTTCTTTCTGTCTTTCATAAAGACTGGATTTAGAAAATCAAAGGTGTTGATTTTTAAGGAAGGTTTCATGATTTGCTCTTTATGGTGCCAGTGTCTAAGAGGATTTTTGATTGATTCTTTGGGATGTATATATATTAAGAAGACAAGGTTCAATCTTCTTATCATCGCTTTTCTAAAATCATCAAAAAGAGGGTGTTCTCAGCAAGCTTTTAATTTCCTTTCGTTCTCTTTTCATTGGGTGCTTCTGTTTGGGTTGTTGTTGGTGAATATGGCTCAGTTGGCTATGAATAAGGGTAAGGCTGCGATGGTTCGTACCGAGACGGTGAAAATCTCTGGTTCTCTATTGTCACAAAGGATTCAACAATTCTCACTCACTCTGATTGGAAGATTGATCAATCATAGTATCCAAAGGATGGATTCTCTAGTGGCGAACATGCCAAAAATTTGGAAAATGGAGGACAAGGTAATCGGTGCTGATCTGGGAAAAGACATTTTTCAGTTCAATTTTCACTCCGAGGAGGACTTGCAGGGCGTTTTTCTTAACGCACCTTATCATTTTGATGGGTGGATGGTAGCCTTGGTGCGCTACGAGCCTATTATATCAAGTACTTATCCCTCAGCTATCAATTTCTGGGTGAAAGTTTATGGTCTTCCTATGCATTTATCGGAAGAAGTAACATTAACGGCTGTGGGGAAGAAGGTTGGTCTGATTCGAGAAATCGACGTGGACTCGGGAAGCATATTGATTACTGTAAATGAATAAACATTGATTACTGTAAACTCCTCTAGATATATGAAAGTTGGCCAACTCTCTCCATATGAGTGCCACATCATCACACAAGAAAATGACATGTGTCATTCTACAATAGTTAAATAAATTAACCAAATTAAATGAGAAAAAATAAAAGTTCTTTATTGCATTAAATCCTCCATCAATTCTACACTTAAATGATTTATTCAAAAAAAAAAAAAAAAATACAAAATTATGTTAATAAAAAAAAACACTAATTTTATTATACTCTTCTTATTTTACTAAAGAAATTTTTATCAATGGTCACCACTTGATAACGACTAAAATTTTATTTTTGTTGTAGTTTAGTTGTTTGCTACCTAACCTTTTATTAGTTTAGTAATTTTAATTTGAGTCTTTCTCATTATTACGTTTTGTTGTTCATACATGACTTATCATATGACTTTCTCTCTTTTTATTTTTGTGGCATGACTATATCTCCTATATAGCTATATGCAATGGTACAAGATCTAAAAGTGTTGACTTAAATGACAATCAAAAACTTTTAAAAGTGTTGACTTAATTGTGATGTGAGGATTTAATGCAATCAAGAACTTTTTATTTTGTTTCATTTAATTTGGCTAATTTTTTATTTAAATAATATAGAATGACACATGTCATTTTTTTTTGTGATGATGTGGCACATATATGGAGAGAGTTGGCCAACTTTCATATATATGAATTTTTTCTAACTTTCAAATGAAACTCTTGTGATCTGGTCTAATTTATGTTTATCCAATATTTAATAATGAGTCTATCACGATGTGGTTGGAGTACTAGATCAGGAGAATACACAAAACAAGAAATTGTATTTATAATCAAGTTAAGCGAGTTTCAAACCACACAAATAACATATTTACATATAAATGTATATAAATATCCCCATACTTCTCTAGGCCTCGATTCTGGCATTTACACGGTATAGAAAACGTAGGTTCTAATTTCAATTGTTACATATGGTTTCTAGGATTTTTAGTTGTCATATCCATGGGACGATATACGTTTTTTTCGTTCGGTTCTTTTTTGTAATTCTAACTTTTGGTGGTTTTGGATTGTTTGGTTTCTGTTTGGCCATATCTTCATTTTTTCTTAGGCTTTTGTTAAAACTGAAAGCAGCAGATTGGATGTGAGCTTTTTGGAACGTTGATGTCTCTGTATTTAACCTCTTTTAAGCGTGCATTTATCATGCATTTAGCTTAGTTTCATCTCTGTTTCATTGCATCCATAGTCCTTTTCATATCATTTTCATCACTTAGCTCGATTTGCATTGCATCGCACAGCATATTGCATATTTGATGTGTTTCAAGTACTTTGGAGCTTATTTAGTGCTTAAAAGAACGAAGAGGAGCTAGCTCGATGATAGAACTCGACTTGAGGCCTAGTAGAGGGAAAGAAGTCACTCAAGGAAGTCCGGAGCCATGCTTGATGCCACAAACTCGATGTCAGGTCGAGCAGGTGATCGTGTGAAGAAGACATGGTGAGCTCGACGTGGTGAACTCGATGTCAGGTCGAGCAGGTGATCGTGTGAAAAAGACGTGTTGGACTCGACGTGAAGTCGAGTAGGTGGTTAGCCGCCTTTCTATTTTGTCTTGCAGCCAATTAGGGCAACCTAGTATTTTCTATAAATAGGGGTTCACCCTTTTATCCAGCGGATATTCCCTTTTACCCACTGGTTTTTCCGCTGTTCTCTCTAAACCCTAGATTTTGTAATCGTTTTTCCTGTTGAATCCTTGAGTTTTTGCATTTCGTTTCTTCATCAAAGTTGTAGATCGCCTTCTAATATATAACATACTTGATTTACAATGAATTCTGGGTTTGAAGTATTTTCTGGGTTTTTAGCTATGGTGTTCTTGAGTGTTCTTGAGTAGTTCTGCAAAGTTCTTAAGGATGGGATAGGTTGTTAGTGGAATCCTCTGTTTCTTTAGCTAGCTAAGTATAGTATTGCATGAATTCCCTTATGGTTTAGTAGTTCTTATTGTTATTTCCTCTCTGATCAATTGGAAGTTGATCTCAGACATTTCCATGCCCACAAGGTGTTCGATGAAATGTCTGAACCAACTATTCCAGAGATTTACATACTCTAGCCCAAGAGATTGGATGTTTAGAATGTTTATTGACTATATTAGATTGAATCTTAATGCCTGCTAGGTTATATTTCATCAATGAGAATTGAGTTTAAAAGTGACTTAGCTTGAGGATCTCTGTCATGAGAGTGGATTGAGTTGCCTTTGAATCTATTGTTTAGGGATAGCTTGATTGAGTTTGTTAGCTAGTTAAAGGGATTGAGTAATCAATTATAACCAATAACCCCATTCTTAAGATTGTTTGATTGTTTAAATCTCGTTTCTGTCTGTCATTGTTACTCTACTCGACCTGCTTGCTCGACTTGTTAGGCCTAGCAGAGTTCACTGCATTGTTAGGTTGTTAGTTTCTTTTCTAAAGTTGTGCATGATAGTTCCTGGTCTGTAGTTCATTACTTGCTATTTAGTTCTCTTTCTAATGCCTTTGAATTTGGTATTTGCATGTTAATTGGTTGATTAGGATAAATAGAAACACACAAAACCTTTTCGCAATTGGCTTGACTTACTTGCTTTCTGTGCATATCTTGAATGCTTGCAATCACACTGAGATTGGATTGATAACCTAATATACTACAATGACATGTGTATTAGGAATTGATACTTGAATAGAGTAAAATCCTACTATCAATTTGGCGCCGTTGCCAGTCTTGAGTTGCATTGTTCTATTTGAGATTTCAGAAACGTTTAAGATCAAGTTCTTTCTCTTTAATTTGGTTACTAACTCTTCATTTCATCTGCTTGTTTTTGTGATCCAGGTACTCTACTCGACCTGACCTCGAGTTCAGACGTCCAGACTAGTCACTGTGTATGCACACTCGATCCAAAGGCTCCAGCAACCTCATCAGCTACAAAGACAACATCGATCGGTTAGCTCGTGAGTTGAGAGAACGTAGAGCCAGCGACGATTGTGAACCGCACAATCCAGTTGCCATGGAACCACAAGATCAAGACGATCAGGGAGTTGGGATACCAAGGAATATAGGTGCTGGAGATGCACCAAGAAACCACCAACCGAGACAGGGTATAGTTCCACCTCCTGTCCAGAACAACAGTTTCGAGATCAAGAGTGGATTGATCTCAATGATACAAGGAAACAAGTTTCATGGGTTGCCTATGGAGGATCCCTTAGACCACTTGGATAACTTTGACAGGCTCTGCAGCCTAACCAAGATAAATGGTGTTAGTAAAGACGGTTTCAAGCCGTGTCTGTTTCCCTTCTCTCTGGGAGACAAAGCACACCAATGGGAGAAAACACTACCTCCAGACTCCATTACATCTTGGGATGATTGCAAGAAGGCCTTCTTAGCAAAGTTCTTCTCAAATTCACGAACTGCAAGGCTAAGGAATGAAATCTCCAGTTTTACCTAGAAGCAGTCTGAATCCTTTTGTGAGGCCTGGGAGAGATTCAAGGGCTACACTACACAGTGTCCACACCATGGTTTCAAGAAAGCTTCTTTGCTCAGTACACTCTATAGAGGAGCTCTGCCCAAGATCAGAATGCTGCTGGATACTGCTTCTAATGGGAATTTCTTGAATAAAGATGTTGAAGAAGGATGGGAATTGGTTGAGAACTTAATTAGCTCAGTCCGACGGTAATTATAACGAAGATTTTGATCGCTCCAACAGAGGTATTGGAGATTCGGATGCAAAGCATAGTAAGGAGATCAAGGCTCTCAACGATAAGCTCGATAAGATTCTGCTTACTCAACAGAAACAAGTCCACTATATCACTGAAGAAGAGCATTATCAACTTCAAGAAGGGGAGAGTACTCAAGCTGAGGAAGTCAGCTACATACAGAACCAAGGTGGTTACAACAAGGGCTACAACCCCTACAAGTCTGCTCATCCGAATCTATCTTACCGGAGCACGAATGTCGCCAACCCTCAAGATCAGGTTTACCCTCAACAACAACAGAACCAGTCCAAGCCTTTTGTACCATACAATCAAGTCTTTGTCCCAAAGCAGCAGTTCAGTGGAGGAGGTTATCAACAACAGAATCCACCACCCGGTTTTGCACAGCAACCCCAGCAAGCTCAACCTGCACAAGATCAAGACATGAAACAAATGCTTCAGCAGCTTCTACAAGGTCAAGCAGCTGGTGCTATGGTTCTTGATAAGAAAAGGGCTGAGATTCACAATAAAGTAGACTGCTCCTACAATGATATCAATAACAAGTTTAAGGCCCTAAACTCCAAGATGAAGTACATGGAGAGCCAAGCAGCTTCTACTTCGGCCCCTAAGAATCCCGGACAGCTACCCGGGAAAGCGATTCAAAACCCGAAAGAATATGCTAATGCAATTCAACTCCGAAGTGGTCGAGAGATGCAAGCTCGACCTACCATAGCTCCTGTCACTGAGGACAGTGAGATTCAAGAAGGGGAGGATTTGATTCAAAATGAAACTCAAGTAGATGACACCACTAAGCTTGACCAAGATGCTATACCTAGTGATCAAGCTAAGAGTCCCGAGATTGAAAAACCAGTTGTTGATAAGGGTAAGAAGAAAGCTTTCGTTCCACCGCCCTACAAACCTAAGATACCATTTCTTGGAAGGTTCAAGAAGGACATCATTGAGAACTACAGGGCAATGTTTGCTAGACATATCAAGGAGATAGAAGTTAAGATGCCTCTCCCTGATGCTTTCATGCTGATACCGGATTCTCACAAGTATTTGAAGGACATGATAATGGAGAGAATTCAGGAAGTACATGGAATGGTTATGTTGTGTTATGAGTGCAGTGCTATCATACAGAAGAAGATCATACCGAAGAAGCTAGGAGATCCTGGTTCATTCACTTTGCCTTGTTCACTGGGTCCGTTGTTCTTCAGCAAATGTTTGTGTGATCTGGGAGCTTCAGTTAGTCTCATGCCACTCTCAGTAGCAAGAAGACTCGGTTTCAACAAGTACAAGTCCTGTCATATCCAACTAATCTTAGCCGACAGATCCGTAAGAGTTCCTCACGGTATGTTAGAAGATCTACCTATAAGAATTGGAAGGGTAGAAATCACTACAGACTTCGTTGTTCTAGAAATGGATGAAGAGCCAAAGGACCCTCTCATACTAGGGAGACCTTTCTTGGCTACTGCTGGAGCTCTAATAGATGTCAGAAGAGGAAAGATCGATTTGAACCTCGGGGAAGACTTCAAGATGACATTCGATATCACTAAGACGATGAAGAAACCTACCATTGACGGACAAGTCTTCTGGATCGAGGAGATGGATAGATTAGCCGATGAATTGCTTGAAGAGCTTTCTGAGGAAGATCATCTACAGAGTGCTATAACCAAAGATGGAGAAGAAGGGTATTTGCACTTAGAAACTTTGGGCTATATGAAGCTTTTAGACTCGCATAAAGAAGAGGAAGGGTCAGAATTCTTCGAAAAGCTAGTTGTGCCAGTAGCAGAAGTCAGTGCAGTGGAAGAGGACGTTTCAGAACCTGCTCGACCTACCTACTCGACCAGACGTCGAGTAGGCCTCCCCAGTCCAATTCCTGAAGAAATCAAAGGAGCAGACTCGACCTGCAAGCTCGATGACACGTCGAGTACACCCTCACCCACCTCAGACGACTGGTCTGAACTCAAAACTCCGAAGGTTGATCTCAAACCACTTCCTCAAGGTCTAAGGTACGCATTTCTCGGAACAAACTCTACCTACCCTGTGATTATTAATGCTAATTTGAATGATGATGAGGTGCATTTGCTGTTGAATGAACTTAGAAAGTATAGGAGAGCAATTGGTTATTCTCTGTCTGATATTAAAGGGATCTCACCTAGTTTGTGCATGCATAGGATCCATCTTGAAAATGAATCTTACTCTAGCATTGAACCACAGAGAAGGTTAAATCCTAATCTTAAAGAAGTAGTTAAGAAGGAGATACTTAAACTATTGGAAGCAGGTGTAACCTACCCTATTTGAGATAGCACTTAGGTATCTCCGGTTCACTGTGTACCTAAGAAAGGTGGAATGACTGTTATAAAGAATGATAAAGATGAATTGATTCCTACTAGAACTATAACAGGACATAGAATGTGCATTGATTATAGAAAGCTAAATGCTGCATCTAGAAAAGATCACTTTCCTTTACCGTTTATTGATCAAATGCTAGAAAGGTTTTCTAATCACCCATACTACTGCTTTCTTGATGGATATAGTGGTTTCTTTCAAATACCAATTCACCCTAATGATCAAGAGAAAACCACTTTTACTTACCCTTATGGAACTTTTGCATATAGAAGAATGCCTTTTGGATTATGTAATGCACCATCTACGTTTCAGAGGTGTATGACTTCAATATTCTCGGATTTAATTGAGGAGACGGTGGAAGTCTTTATGGACGATTTCTCAGTCTATGGCTCCTCCTTCTCCTCTTGTTTGTTAAATCTATGCAGGGTTCTGACAAGGTGCGAGGAGACCAATCTAGTGCTAAACTGGGAGAAGTGCCACTTCACTGTCAAAGAGGGTATAGTACTGGGACACAAGATATCAGAGAAAGGGATTGAGGTTGATAAAGCCAAGATAGACGTTATGGTACAGTTGCAGCCTCCAAAAACCGTCAAAGATATCAGAAGCTTTCTGGGTCATGCTGGTTTCTACAGGAGATTCATCAAGGACTTCTCAAAGATTGCTAGACCACTTACCCGACTTCTCAGCAAGGAGACCGAATTCGTCTTTAATGAAGAGTGTATGAAAGCTTTCCACCAGATTAAACAAGCTCTAGTATCTGCTCCAATCGTCCAAGCTCCGAACAGGGATCATCCTTTTGAGATCATGTGCGATGCTTCAGACTATGCAGTTGGAGCTGTGTTGGGTCAGAAGATAGATAAAAAGCTCCATGTTATCTACTATGCAAGCAGAACCTTAGATGATGCTCAAGGGAGGTATGCTACAATAGAGAAAGAGTTGTTGGCTGTAGTCTTTGCTTTCGAGAAGTTCAGAAGCTACGTAGTGGGTTCCAAGGTGATAGTATACACTGATCATGCAGCACTTAGGCACATATATGCCAAGAAAGATACCAAGCCTAGACTGCTGAGATGGATTTTGTTACTTCAGAAGTTTGATATGGAAATTGTTGATAAGAAAGGTATAGAGAACGGAGTAGCTGATCACTTGTCCAGAATGCGGATTGAAGATGAAATCCCTATTGACGACTCCATGCCGGAAGAGCAGCTGTTAGCTATCAAGTGTTATGACTTGGGATACACCAAGAATGAATTCGAAGAAGCATTGGCTGTAGAAGAAGAGAAGTTTCCATGGTATGCTGACTTTGTAAACTACTTGATCTGCGGAGAGATTCCTAAGAGTCTTGATGCTTACCAGAAGAAGAAGTTCTTTCGAGACATCAACCACTACTACTGGGATGAACCTTATTTGTATAAGAAGGGAGCTGACGGTCTATTTAGAAGGTGTATTGCTGAAGAGGAAGTTCAAGGAGTGCTGGAACACTATCATGGTTCTGCATATGGAGGACACTTTGCAACTTTTAAAACAGTTCAGAAGGTACTACAAGCTGGACTTTGGTGGCCTTCTATGTTTAAAGATGCACATGGATTCATTGCTAAATGTGATCCCTGCCAGAGGATGGGAAATATAATTAGGAGGAACGAAATACCACAGAACCCGATCTTGGAAGTTGAAGTCTTTGACGTTTGGGGAATTGACTTCATGGGTCCTTTCAATCCTTCTTCTCACGGGAATAAGTATATCTTAGTTGCTGTGGACTACGTCTCCAAATGGGTTGAGGCCATTGCTTCTCCAACTAATGATCATAAGGTTGTCTTGAAGCTGTTCAAGAGCATCATTTTTCCCAGATTTGGTGTACCTAAAGCAGTGATCAGTGATGGCGGCTCTCATTTCATCAACAAGATCTTTGAGAGCTTGTTAAAGAAGCATGGTGTGAAGCACAAGGTAGCTACTCCTTATCATCCTCAGACCAGCGGGCAAGTAGAAGTATCCAACCGATAGATCAAAGCCATACTTGCAAGGGTTATTGGTGTTTCAAAGATATTGGTCTACCAAGTTAGACGATACACTTTGGGCTTATCGGATTACAAGACACCAATAGGAAGGACTCCATTTCAGATGCTGTATGGGAAGTCATGTCACCTTCCAGTTGAGGTTGAGTATAAAGCCATCTAGGCTATCAAGTTGTTGAATCTGGATATCAAGGAAGCTCAAGAGAAGAGATCGGTTGACTTACACGAACTCGAAGAAATACGGCTGGAAGCTTATGAGAGTTCAAAGGTGTATAAGGAAAGAACAAAAGCTTTCCATGACAAGAAGATTTCACCGAAAGACTTCAAGGCTGGAGACCAAGTCTTACTGTTCAACTCTAGACTCAAGCTATTTCCCGGAAAGCTCAAGTCCAGGTGGTCCGGTCCTTTCACTATCAAAGAGGTTCTACCATTTGGTGCGGTATCGTTGTTTGCGAAAGACGGGTCAGAGTTTAAGGTGAATGGTCAGAGGCTTAAGAAGTATCTCGCGGATAGCGTCATTCCTGAAGGAGTGACAGTTCATCTTCAGGAGCCTCAACTCGCCTAAAACAGTAGTAAAGTTAAGCTAAAGACTTTAAACAAGCTCACTTGGGAGGAATTCCCATGTTTATCTTTGTAAATAGCTCTTTATCTCTTGTTATTTTTGATGTGTTTTTGTAGTGTCTGTGATTTTTAGGATTTAATCGAGTTGGAGTCAAAGAAATGAAGAAGGATCAGACTCGACCATGCCTACTCGACCTGACATCGAGGAGGCACGTCGAGCAGGCTCATCGAGTTCAAGAAATGAGGATGTTGAGCGCTTGGTCAGGAGGAGACGCGAAATAAGCCAAGGGAAGAGGGTCATGGAAGCTGTTGAAGTGGAAGAAGAAGCTGTTGAATTGGAAGAACAAGCGGTTGAAATGGAAGAGGAGGACGAAGAGATCAAGCCTGCTAAGCCTACCAAAAGAAAAAGCAAGAAGAAGCCTCCTTCTCCTGAAGAGTATTATGATTACCTCAAGGCATTAAGCTTCGAAGGAACGAGACATCCTCATCGGGAAACAATGAATATGCCTTGGGAATTGCAAGAGACATGGACTACCTTACTGAGATGTGCGGTTTGAATACCTTCCTGGGGTATAGTTTCGAAGGATATCAAGAGGAGACCTGCCAGCTCCTAGCCACTCTCCAAGTGCACTTCTTCGCGGACGAACAAGAGGAAGAGAATGAGAGAGGTTTTGGATACATCACATTCTTGGTCAAGGGAAGAGACTACTCGCTAACAATTAGGGAGCTCAACCTCTTGTATGGGTTCCCAAGCAAAGAAGGATTGGTGCAAGATTTCGATAAGCTCGAAATTCAAGCTCTGTGGAAGACGATAGCCGGACCAGAAGAATTCATACCTTCAAGAAGCAAGAGTTCCGCTATTAGAAGCCCGATGGTGAGGTATCTACACCAGTCCATAGCCAGCATGTTCTTTGCAAAGAAAATTACCGGAACCATGAGTGAAGGCGAATTGCAACTTCTGGACTTAGCTCTCATTTTCCTCTTGGGAAACACTAGAGATGGAGCTAGAAGGGTGGGAGATAGAGGAAATGCTTCCCTAGTAGCTGTGTTCTTGGATCATCTATTGGGATACAAGGAGTATGCTGCATCAATGCAATGGACAGGGCGCAAGGGAAGTTTAACCATTGGCGGAATCGTGACACCGATATTGGTAGCTGCGGGTATAGACGTGGGAACAGGAGACACTTCCCCAACTTGGATCGATATGGCTTACTTGAGGAAGAAGGGCTACCTTGACAAGACAGCTCCTGAAGGAGTGCTGTTCTACGTGTTCAACCATCCTGAGGAAGGAAGTTCTAGGCTACTCCTACCATGCATAAATCATACCACGGTTAGAGCTGGTGAGAACATAGACTTCTGCCCACCACCCTTCATGCTCTATGATTCACAAGTCACCCCTACCTCTCCCCCACCTCAAGCAATGCAAGAAGATAACCTTGAGCAGTCCCAAGACGATCCCGATAATTATGCACCAGAGCGGTTCTTCTTTGAGGAATACAAAGCACCCAAGCAGACCAAAGGCGAGAGAGAAGCTCACAAGTGCATAGGACTTCTACAAGGGATGGGAAAGTTCCAAGGGAAGGCAATGCGGGGATTGTCGAAGAAAGTTGACTCATTGACCACCATGGTGAAGAAGATGGCGATACAGATCACAGAGCTCCAGAAGAAGTCCAAGAATTCACCACCACCAACAGAGCAGAGGGGTACTTTGAGAAGAAGTGGTTCTACGAGTATAGCCCCAAGGCACGCAGTGACGGTTGATCCTCCTAGATTCTCATCATTTGAGCCATGCCAGAGGGAAAGCCGAAAGGAGTTTGCACAAGTCTACAAACACTCGGGAAGGAAGCACAACAAGAAAGACGCTCAGCTGTCAAGTTCAGAAGCGAACTCGACCAGGGAACTCGACGTGGAGTCGAGTAGGGACATCGAGCAGGCACCTCCTGAGTCAAGAACTGATCCTTCTCACACACAGTAGAGCGTGGACGTCGAGCAGGCACCTCCAGAGTCAAGCAATGTTCCTTCTTACCCATAGGAGAGCATGGAGGACTTTCTCAACACCTACTTCTCCTAAACCCAAAGTATCACTCATCCACCTAAACCATTGTATTATTTCATTGCATTAGCTTGTTTTTATGTTTTCATTGTTTGATTGTCTTGAACTCTCTTCCGAATTTTTATTACACAAGGGACTGTGTAATTTAAGTTTGGGGGAGAGTCCAAGAAGTATTTGATGTTGTGTTCTGTTTTCTTATTGCATAAGCATCTAAGGAATAGAAAAAACCAAAAAATTTGAAAAATTTCGAAAATTGTAATACAAAAACAGAGTGTTCATGTAGTTCACATTGCCATTTTAAGTTTATTTTAGTATGCTTCCATATAGGACTGGTGCATCATGCATTTGCATTGGAGATTATGATGATTATAACCTTGTAAATATGCATATTCACTGAGTAGATTCACTGCCCAGGTTGTTAGTTCTCTAATGCATAAGCGATTGAACTTGAAGTAAGACTGCACCATCTTTTGAATTCAAAGCTTGATTTTCTTGTTCTTAGTCGAAACTCGCTTTGATCTGATGCCTTTCCCTACCAATTTGAACCTGAATTTTGACTTGCAATTATCATACTGTGCATTGTGTTATGAACTCATGGATACCTTAAAATACTTTCTTTTACCTTTTGATCACTCTTGCTAGTCCAAGTAGCTGACTCCCATCTTTGGAGCAGTTATTCCCTACCCTAAACCTTAACCTTGTTTCAAGCCATTTATCATTTGTGTGTGCCTGTGAGGCCTTATTTCGATTGAGCTTGGTAGAAAGTGTTAGGTCTGTAACGACAAGGATAGTATCTCATGTAGTTCTAGTTCACGATATCTGGACTAGATAGGACTAGGTGGGTGCTTAATTCTGGGTTTGGGATGTTTTTAAAAGAAAGAAAAGGTTGTGATCATCACTGAAAGAAAAGAAAAAGGAAATGAATCCTTAGGAGAAGTAGCTAAAGTAAGAAAAGTCTAGTAAAGGATTGGGTGTGCTAAAGTAAAGAAAAGGGTTCTGTAAATAGCTTAAAGAGAATGGGCAAAAGCCTTGTGTTTATAAGATGAAAGAAAAGGGAACCCTAGTTGTTAAAGAATCCTGATCCGCTAGAGAGAGCAAAGAAAGAAAGCTTCTCCTAGGATAGAAAAGCAAAGAAAAGAAAGGAATGATGTGAGTAAGAGTCTGGAATTGCTTTGAATGCAAAAGGGTAGAGTTAAGTGCATGTTCTGGGATTAGAAATAGGACCTCCATTTGGGTTAACATTGATTACGTTCTGGGTAGATGGGGTCTTATCCTTGTATGCATAACTTTATACTCACCTTTAGCACTCTACTAAAGCTCAATCATTCTTGAGAGATCCCCTGTTGCGATTTAAACCAGATCTTTAAGGGACCATTTTTGTCTCTATATCTCTACCCTAAAGCCAAATGAGTTCTTATCCAGTGCATTGTATGATCCACGGTTCTCACTTAATCAATGTTAAAGGGAATGTGCTGATGTGAATGCTTGAATTGATTAAGGCAGAAGTTAGGTTGAGATGTGAAGGAGATGGCTAAAGTTTTAAAGTAGAGATCAGTCAACCTTGCATTATAGAATTAGCAACCTAGACATTGAATTCACTTACTCTATATGCATGTTTTGGTTCTGAGTCTCCACCTTCAAACCTCTTCTCCAGCTTAGTTCTATTTGTTTGCTTGAGGGCAAGCAAAAGCTAAGTTTGGGGGAGTTGATGTCTCTGTATTTAACCTCTTTTAAGCATACATTTATCATGCATTTAGCTTAGTTTCATCTCTGTTTCATTGCATCCATAGTCCTTTTCATATCATTTTCATCACTTAGCTCGATTTGCATTGCATCGCACAGCATATTGCATATTTGATGTGTTTCAGGTACTTTGGAGCTTATTTAGTGCTTAAAAGAACGAAGAGGAGCTAGCTCGATGATAGAACTCAACTTGAGGCCGAGTAGAGGGAAAGAAGTCACTCAAGGAAGTCCGGAGCCATGCAAGATGCCACAAACTCGATGTCAGGTCGAGCAGGTGATCGTGTGAAGAAGACATGGTGAGCTCGACGTGGTGAACTCGATGTCAGGTCGAGCAGGTGATCGTGTGAAAAAGACGTGTTGGACTTGACGTGAAGTCGAGTAGGTGGTTAGCCGCTTTTCTATTTTTTCTTGTAGCCAATTAGGGCAACCTAGTATTTTCTATAAATAGGGGTTCACCCTTTTATCCAGCGGATATTCCCTTTTACCCACTGGTTTTTCCGCTGTTCTCTCTAAACCATAGATTTTGTAATCGTTTTTCCTTTTGAATCCTTGAGTATTTGCATTTCGTTTCTTCATCAAAGTTGTAGATCGCCTTCTAATATATAACATACTTGATTTTCAATGAATTCTGGGTTTGAAGTATTTTTTTGGGTTTTTAGCTATGGTGTTCTTGAGTAGTTCTGCAAAGTTCTTAAGGATGGGATAGGTTGTTAGTGGAATCCTCTGTTTCTTTAGCTAGCTAAGTATAGTATTGCATGAATTCCCTTCTGGTTTAGTAGTTCTTATTGCTATTTCCTCTCTGATCAATTGGAAGTTGATCTCAGACATTTCCATGCCCACAAGGTGTTCGATGAAATGTCTGAACCAACTATTCCAGAGATTTACATACTCTAGCCCAAGAGATTGGATGTTTAGAATGTTTATTGATTATATTAGATTGAATCTTAATGCCTGCTAGGTTATATTTCATCAATGAGATTTGAGTTTGAAAGTGACTTAGCTTGAGGATCTCTGTCACGAGAGTGGATTGATTTGCCTTTGAATCTATTGTCTAGGGATAGCTTGATTGAGTTTGTTAGCTAGTTAAAGGGATTGAGGAATCCATTATAACCAATAACCCCATTCTTAAGAGCTTGCCTTGTTTGATTGTTTAAATCTCGTTTCTGTCTGTCATTGTTACTCTACTCGACCTGCTTGCTCGACTTGTTAGGCCTAGCAGAGTTCACTGCATTGTTAGGTTGTTAGTTTCTTTTCAAAAGTTGTGCATGATAGTTCCTGGTCTGTAGTTCATTACTTGCTATTTAGTTCTCTTTCTAATGCCTTTGAATTTGGTATTTGCATGTTAATTGGTTGATTAGGATAAATAGAAACACATAAAACCTTTTCGCAATTGGCTTGACTTACTTGCTTTCTGTGCATATCTTGAATGCTTGCAATCACACTGAGATTGGATTGATAACCTAATATACTACAATGGCATGTGTATTAGGAATTGATACTTGAATAGAGTAAAATCCTACTATCAAACGTGATGATATATCGTGGATTTTCTGGTTCTGAAACTTGGGAGGAGTTTCAGACGAACCCTAGGTTGAAGTTACATGGCCCAAGATCAATTTCAGGTTCTCATTGTTACTTTGGGCGTTTTTATGATCTTTCTAACTTCAAAGGTTAATTATGATTCTGATTTGTTACTGTACTTCCTTGGAACCATGTGAACTAAGAGTTCAATGTTCCAGATTTTGTCTATCTTGTTAGTTGTAAGATTGTTTTAGTTAAAGATTAGCTATGTGTCAGTTGCTTATTTCAGTTTTCATGGTTTGTGTTAGGTCATGTGGAAGCTGTTCTTTATGTTTCATTTATTCCTGATGGCAAGCAATTAGCAATTGGGTTTGGGAACACCATTGTTAGGCTTTCAGATCTTAAAACTGAAACGCCTTTATTTACTTGTAAATGTTAAAAGGTTCCCTCACTATCATCCTGCATTTTACTCCCCTCTATAGATTTCTACTAATAGTTATAAATTTTGTGTAAATTATAGAATTCAAGAAGTAGGAGAAGATAAAGAACACAAGATCTATAAGAATCACTCTCTTATATTGCTTAGAAAAATCTCTCAAAAACTAAAGCCTCACAAAACTCACAATCTCACAACTCTCAACCTCTTAATCTCATATGTTTATCACAACTCAATAAACATATATATAGGGTTTTAGATTGAATCCTAAACCGACTTAACTAGGTCATTATTACTTCCTAATCCTTTTAAACTTTTACATAAACAAAACCGACTTGTTTTGTCTTTCTTGGGCTTTAAGGTTTAATCAAGCTTAATCCAACAATCTCCTCTTTAAGCTTGAACTCAACATTCTTCAAGTCTTGAACTCCAATGAGATCTCGGATCTCTTTAAACTTGATTCGACCAAGTGCTTTTGTTAAGATATCTGCTCTCTGTTCATTTCCGGGTACATGCTCTACTTCAATGAGGCCATTCTCAACACATTCTCGTATGAAGTGGTAACGTCGGTGTATATGCTTGCTCCTGCCATGAAATACTGGATTTCTTGTAAGTGCAATGGCTGAACGATTGTCAATCTTGATCATCACCTTTTCACACACATTCCCTGTAATCTCACTCAGGATATCTTGAAGCCAAATCGCTTGTTTAGCTGCTTCTGTTCCTCCCATAAACTCAGCTTCACATGAAGACATAGCAACAGTCTCTTGCTTCTGTGATCTCCAAGATATAGGGCTGTCTCCAAGATAGAACACATATCCGGCTGTGCTTCTTCCATCATCAGGGTCCACATTGTGACTGCTATCACTATATCCAACAATCTTAGGTATGCTTTCACACCGGTTATAGACCAGACCAAGAGTAGTGGTTCCTTTTAGGTACCTCAGACATTGTTTCATTGCAACTGCATGTGTCTCCCTAGGACTTTGCATATATCGGCTTAGAATTCCTACACAGTTCGATAGGTCAGGCCTAGTGTGAAGTAAATACCTAAAGCAGCCAACATTTTTCCTGAAAATCGTAGCATCTACCTCCTTTTCATTTTCACACTTTGACAATTTTAAACCAGTTTCCATAGGAGTATGAACCATGTTGCAGTCTTTCATTCCAGCTTCTTCTAATATCTTGAGTGCGTAACGAGTCTGATTTAGAGTGATTTCTTCTACATGCTGAATTACCTCTATACCAAGATAGTAAGATAACTTTCCGAGATCACTCATATCAAATCTCAAGGACATCTCTGTTTTGAATTCATTTATGATATCTAAGCTGGTTCCTGTAACAAAAATATCATCAACGTATACTGCTATGATTAGAACATGCTCCTTAACCTCTCTCCGATAAACTGTTGGCTCTTTTGAACATTTCACAAATTGTAGTTCCAAGAGAATGTGATTTAGCTTGTTGTTCCATGCTCTAGGCGCCTGACGCAAGCCATACAAGGCTTTGTTGAGCTTATACACTCTGTTTCTACTTTCTTCTCTTTCAAAACCCTCTAGTTGATAGACATAAACATTCTCCTTTAGTTCTCCATGTAGAAAAGCGGTTTTCACATCAAGGTGATGAATTTCCCAACCATGCGATGCTGCAAGTTTAATGAGAAGTCTTATTGTCTCAATCCTAGCTACATGTGCAAATACTTCTTCAAAATCTACCCCATACTGTTGTACATACCCTTTAGCAACAAGCCGAGCTTTGTACTTGTTTATGCTTCCATCTGAATTCCTTTTAAGTTTGAATACCCATTTTAAACCAATTGGTTTCACTCCAAGTGGCAAGTCAACAAGATCCCATACCTTAAACTTTTCAATGGAGTTGATTTCTTCTTCACATGCAAGTATCCATTCCTTAGAAGTTTTGGCTTCAGCAAAATTCTTCGGTTCATTGTTCAGACAGAGCAACAAAGTTTCTCCTTCTTCCTCAGCAAGTAAAACATAATCCTCAAGATACTTTGGTTTATTAATTTGTCTTTCAGTTCTTCGCAGGATTGGTGGAGCAGGGTTAACTGGTTCTATAACATCATGTTCCTGCTCTTGTTCCTGAGTTGTTTCATTCTCACTATCTTCTTTGGACTAATCTGAAAGTATATTTTCTTCATCTTGTTCAGTTTCGTTTGCAGCCACATTTTGCTCTGTTTCTTTAGGGTCTTCTTGAAGACCATGATTTCCAGAGTCATTTATAGTGATAATAAAGCTGCCATCACCATCTTTTGTTGAGTCACTGTGCTTCCAATCCCAGCCTTTTGTTTCATCAAATACAACATCACGACTTACTGTCACTTTTCTGTTTTGAGGATCCATTAATCGATAGGCTTTTGATCCAAGTTATGTGCCAAGATGAATAAGGATCCGTGATCTATCGTCTAGCTTCCTTAAGTGTGGTTTGTCAACTTTTGCATAAGCAATGCAGCCAAAAATCCTGATATGATCCATAGAGGGCTTCTTTCCTCTAAAACATTCATATGGAGTCATATCTTTAAGTGCTCTTGTAACAACTCTGTTCAACAGGTAGGTAGTGTGTCTGATTGTTTCTCCCCATAGATAGTTAGGCAGATGCATATGCTTCATTATACTTCTACTCATCTCCATCATAGTCCTATTACGTCTTTCTACTACTCCATTTTGCTGTGGACTATATGGTGCTGTAAGATGTCGTTTAATGCCAAATTCTTCACAAAAAGAATTGAATTCAGCAGACACAAACTCTCCTCCTCTGTTTGTTCTGAAGGTAAGAATCTTTTCCTCTGTTTCTTTTTCAACCATGTTTTTAAAGACCTTGAACTTACAGAATGCATCACTTTTCTCTTTTAGTAAGATCGTCCACATATAGCGAGAGAAGTCATCAATAAGGACAAAGATGTATCTATTCCCTGCACTTGTACTTGGTGTTGGGGTCGGATCCCACACATTTTCGGTAGGATCCACTTGGATCTGTCCACGTCATTATTGCATAATAATCCTCTCGGAATTCAAGATATTTTTATTATAAGTATCGAGCTTAACCAGTCGGGAGTTCGATTCAGTTCACTAAAAGAGTTCGATCTTTGCCAGTATGGAGTTCGCTCTTATTCGATATACAGTTTGCATAGAGAAAGGCCGAAGCGAGGAGAATAGTGCTCGAGGCTCGCAGTAGCATCAAAGTACGGGAGTTCGGAGTCAGCAAAAAAGAGTTCGGAAAGCCCATGTGAAGCCCAAGACAGTTCAAATTCAAGCCGTTTCGGTCAAATTGTAACTTATATGATTAATGCGGATCAATATGATTACGAGTAGTAAATAGCCGCATTAATTGTATTTTCTTTATAAAAACAACCTCAAACGCATGTGTTTGGGGGACAGATCTTTTTACACACTACTTCCAAGCAATACAATAAACTTTCTCTCTTTATTATTCTCGCAAGGCTTTTTGTACTTCGTTCTTATCAGATTTCTTTACTTTCTTTTCTTGGTTAAACTTCCCTTTCAAATTCTCATTTTTATTTGCCGATTTTACAAGAGTTTTTCTCCACTGAAATACTTAAAGATAATTGAGTGTGAATCCTACATCCACACTTGGTGTTATTGGACCACAGAGGTCCCCATGTATGAGCTCTAGCCTTTTTATTGCTCGGTAAGTAGTTGCTTGTGGAAACACTTGTCTGGTTTGTTTTCCAAGCAAACATGAGCTACAAATTTCCTTTTCTAGAGTCATGCTTGGAGCTCCCTGAACCAGTTCTTTGTCGATCATTGATTTTAGTGTAGTCAAGTTTACATGTCCTAGTCTGGCATGCCATTTGCTAGTTTCACTCATTGTGGTTAGATACAGGCATGCATTGTCTCTCAACTTCATCTGAACCTTGTACAACCGGTTTTTAGATCTTACTGCTTTTACAAGAAGCTTCCCGTCTTTGTCATGCATTGTCAAGTATCCTTCTTTTAGCCTTTCCAAGGCTTACAATGTTACTTTTCAGGTCAGGTATGAAATACACATTAGTCATGGTTCTCGGTGTTCCGTTTAGGTCAATAAAAGCAATGGTGCCTTTTCCTTTGATATCAATGCGTGAATCATCTCCGTATCTCACCTTTCCAGTTATAGAATTATCAAGTTGATCAAAATATCTTCGATCTCCAGTCATGTGATTGCTAGCCCCATTGTCTAGGTACCATACATTCTCTCCATTTAACTCTGTTTCAAACTTGCTTGGCACACAATGTTTTTCATTTAAGAAAACCACTTCATGCATCATAAGCTCATCTGCTACTTGTGTATCTTTTTTATCGTTTTCCTGAGCTTCTTGAAGTTTTAGGAGTCTATCAGGGCAGTTTGAGGCAAAGTGTCCTGTTTTATCACATCTAAAGCAGGTAATATGTGATATGTCTCTACCACCATATCTTCCTCGACCTCTTCCTCTGTAAAAGGATCTACCTCCTCTTCCTCTTCCTCTGTAGTCTCCATTGTATTCTCGATTCGTATTCTCTGTACTCGTGTACATTAGTTTCCCTTGATCTTCTTGAGTTTCATCTTCCTCATAGATACGTTCTTCATAGACCTTTAGACGTCCCACAATATCTTCAAAAGTTGTGGTGTTAAGATCTAGTATCTGTTCAAGAGAAGCAACAATGTGTATATACTTTTTCCTCGGAATACTCTTGAGAAACTTCTTGACTAACTTTAATTCTTCCATCTTTTCACCTAAAGATGCAGATTTAGATGATATCTCTGATAGTTTTCCCGCAAAGGTTTCAATAGAAACAGAATCTTTCATCTTAAGGCGATCAAATTCTGCCATTAAAGTCTGAAGTCGTGCCTCTTTTACTCTTTCTGCACCAACATGTCTAGTTTTAATTGCTTCCCATGCATACCTTCTTGGCTGAATTTAGTTCACCCACTTGTAATACCAACGCTTCAGGTATTGATTGTAGTAGCAAAGTCGTGGCCATATCACTCTTGTCAACGTCTGTTGTCTCTGTTTCGATGACCTCCCACGCTTTGTGTACTCTCAGACACGATTTCATCCGTATAGCCCATACCGTATAGTTTGATGAATTCAGCATGGGACATTGGATGGAAGATGATCCTCCTCCTTCTTTTGATTTCTCTACAACAGGGATGATGTCTCCCATTATTTGACCTAGAGCTTTAACACGAGTTTATGTGTTTGCTCTGATACCAAATATAGAATTCAAGAAGTAGGAGAAGATTAAGAACACAAGATCTATAAGAATCACTCTCTTATATTGCTTTAGAAAAATTTCTCAAAAACTAAAGCCTCACAAAACTCACAATCTCACAACTCTCAACCTCTTGATCTCATATGTTTATCACAACTCAATAAACATATATATATATATATATATATATATAGGGTTTTGGATTGACTCCTAAACCGACTTAAACTAGGTCATTATTACTTCCTAATCCTTTTAAAATTTTACATAAACAAAACCGACTTGTTTTATCTTTCTTGGGCTTCAAGGTTTAATCAAGCTTAATCCAACATAAATGAGTAAAAAGAAGAGCAGTTTTGGAACTCGTTTACAAATTAAATTAGTTTCTTTTGTGTTTAATTATTTGTTAGATATACGTGTATATGTTCAGATGTGGAGAAAGATGCTTCTTACTACGTTTCTCAGATGATACTTTCACTACAAGTTTCATTACTACCATTGAGTATGTCTTCTTCTACAATGGTGGTTTACGTCAAGATTATCTAATTGTTGACATTTGTGTGTAAGTTTGTGTATTACTACCTTTTATTTTCTGTTCCAGAATTGACTTCAAGATAAGAACTTTTGAACTTAATGGGAAGCGTATCATCTAAAACTATAACTACAGGTAATGAGACGGATTTAACGTTGTTGCTTGCAAATCAGCTTCCTCTATACGCATTGAAACTCATATTCTGTGACAAAACCATTCAAAAAGGTAACTAAAGTTTTCTTATTTATTGTTTAACATTCATATGTTTTGTGCAGAGAAGAAGAAACATACTCGGATTCTGGAAACAACATCTCTTTGGTAAGGATTTCTGCAGAAATTTGTCCAACCACCCATCTACATCAAGATCAAAGATGATCTCCCTGTTTACAGAGTCGATTATGAATACTGATAACAGTGTTAGTTTGATACCCTTGAAGGCGATCATGGAGACTGCAAATATGTTGAGTAACGCAGAGAGCTTCCATGGCCTCCCAAGCATTGAACCAAGTCCTAAAAGCAAATCATGTCGCTCTTAGTTTCTCTCAAGATTCCAGCACCATGCTTATGATCCCAAGCCTGTGACACTGACACACACACACCACTTTTGTAAACTAATTACTCTGCTTTATAACAACTCAAAAGGCGTACATACACACACACACACACACACGTGTGTAGTCCAACAACGGCCTATTTGGGTGCCTTCTTCTTCCATGGTGGGTTGATCTTAGAAAGAAGCTCTGTTTTTCTTCCTAACTTATATTTATTTTGAAGTTAAAAAAATGTGGTGGAAGATGGCAAGTCAAATAAGGCACCCCGTTCTAGGGAGGCGGCTACCGTAATCAAAAATCGAATCTTTTCAAGTAACTAAATAATTTTTATGAAGTTATTTATATATCGTCGTCACACTTTATGCCCATGTTCCTTTTTATTTCTAGAACGGTCTGGGGTGTTATAGGCGGGACGCAAAGCAATCAGACCGGTAGGCGGTAACATGGGCTGTGACTGGTCCCTAGAGTAGAGCTAAGCCCGGGGACGCGATCTGTGAATGGTGCAAAGAGGAGCTTCAGCCCCGTCACAGTCCTAGTGATAGGTACGAAACATGGCTTCACTCTTCTGGTCCTATCTTTCGAATGAATCAATGGATGTATGTCATTCTACTACTTCGAGACAAATCTTGACTCTTCTAGTTTTCCATACTCTCCAAGATATCTTGATTTGGTGCATGGGAAGGCTTTCAACGGACACGAGACTTCAGAAGCTTTGAAATTGTCCTGAAACGAGTTTTGGTCGTCTTTTTCTCCTTTTTCTCAAAACCCAATAAAATCAATTGAAAGTATCTTTGAAGATACCAAAATCACTTGAAATCCTAATAAAAACATAGATTAAATAGAAGAAAATACGATGTTATAAATATTCAATCTTCTGTCGATTCACAAGAACACCATAAAACTTGATTTTCAGAGGTTATGAGATCAAGCTTGTCTTAGTTTAGATTCAAGTAAATAAAACTGCACTTATGATGGGCCTATTTTCTTGGAATAACAACTAATTCATGACACAAATCACATGCATTAAGATTAAGGCCATGAATGTTTGGGAGATTTTAGAGGTTTTTAGATTATAGATTTCAGATTTTTGTTTTTGGTTTTTGCATTTTGTAAAATAAAATAAATAAACAAATGGAATATTGAGAAAAAAAGATCTCGTAGAGAAAATTCTCAAAAATCCATTGAAATGAGATTTTGAATTTTGTTAAGAAATTAGTAAAAACTCTTAGAATCTAGATTCGGAAAAATGTCAAAAAAAATCATGAACTTTCAAATTTGGGACGATTTAATCATGAAATACGAAAAAGACATATAAATCGTAAAGTTTTTGTTGACTTTAAAATTAACTAACAAAGTTTGGTTGACTAGCCATTTTAGTCATAGCGTTAAGTAGGCTAACAGAAAACGATTACGGTGTTAAACTCCCGTTTGCCTTCTCTGTTATGTCAAAACGATATCGTTTACTGTAGCAACAAAACGACGTTTTAGGAGATCGATTATCATAGACATACCATTGCGCCACGACCATAGCTCTCACAATCTGGTAATTTTGCATGCTCAAAAGTTTTTTTTAGGAGATCGATTATCATAGACATTCCCTTGTCACTAATTCTAGAGAAACACTTGATATGATAGAGCTTGAGTATGAAAGATAATTTGCTGAATGATTGACACCCGTCATATAGAGCTTGATTACAATCTGACATCAACTCATCAAATGCTTTCTTTTCTTTCAAAGGATCCTCAGGCATGTAAGTAAACTCATCAGATTCTCCATCAAACTCAACAGATTCTGCATTCACATTTGGTGTAGTCGTATACATACTTGGAAAGACATCACCAAGTAGATTCAAGATTGGATCTTCAGTCTGATCTATGCTAAGTTGATGATCTGAACTGACTGCTTGTTCTTGGCCGTCTAATTCCTCACCATGTAGATACCAATTTGTGTATGTGCTTAGAAATCCATGACACATCAAATCACCTTCAATGTCTACTCTAAGCTTGTTCTTGACAAGGCAGCAAGGTTGACAAGGACATTTCAGCATGTCTACCTTTATTTTACTAAAGGCACAATCCAAAAACTCTTTGACTCCGATTATGTAATCTTGAGACAATCAAGGTTTTGTTATCCACGACTTATCCATATCCATATTCATCTTAAAATTTCCTAGATAACAATGACCACTTCTCTGAAAATATTTCAGAGATTCAAGTTTAAGTTACCCATAAAACAAATAATACGTTTCTAAGATGCAGACATCTTAGTTTTCAAAACCAAAAAAAAAACACAGAATCTCATAATTTGCTAAAACCAAATAAGAAACACATAATTTTATAGTTTGCTAAAAAAACATGAAATAATAGTACAAGGCTAGCTACTATAATCTCACACCAAGCAAGCACTAAAAAATGGGTAAACAAAGAGATGACTGGATACTATAATCTCAAAAACTACAACCAAAATTTCAAGGTACAAAGCAAAATTAAGGTAGGTAACAATGACCACTTCTCTTAAAATATTGACCACTTCTCTTAAAATATTTCAGAAACTCAAGTTTAAGTTACTCATAAAAATATTTCTGAAAATATGTTCCTCATTCTAATGATCTAGTCCTAGATATCTTCATCATATAATAGGGAGTTTCAATATCATATTGGACATTCCAAATTCAAGTTTCAAAACTGAGAAAATGGGAATTGCTTTACAGTAATAAGTACCTGAGAAAACCATTAAATTCTAACAATTCTCTAATGAACCAAAAAACAATACAAGGCTAGCTACGACAACCAAAATTTCACATATCAAATATTAACAAATCAAATTACAAAAATTTCACACCAATCAAGCATTAACAAATCAAATTTCATATAGCAATCAAAATTTCAAGATACAAAGCAAAACTAAGGTAGGGAATAGATTCAATACCTGATTGAAAATCGAATTAGAGTTTCGAGTCTCCTTCGTCACGGCATTTGGTTGGAGTTAGAGCTCTAAATCTCCTTCTTCACGGTGTTTGGTTCGAATTAGAGCTCTGAATCTCCTTCTTCACGGTGTTTGGTTCGAATTAGAGCTCTGAATCTCCTTCTTCACGGCGTTTGGTTCGAGTTAGAGCTCCGAGTCTCCTTCGTCACGATACTCTCTTCACCTCCGAGTCTCCTTCGTCACGATGTGGATAAATTTAGGTTATAATCAAGTAGTAAACCAAAATCGTAATCAACTTTTCAAAATTTCTACAGACAAACCTTTGAATCGAGCTTTGATGCGAGATCTCAAGAGAAAATAATCGTAATCAAACTCAGAAATCTGTACACGAAGGAGAAGAGTAAAAAAAAATAGGGAATATGCACAAAATAGCCATGAAACCAAAAAGAATTAAGTAAATGACCATGAGAAACAGTATCTTGTCGGAGAGGCAAATAAAATTACTTAAGTATCCCTTTTCTCATCTTCTATCTCTTTATTCTCTCTCATCCAAAAACAGCTTGTCTTCGTTTCAGCCACAACAACTCCGGTCTTTCCATTAGAAGTTTCACCGGAATATTGATGGCGTTGTCTCTCTCTCTCTCACCCGATCTCTGCTTTCGATATCTCATCTTCTCTCATCGGATTCTCTCTCTCGCCAGATCTATGTCGTCGACTTCTCTTCCCTTTGTCAAATTCTCTCTCTCCCTCAACCAGTCGAAGAACTTTCTCATTGCTTATTTTCCTTCACGTCGGATCTCTGCGCTAACCAGATCTCACTTTCTCCATTGGAATTCCACCATGGTAGATATCTCAAGTTTTTTTTTCGAATTTTGTGTAATATTTTCTTATGCACTCGTATTTTCCCGTTTAACATACTATATTTTCGTTTTACATACAATCTTTCAAAATGTCAAGCAATTATTTATTCCAACATGCTATTTTTCAAAAATACATAAGATTTTGTCTAAATGCCAAGTTGTTTATTTCGTTATTTTTATTTAATTCATGTCATTTTTAAAAAGTACATGGTTTCTTTCTTCTATTTCTAATCTTTGCCGTAGAATGTCTCTCCCTTTTGGATATTCTCTACCACCATTTACTCCGTAATAATTTCACGGTGACCATGACCAAATGCCAAATTGTTTCTTTCTTTATTTTTATTTAATTCATGTCACTTCTTAAAATTACATGGTTTCTTTTTCCGCTGTCACATTTCTTTTTTTCTGGATATTTTCCACTATCACTTACTCTGTAATAATATTACGGTGACTGTATGGCTTCCACCACCTGTTTTTTTTTTTTTTCACTGAACCTTACGCTGGAGTCTCCACCACCACAAACAAAAGTATTATTGTAAATACTGTAAGTTTACAAGGCTAATTGGTCCTTTTCACACCCCTACCCCACCATAAAAAAAGTCATTTACCTAAAAAATCTGACACATGGTTAGTTTCTTAATTTATGTGTAGAATTTGGCTAGTTTCTAATATTACCCAAAAAAATAATCGTAGTCAACATAGTTTCTAGAAAATAAATTTGGGCTTTAATAAATTTTTTTCATCAATTCGTAAAGTGATAAATTTGAATCGTAATAAATTTGGGCTTCAAAAATGTTACGTCGGTTTACAAAATGATAGTATTTTCCTTTCTTTGCAAAATTTTAAAGTCGGTATACTAATCTATACTATTAATTGGGAATCACTCAATAATGAAAAACCTTTAAGTTGTAGAAAATTACATATAATGCCATTGATTTTTTTTAATTTGAAGAAAGAAAAAGAAATATTTTTAAATAATCGAAAATAAATCAATAAAATAATAACTGCCCAATATTTTTGGAAATAGTTTAAAGAATATTCCATAATAAATCAAATTATTTAATTCGAAATTGTATATATATATAAACTTATTTATTTTGGTAATATATTATTAGATATTTCTGGAAATCTAATTTAATGTAACAAATAATCATTTAATTTAGATTTTAATACATTTCCTTAACAAAACTATGCTAATTAATTTTGATTAGTAGTATACATGAAAAAACGATTTTAATATTTTATTTTCCAAATATGAAAAAACATTTAGTATATTTTTCATATATAATCTAAACTAAATACTTCCGTCCTTTTAAAACATAACCTATTCAACAAAAAATTTGGATTTAAGATTCTAAATATCTAGATAATATTTTCAGTATAGATTAAATTATTTTACATTTTAATTGGAATTTAAATGATATAAATTTTGAAATATAGTTTTTAGAAACGGGTAGTTTTCATTATTTTAAATATATATCACTAAGCTAAATTTGAATTATATAAAAATATATATTTTTAAAACGTATTATAATAGTTACTATATCTCCAAATTATTTTATTTAGAGCCAAATAAATTAATATATCAAATCAAGTAAATTATTTTATTTCTTCTCAAATTGTTACAAAGTTTTGGAATATATATTCTTCTAAATTACATTATTTTATTTTTTCAAAAAACATTAAAATATAATTTAAATACCAATATTTAAATTTTCTATGCAAATACTTCAAAATGAGAAAATATTAATTCACACCAATATTCTTATCTTTCTATTAAATTTGAATAGCTTCTGGAAACAAACATTAATAGAATTTTTTCAACAGCTCATTAATTGTATTTGAACAATCATAATCACCATATTTGCGATAATACATAAGGATAATAGAAAATTTTAGATTTTTTTTAATATTTTCTTCATCATAAGTTTAAATATGCAATTAAGATTAGTATTTTCTGTCATCATCCACAAATTAAAACCTAATTTCATGTACAATTTATTTCCTATAAATATTATGCATGCATCCACGTCGTTGATTATCTCACAAATAATCTAAGATTGTGTTATAAATACTATATAAAATAAATTTGTTTACATCAATCTAACCTATATTATATTTCAATCTAATAAGATTTTTTTTCTAATTTACTCTTCAATTTCAAACTCCAAAATTTGACCTATAGATCACAACATTAGCTATTGTGTCATAAACAATATAAATAACATTCTACATTTTTTTGTGTACATTATAATATATATACAAGAACATATATCACCAAAACAACAAAAATATTCTATATTTACAAAAAAATTATTACAATACATTTTCTTAAAATGTGAAACTCCGCACGTACGTGCGGGTCAGGATCTAGTTGACTTTAATATAATGACGTTAACGGGCTTGTTTCTTGTAGTGAACTAAGAATTCAAGTTGGGGTTTGTTATAAAAAATTAGAATGATTAATATTTTATAAATAGAAAGATTAAAAAAGACTCAAAATTTGTATCATTTAATCCCGATATATTTTATAGGTGCGTTAAATATTTCAATTTTGAAACAATGCTACATAAATACTATGTAATATCATAACATTTTAGCCCATAAATAAATTTACAAATTAGATTTCAAATATTCTAATGATTATATTATATTCTAATGATTTATATTATACAAATAAAATTGCATTTAAGTTATTCATAAGATTAGAGATACATATTTTCAGTTTTATAGTAGATGATAGAATATTTTGTATTGAAATGCATATAAAATGAAATTATATTAAAAATCTAAAAATAATTTTGGGCTTGATACACAAAAAAACATCAATGACTTTCTTTTACTATATGGAGGATATAAAATTAAATTATAGAATTCGTTACTTGCATTAAATTGGTGAAAACTCATCCTCTTTAGAATGTAAGGTTTTACACAACCAAGTCCGTTATACAGGATAAAACACGTTGAGTGAACAATACAAAGAAAAAGGTTTATGGGCCCATCTAGTTGGGCCTATATTATACACCTACGTACCTGAATTCTAACTAATTCAAATTAGATTAAACAAAAAAAAAACAAATTCCGAAATTAAAAAGAACATTAAATATATTTTGATTATTGTTCTAAGGAGAGGAAAAAAAGGCTCATTGTTTCTTCATACGTTTCGTTCCCAAAAAATTGACACAGAAGAGAAAACCAAATTAACAAAATTTTCTCGCCTCCTTTCGTCTTCTTCTTCGACAACCACTCGCAAAAACCCTAATTTCATCTGATTCCAATATTTCTTGTACAAGTTTCCTTCTTCTTAATCCATCCTTCTCCTTGTATCGCGTTTTGCAAAGCTTGTCGTTTTCTCTCGTTGTGGGTTAAAAAGAAATTAAAAGGCCATTTCTTTCGATTGAGCGATTGAATCTACGAGACGCAACAATCTCTTTCTGGGTTAGGGTTTTTGGTGTGTTCTCTATCTCTCGTTTTCTTACATACCCTTTTGTGGTTTTTGTGCCTTCGTCGTTTCTGGCTTTTGGGGAATTTTTTCTGATTGTTGCTTTGAGCGGAGTTTGCTGGTTTCTGGAACCCTAGATAGAGAGCCTTTGGCTGATTAATATTGGCACTGGTGATTAAGAGATTATATGTGTAGGTGTTAGGGTTTCATCACTTGAATTGTGGCTGTGGCATTGAATAGAGGTGTTTGGGGTTTGTCCCTTTGGTGTGTGTGTTCTTAAGGATGAGTGTTCTCTAGTGTGAAGCTAAATTGGTCTTCTAAGCCATCTGTCTGAGGGATGGTAGTGTAGAAGGTTTTGTCATCTTGGTGTGTTCACGAGATTTCGAGAGTTGGAACAACCCATTTGGATTTTTGCAAGATTGCATTAGTGTTTTAGCCGCCTAGGTATTGATTCGGATTCTGATTCGTCGCCTGGCGTTCACCGTGGTAGGTTTTTTAGATGCTAGAAAAAGCTAGGATAGGTTAGAACTTTTGTCAGAGGAGCTTTGTCTATTGTTGTTGGGGGGTGAAGAAGGTCAGAGGAAGTGTGTGTTCTTTCTTGTATCTGATGAGGTACAGCTTTCCTAATGGACAAAGGTGAACACTCTTTAGCTCCGGAATGGTTGAGAAGTTCAGGGCATGCTTCTGGTGGTGGGAGTTCAAACCACCTCCTTGTATCATCTTCTTCTCATTCAGGTATGTTCGAGTCATAGAGCATTTTATTGATCAGAATTTCATGATTTTAACTGTATCCTATCTTGTTTTCTTTGTTTAGATTCTGCATCTTTACAACATAATAGCAGGAATAGGAACTCTAGGAGCAAAAGTGACGTTGATTCAATTCATTCTCCTTTTCTGGATCGATCTTCTTCTACTAATTCAAGGAGGGGCGCTAGTAATGGTTCTGCAAAGCATGCATATAGTAGTTTCAACTTTAATAGGAGTCAAAGGGATAAGGACCGCAGCAGGGACAAGGATAGGGTAAGCTATGTGGATCCATGGGACCTTGACACCTCTATCCCTCTTAGAACTATCTTGACTGGTAGGGATCCGGATCCATTGAGACGATCACATTCAATGGTAACAAGGAAACAGGGAGACCACCTGTCTCGAGGATTAACAGTGGGCTTGAAAAATGGTGGCAGTAGTAATAGTTACAACGGAAACGGAGTACTCTCTGGACCTAGCATTGGGAATAGCTTTCAGAGAACTGGGTTTGATAAGGATTTTCCTTCTCTTGGAGCTGAAGAGAAGCAAAATGGGCAAGATGTTGTAAGAGTCTCATCTCCTGGTATAAGTTCAGCTGTTCAGAACTTGCCAGTTGGTAACTCAGCTTTGATTGGTGGGGAAGGTTGGACATCTGCTCTGGCAGAGGTTCCCAATGTCATCGAGAAGGCTTGTACTGGGTCATTAACGTCTCCAAAAGCTAATGCTGGTAGCACGGGAGCTTTAACTGGACCAAGTGGTCTTAACATGGCTGAAGCATTGGTGCAGGCTCCAGCAAGAACTCACACCCCTCCCCAAGTATGGTTCGCATCATCTTGGTATAACTTTGTTGTACACTTACCTCTCTGCTTTTCTAAGATTATCACCATCTTTTTCAGGGATCGGTGAAGACACAACGACTCGAGGACTTGGCAATCAAGCAGTCAAGGCAATTGATACCGGTTGTGCCTTCAGCACCAAAGTGCTCGGTAAGTATTTACCTTAGTCAGTTATATCATTCCTCATTCATCTTGTGCTACAATCAATATCTGTTTTATTTGATTTGTCAGAGTCTGAATTCTTCTGATAAATCCAAGACTAAGCAAGTGGTTCGAACTGGTGAAACTTGTCTTGCTCCCTCAAGAAATGCCCAACAACAGCCCTCAGTCCTACTTGGGAATTTCCAGTCTAATCCTAGTGGTCAAATCAAACCTGAGAAGAAGCTGTTGGTTCTCAAACCGGCTAGGGAAAATGGTGTCAGTGCTGTTAAAGAATCTGGAAGCCCTAGTGCTAATACAAACACTCGAGCCGCCTCTAGCCAGCTGATGTCCAATGCTCAATCAACGCAATCTGCTCCTGTGAGAAGTACAAACAGCCCAAAGGAGCTCAAGGGAGCTAGTGCCTTCTCCATGATATCTGGCCAAACTGTCGAAAAGAAATCTTCCGCTGCTCAAACTCAGAGCAGGAGTGCATTTTACAGTGCTTTGAAGCAGAAAAAAACTGGATCAGCAAGCATCTCCACCGATCCCATTAACTCTTCAACCAGTGTCTCTTCTTCTGTTGAGGGAAAAGTCAACAGCTCTAAGGATCTTATAGCTAGTGACCCTTCGAGTCCACAGGCAACAAGTGGGCTCGAAGTGACTGAAAGGGTCCAGGTAGGTTCTCACACTAGTGGCTTTGAAGCAACGGACACTCCAGATGAGGAAGAGGCAGAGTTCCTTAGATCGCTCGGCTGGGATGAAAACAATGGTGAAGATGAAGCTCTCACAGAGGAGGAGATAAAATCCTTTTATGAACAGGTAAAAAGCATAACAGTCCCAGTCCCTCTCTCTTTCTCTCATATTATAACTCAAAAAAGATTAACAATGGTTATGTTCTTTGTTTTGTTTAAACAGTACAAGGAGCTGAGGCCGTCACTTCCGCAGAATCTGTCCATGATACATGAAGCAAGAGAGGATGTAGTTTAAGACTCCTGAACCCAACTTTACAAAACTGAAGAAAGTACTGGTTTTTGGAAAGATAGTTTCTAATTTCTTTTTATATTTTTCTCCTTTTGGTATTTTTGTTCCTGAGAAAAGCTTAGCTACTACTTTGGCAATGGGAGAGGAGAAAGGCAGGGAGGGTTTTTGTTTGTTTGTTTTGATAATTTGCAAATAGTGCAAATAAAGCTGATGAGGCTTTGAGTTGCCATATGAGTGTCCTGCCCTCTTCAGACTTTGTAGATCTTTCTTTGGTCTGAAAAAAATGGCTCAGCTCTCATACACATGTTCCTCTTTTTGTCTTTTTTCTTGTCTCTAATGTTTGATGAGCAAGAGGGTTGGCTCTTACAGTTACTGCCCCCAGGAGAATATATAATTTGCAAAAGAGTTTTTCATCAACACGAATCATTAGATAAAGCCAACACAAAGACTCAGACACAAACCTGTGTATACCAGCACCCATCACGATTTGATGTTCTGCATCAAGACTTCCCATTGAAAGAAGATTCGACCTCTAATCTTGAAGAATACTTGTAGCAGATTACCAAAACAAAAGAGGATCTACGTAAATTTGACCATGCCTAAGTGTGAACCTTTTCAACCAAATTCAAGCTTTTTAGAGCATATATATACTATATAACACCGCAAGGGCCAAATATAGTTTGTGATACTTGAAAATATCTCTTAACTATTCATATTGTATTCGGATCTTTATCGAAAATACATGCACATTGTGACTATACGCAAGAACTCATGTATATTTTGTTTGCTAAGGATTCCGCTGTCTGGCATATTGTTTAACATCTTTAACATATCTCTCACAGCTTTATACTTTGGCTATTCTTTGGTCTGCAACGCTGATGATAATAGTGCCCATTTTGGCTTTCCTTTCCAACATCTAACTGAGGTCTCTTTCTTCTCTTGTCTTCTTTTTGGGGCTTATGGTTTTCTTTTCTAACTTTATCTTATTGAGCATATACCCTCTTCTTGCTGATCACATGATTCTGAGTTTTTTTTCTAGATAACCAACCAAAAGAATCTGGCTTGGAAACGCTGTAACACATAATCTAACTATGCGACTGAATTTGAAGGCGTTTGCCTGTTTGTGTTTTCTTTGGACGATTGAATGATTTGTAGTCCAATACATTGTTGTACTAAAGGTGTATTTTCAATCACATTACCACAAAGTTTAACACAAACACACACTGATGCAACAGAGGAATCTCGCACACAACGCCAAGCTGACGAGACAAGAGACATGAATTTACAGAGTAGAGAAAAGAGAGAAACTTGTAAGTTGTCACATCATGTATCTGAGTCGGAGATGAAGTATGAGTCTGTGCGTCTACTTACTCTGAGTGCGATGTCCAATACATAAGCCCACTGTCAAAACAATTGTGGTCAGTGCCCAGAGATATACACACAAGATTTGCATTAAAAGAAAAAGGTTAGGATTCTTTACTGTGTCATTGCAAATACATATCACATTTGCCAGGTTTGACTGTGAAATACAAAAGCTAGCTATACCCATATAGTCTTATGCTACTACTAGCTGAGAAAAAAACTAATCAGTTAAACTAATCTGTTAAACTAATCTTAATGCTAATGAACAAAATTTATTTTGATTATTAAAGATGATACCCAAAGGCTAGTTTTAGTTCAGATGCATAAAAAAAGGCAGCCCATTACTTAAGTATGGAACTGTCAGAATTCAGAGGACTAATAGCGTAAGAATCACTAAATATCATGATCTGATTTTACAAGTTTAGGTAGATTTTCTAAAGTTGTTTGAGTTCAATCTTCTCAGTCACATTTTCCCAATCAAAAAGGAGTGTTTTATGGTGCTTGAAAGAAATGCACAACCAGAAGAGAAGCCAGAAGTATTAGATAAACATAGAAAGTGTAAAAACGCCTTTACCTTATCAATACAAACACGCATTGAAAAACTCCAGCCACACCAGTCCAAGTCGAAGGACCAGTCTTCACAACCGAATCTTGAATCAGCAAGCCAACAGAAGCAGCTAAGGAAACAAATGCTACGACATACGCTATGAAAAGCCATAGCTTCAATCTGCAGTCAACAATCAAAATACATAAAAACACAAATCAATAACAGCTGAAACCAGCCGCAAACCTCCGCAAAAACTTTATTTCAGAAAATAGGGTTGCAACACACAAGATATATCAACTAGCTTCTAACCAAGCTCTTAAGTCTTATCTTGATCAAAAACTGAATCAGGAGCAGCTATGGAAACAAATGCGACGACGACATAAGCTATGAAAATGCCATAGCTTCAGTCTGTAGCCAAGAATCCAAATCCATAAAACACAAATCATGAATACTTCAAGACTTATAGAAGCAAGGATCACTCAATACTTCAAAGTTCAAACTAAATGGATCAGTCACAAATCTCAGCTAAAATTTGAACACTTCTCTCAACTATCTTCTAGTTTCCACAGAATTACATATAAAAAAACAAAAATTAACCAATCTTTTAGGTTAAAGAACTGAATTTTGATTCTGAATTCAAATTGATCAATCAATTCGAAAACTAACCTCCATTCGCCTTCGTCATAAGGAGAGTAATCAATATCCTCTTTCCTCACGCAATTGAACATCAAAGCTCCGAGAGATGCGAATATGCCTGCGAAAACCCCCAAAATCAAATTTCTGAAACCCTAAATTGACGAGAGGCAATTTTCGATGGATGTATATTACCGGGAAGGTAATGGACGAAAGGAACTTGGATGGAACTGCACACGACGGCGTCAACCCAAAACCACCACCCGGTTCCGAAAACGGCGCCGGAGAATCCGGGTCCGAAAATCGCCCACAATTCTGCCAAATCCATCGCTCGATGATATGATCGTCGTCTCCAATTGGATATTTTAGAATAATAATAAAAAGAAACTTTATTAGTTGATTCTTGTGTCAAATTATTATAATTATTTATATACAAAAATTATTATTGATGTGGGCCCAGTTTTGGATCTAGTGTTGGTTTTCGTTTTGGTTTATTTACGAGGATCAATAGTAATTGGATTTACCAATTGCCTCTAATAACATAAAAAAAAAAAAAACTAAAAAAGTATTACAAATTCTAGCTAGACAAAAGAATCTTATTATTACAAAAACCCTAATTTTAATTTTAGCCCCAATTGTTAAGCGCGTAAGTAACATTGTTTAGAGAGGTGTTGAAATCTGCCAATGTTCATAAATTTAAATTTTTAGTTTGTTCAGGTTAATAAATGCATGATAGGTTGATAGCATAGGTTCATACTGAAAACCATAGTTCATTTGATTTAGAAAATCGGTTTCGAGTGACGAATATCTTACATGATATATTATCTACTCTGGATATCGTTGCTTTGTGGGTGTATCATGGAAATTGAAGGGATAAGTTTTTAGGAATAGGGTTGTTCTGTATATCATCAAATGGAGAGTTACCAACTATGGGAGCTGCCAACCTCCGTAGAAGTCTCACTCTATTACATACAGAAGTGTAAGCTTTTCTCTGGACGATAAAGTGTATGATTGGTGCCGACAACCAAGATGTAGCTTTTTGACAGACTATTCAGATATGGTGAAGATGGTGTCTTTCCCAACCGAATGGCCGGCATTTTCAATTCTTTGAGACCTTTCTAAGGGGTAAGTTTTTGTTCGTCCCAAACGATGGTCGATTTTACTGGTTCTTCTTCTCGATTTTTGGTATTAAAAATAAATTCGAACTAAATTCCCTCCCATCTTTCAAGAGGCAAATTGTTTAGAATTTTTTAGATTGAATAGTTATAACCAATATAGAAAAATCTCCTACAGATTACATCTAATTTTGATTTTATTTGACATTGAACTTACTAACTAATATCTGCAAAATAAACTTTTATCAACCTCGCATAAATTTATTGAAATTGTACTTCTCGATCAATGATTTTTCATTACTCGAAAGATTTCTCACTACAAAAATATACCAACTGATAAGAATTCCAGATCACGTCCTAACATGGTGTAACGCCCAGACCTCCCTACCAGTGGGCCCCACGTCCTCTCTCGGGCCCATGGGCCCACCCCAGTCCGATGGCCGGTCCGCTACGTCCGGGAGGCTTTAAAGACTTGTTTACCGACCCTACAAATCACCACATGATCTTTCCCTGTGTTTTGTCCTCACTCACACAGTTCCGACAATCACTTCCCGGAAGGTCACCCATCCTTAAACTACTCCAGCCCAAGCACGCTTAACTGTGGAGTTCTCTCAGGATGGTTGACCGAAAAGATAAGTGCACTTTGGTGACATAGGTGGTCAAATCAATTCTTTTAAACCTCTCCGCATGCACCACCATATTCCTGAAACCGGGGTGTTACAATTTACACCCACTAACAGATTGCAACGTCCTCGTTGCGCACCAAGACCGTCACCCCCTACGGTGTGAGCCCTCTTGACTCCACACTTGTCTGGGTTCGGCTCTGATACCACTTGTAACGCCCAGACCGTCCCTACCAGTGGGCCCCACGTCCTTTCTCGGGCCCATGGGCCCACCTCTGTCCGACGGCCGGTCCGCTACGTCCGGGAGGCTTTAAAGACTTGTTTACTGTAACACCCGCGATCCTCAATAGGATCGCCGGGGAAGACTTGGTTCGAGGGAAGAGTGGAAACCTCGGGCTAAGTCTAAGAAAAGCGGATATAATGGCTTCTTAAGTGCGTAACAAGCTGAAACGAGCTAGAAGTGTTGAGCTAACCAGCTCGACTAGCTGGACCAGCTACTTGGTAGCTCACCTAAGCTGGACGGAGTGAAGGTCAGCTGGTCGAGTGACAGTCTAGATAGGTCAGCTGGTCGGGTGGGAAGGTAGTAAGGCGGTTAGGTTGACGGTTACGTATGTTGGCCGAACAGACGCGGATGAATGGTTGCTCAAACATGCGTGAATGAGCGGTTTCAACGAACATATGCGAACAATCGTTTTCCACCGAACGGGCACCTTTGGGAAAAACGGTTTTATCCGTAAAACTATAAATAGAGGGCGATTCCTTCATTTTTCACACACGCGCAAACACCTAAAAATCCTGAGAAAACTCTAAGGCATTTGCCGAGAGAAATACAGTTAAAAGGAGAGTTTGCGGAGCCGAGCGTTCTATCGGCGATCGAGAGAGGTAACACGGATCATTCACTGAACGAATCCGTGTAGTCAAGGTGGTTGTAAAGCCGTGGTAATGTCTCGGAGATTACGATCTCCGGACGTGCGGATGGTATAAGGGCTAGAATATTGGGGTTATTTGATTAGTTCGTTGATCGGCCTAGTCATTCATGAGCATATTCATATCGTGCATACTTTGTAAGGAATAACGGTTTGGTTGAGACAGGGAGGCGGCTCGGCAAGGAATCGGCGGATCCGCGAGGATCTACCGATTCTAGGCCGAACTGATGCGCTTACTTCGTCTCTCCGATCCGTTCTCCGGACCAAAGGATTATAAGGACGTATAGTGCATTGCATGGACTTGCATCCACTAAGTAAAAGGCGATTACTTATGCCTTGTTGGTTTCAGGAAAGGATGGCGATCGTGGGAAGGATTTGGCTTAGGCGCGAGAGACTCATGGCCTGGAAGATGGGTGGTGATGAATCGGGTAGAATAGGATCGAATATATAACTTGTAATAGCTTATATGCAAACTCATAAGTTGTATCGAATCCTTTACTTATCTAATAAAGTATCCGATTGTTTGTTTTACTCTAATGTTGCATAACGACTCTAAGTAACGAATCACGGAATAACATAAATGGATTGTCCTAAAGAACGAACCCTAAAATTCGGCTAAGGAACGGACCACTTAGTGATCCGTTCGGAGAGATTCTATTGGGACATAGGCAGTCCGGTTCGGGGTCTTTCAAGTTGGTATCAGAGCAATTACGGTTCTAGGACTATGAGTTTTGGGTTTGGGAATCACCACTCATCGGCTTAAAGGGATCTCGCGGTAGATGTTCTTTCTCTCTAACAATTACTTTTGAGTTATATGACTAACTTGTGAGTTTTCGCAGATGGGTAAGAGAGACAAGTCGGGAAAGAGTAAGAAGGGTAAGGACGTTGTCGAAGAGACATTGGTTGCCGAGGAGACGCGAGTCACCGAGGAAACAAGGGTCGAAACAACAATGGATGGAATGAATCCGGTCGGACCTGAGGCTGGACAGAAACTTCCGGTTCACGAAATTCCAGAGAGTAGTGGTGCAACGGAGGAAAAAGAGGCACCGAATGCACCTCCATCGGCTCAAGAGCAATGGGATACGATGAAATCAATGATGGCACAAATGGCCGAGTTGACTAAAGCCCTTGTACCGGCTCCTGTGGTACAAGTGGAGGAGAAGCCAAAGGATGGTGATTCGGAAGTGGTGGATGTTAATCCGCATTCATTCTCTTCAAGGAAAGGTGGAGATTACTTGAGTTTACTCGAGCATGTCTCAAGGTTGGGTACGAGACACTTCACTGGAAGTTCGGATCCGATCATGGCGGATGAGTGGAGGAGTCGCCTTAAGAGAAACTTTAGCTCCACTCGTTGCCCGGAAGATTACCGAAGGGATATTGCGGTTCATTTCCTTGAAGGGGATGCACATAACTGGTGGCTAACCGTCGAGAAACGGAAAGGTAATCAAATCCAATCCTTCGCAGATTTTGAGGAATAATTCAACAAGAAGTTCTTTCCACTGGAGGCTTGGGACAGACTCGAGTGCGCCTACTTGGATTTGGTTCAAGGGAACCGAACGGTGCGCGAGTATGATAAAGAGTTCAATCGTCTTAGGCGATATGTGGGGAGAGAACTCGAGGATGAACAAGCTCAAGTTCGTCGTTTCATCTGAGGACTAAGGATCGAGATCCGTAACCATTGCTTGATTCGAACCTTTACTTCGGTGTCCGAATTGGTTGAGAGGGCAGCCATGATCGAAGCTGGGCTTGAGGAGGAGAAACAGATGAAACCGGAGAAGTTTTCGTCGCGTCCTTCGCAGCCAACGAAACCAATGGACAAGAAGAGAAAATTTGATAAGGTGGAGGACACCAAATCGGATACTAAGCGCGGAGAGTGTGCTACTTGTGGGAAGAATCACAACGGAACTTGCTGGAGGGCCGTTGGTGCATGTGTGCGTTGTGGGAGTAAGGATCATAGTATCCAAAACTGCCCACGAATGGAACAAGGAACTCCGAAAGAAAGTGTGAATGAGCAAAGGACTTGCTTCTACTGTGGGAAAGCGGGACACTTCAAGAGAGAATGTCCGAAGCTGGAAGTGGAAAGACAAGCTGGACAAAGGGTAAACCGTAGCGGAAATGGGTTACCGCCTCCGCCCAAGAGGCAGGCTATAGCACCGCGAGTTTACGAACTTTCGGAGGAAGCTAGCAACGCCAGGAACTTCAGGGCGATCACTGGTAAGCCTTTGTGCTTTTTATTTTAATTCGTGCATTGCATTTCATCGTGCATAAACGGATTAGGTACTTAGCACTATAGGGAAATGTGTAGGGACCTTGAGTATAGGTGATGTAGAAACACACACCTTGTTTGATTCCGGAGCTACACATTGTTTTGTGAGTTCCGAGATGGTTAAAAAGGGTGGGTTCATTAAAGAACGGAACACCGAATATAGAATGGTTAGAGCAGCCGGCGGACAAGCAATGTACCCGTCCGGTATTGTTCGGGACATCTCGGTTGTAGTCAACGGTGTCAATATGCCTACGGACCTAATCGTTGTTCAACTCAAGAAACACGATGTTATCTTGGGTATGGATTGGTTGGGAAAGTATAAGGCACATATTGATTGTCACCGAGGACGGATTCAATTCGAGAGGGAGGAAGGAATGTTAAAATTCCAAGGAATAAGGACAACTTTGGGAAGTTTGGTAATCTCGGCAATCCAAGCGGAAAGGATGCTATAGAAAGGGTGTGAGGCATACATAGCCACAATCACAACCCACGAAGTTGGGGCGAGTGCGGAGTTGAAAGACATTCCGATCGCAAACGAGTTCTCGGATGTGTTTGAGGCCATGAGTGGTTTACCACCGGACCGGTCCGATCCATTCACTATTGAACTCGAACCGGGAACAACTCCTATATCTAAAGCTCCGTACCGGATGGCACCGGCGGAAATGGCGAAGCTAAAGAAACAATTGGAAGAGTTGTTGGATAAAGGATTTATTAGACCGAGTAGTTCACCATGGGGTGCACCGGTCTTGTTCGTAAAGTAAAAGGATGGTAGCTTTAGGCTATGCATTGACTATCGGGGATTGAATAGAGTTAAGGTGAAGAACAAGTATCCATTACCCCGGATAGATGAGTTGTTGGATCAACTTCGAGGTGCCAAGTGGTTTTCAAAGATAGACTTGGCCTCAGGATACCACCAAATTCCGATAGATCCGCTGGATATTCGGAAAACGGCGTTTCGGACAAGGTATGGCCATTACGAATTTGTGGTCATGTCATTTGGACTAACCAATGCACCGACAGCCTTTATGAAGATGATGAATGGTGTTTTCCAATAATTTTTAGACGAGTTTGTGATCATCTTCATCGATGACATACTTGTTTATTCTAAGGATTGGGAATCTCATCAAGATCATCTAAGGGCGGTGTTAGAACGGTTAAGAAAACATGAGCTATTTGCGAAGTTAAGCAAGTGCTCGTTTTGGCAAAGGAGCATTGGATTCCTCGGACACATTGTTTCGGATAAGGGAGTGTCCGTCGATCCGGAGAAGATAAAATCTATTAAGGATTGGCCACGACCGAAGAATGCCACCGAGATAAGAAGTTTCCTCGGGTTAGCGGGATATTACCGAAGGTTCGTTAAGGGCTTTGCGAGTATGTCCCAACCGATGACTCGGCTAACCGGAAAGGATACAAAGTTTCAATGGTCGGAGGAATGTGAGAAAAGTTTCTCGGAATTGAAGGCTATGATAACGAGCGCTCCGGTATTGGTGTTACCGGAAGAAGGCAAACCCTACATGGTCTATACGGATGCATCGATCACGGGACTAGGATGCGTATTGATAAAAAAGGGTAGTGTTATCGCATATGCTTCAAGGCAATTGCGTAAACACGAGGGAAATTATCCTACACATTATTTGGAAATGGCTGCCGTGGTGTTTGCCTTGAAGATTTGGCGATTGTACCTTTATGGTGCCAAAGTCCATATCTTTACCGACCACAAAAGCCTCAAGTACATATTCACCCAACCAGAGCTGAATCTAAGGCAAAGAAGGTGGATGGAGTTTGTGGCCGATTATGACTTGGATATTGCATATCATCCGGGGAAAGCAAATCAAGTCGCGGATGCCTTAAGTAGGAGACGTTTTGAAGTAGAAGCGGAGAAAAACCAAGAGGCTTTGGTTAACATGATGGGAACTTTGCATTTAAATGCATTGTCTAAGGATTATGAGCCATTGGGATTAGGTGCGGCCGATCAAGCCGATATACTTAGTAGAATTCGTTTGGCTCGAGAGAAAGACAAGGAGATAAACGATTGGGCAAGGAACAATAAGACAGAATACCAAACATCTAACAATGGTACCATCGTGGTGAATGGTCGGGTATGCGTGCCGAACGATAAGGAGTTAAAGGAAGAAATCCTTAAAGAGGCGCACCAATCGAAGTTCTCGATCCACCCCGGATCGAGTAAAATGTACCGAGACTTGAAACGATACTATCATTGGGTCGGAATGAAGAAAGACGTAGCGGCATGGGTTGCTAAGTGTTCGACGTGCCAACTAGTCAAGGCGGAACACCAAGTTCCGAGTGGATTGGTGCAAAATCTACCTATGCCGGAATGGAAGTGGGACTACGTAACGATGGACTTCGTTACCGGGTTACCTACGGGGATCAAGTCTAAACTCAATGCGGTTTGGGTTGTGGTGGACAGATTAACAAAGTCTGCACATTTTATGGCAATTTCTGAAACGGATGGAGCCGAAGAGATCGCAGCAAAGTAGATAGACGAGATAGTCCGGTTACATGGGGTTCCGGTAAGCATTGTGTCGGATCGGGATACACGTTTCACGTCGCATTTCTGGAAGGCTTTCCAAAAAGCCTTGGGAACGCGGGTGAACTTGAGCACAGCTTACCATCCTCAAACGGACGGACAATCCGAGCGTACGATTCAAACCCTTGAGGACATGTTACGTGCATGCGTCTTGGATTGGGGTGGGAATTGGGAGAAGTACTTAAGGTTGGTGGAGTTCGCGTACAATAATAGCTATCAAGCTAGTATTGGTATGTCGACTTACGAAGCGTTGTACGGCCGAGCATGTCGGACGCCGCTATGTTGGACACTGGTGGGCGAACGCATGCTGTTTGGCCCGAAGATTGTGGATGAAACCACCGAAAAGATGAAGTTCCTTAAGATAAAACTAAAAGAAGCCCAAAACCAACAAAAAAGTTATGCGGATAAGCGTCGGAAAGAGTTGGAGTTCCAAGTGGGAGACTTGGTATATCTTAAGGCGGTGACTTATAAGGGAAAAGGGCGATTTACGACAAGGAAGAAATTGAGTCCAAGGTACGTTGGTCCATACAAGGTGATTGAAAGGGTAGGGGCCGTGGCGTACAAACTCCAACTACCACCAAAGTTGGATGCATTCCACAAGGTCTTCCATGTATCACAACTTCGGAATTGTCTAAGCGAACACGAGGAGCGTGTAGAAGAGATTCCTTCCGAGTTGAAAGAAAACCTAACGGTGGAAGCAAGACCAATTCGAATCATGGATCGAATGGAGAAGGGGACTCGAAGGAAAAAGGTAAACATGGTAAAAGTTTTGTGGAATTACGGTGGCCGCGAAGAATCTACTTGGGAAACGGAGAATAAGATGAAGGCCGATTTTCCTAAGTGGTTTAAGGAGATGGTTGAAGATCCACTTGAGTAGGATTCGGGGACGAATCCCATTCAAGGGGGGGAGACTTGTAACACCCGCGATCCTCAATAGGATCGCCGGGGAAGACTTGGTTCGAGGAAAGAGTGGAAACCTCGGGCTAAGTCTAAGGGAAGCGGATAGAATGGCTTCTGAAGTGCGTAACAAGCTGCAACGAGCTAGAAGTGTTGAGCTAACCAGCTCGACTAGCTGGACCAGCTACTTGGTAGCTCACCTAAGCTGGACGGAGTGAAGGTCAGCTGGTCGAGTGACAGTCTAGATAGGTCAGCTGGTCGGGTGGGAAGGTAGTAAGGCGGTTGGGTTGACGGTTACGTACGTTGGCCGAACAGACGCTTACTTCCTCTCTCCGATCCGTTCTCTGGACCAAAGGATTATAAGGACGTATAGTGCATTGCATGGACTTGCATCCACTAAGTAAAAGACGATTACTTATGCCTTGTTGGTTTCAGGAAAGGATGGTGATCGTGGGAAGGATTTGGCTTAGGCGCGAGAGACTCATGGCCTGGAAGATGGGTGGTGATGAATCAGGTAGAATAGGATCGAATATATAACTTGTAATAGCTTATATGCAAACTCATAAGTTGTATCGAATCCTTTACTTATCTAATAAAGTATCTGATTGTTTGTTTTACTCTAATGTTGCATAACGACTCTAAGTAACGAATCACGGAATAACATAAATGGATTGTCCTAAAGAACGAACCCTAAAATTCGGCTAAGGAACGGACCACTTAGTGATCCGTTTGGAGAGATTCTATTCGGACTTAGGCAGTCCGGATCGGGGTCTTTCATTTACCGACCCTACAAATCACCACATGATCTTTCCCTGTGTATTGTCCTCACTCACACAGTTCTGACAATCACTTCCCGGAAGATCTCCCATCCTTAAACTACTCCAGCCCAAGCACGCTTAACTGTGGAGTTCTCTCAGGATGGTTGACCGAAAAGATAAGTGCACTTTGGTGACATTGGTGGCCAAATCAATTCTTTTAAACCTCTCCGCATGCACCACCATATTCCGAAAACCGGGGTATTACACATGGCCTTGACATGGTGTGCAAGATAGGGTTTGCAAGTGCTTGAGGTTGCTCCTCATCATCTGAGCGTGATTAATCCTCCATGACCAGCTTCCCTTGCGCGAACAGCTCATGCACAAGTGGTTTCTCCACCTCAGACGGGTAATTTCTCTTATTTCTCTTCTCTTTCGTTCCTCCTCGTGGATCACTTTTCTTCCCTCCTCGTATATCCTCTTCTTTTCTTCTCCCCTCCGATAGGTACCTTCCTCTCTCGGCCTTATTCTCTTCTCTCTCTTCGATTCCTCCTTCCCTCACTCTCGAGTTCTCTCTTCTCTCTTAGGCTGAACTCGTACACACATGTGGGACTAGGATGCCGCAGTGTGGCACGAGATAAAGAACGATAGCTTTGGCTAGCATGAGATGAACTAGGGCTACGACACTCTCTGTCTTTCTCTTAAACTTGATTGTTATGAACTAGATTTCTATTCCACACCCTCAAGAATACGAATAAACGTAAGCAAACAAAACATGAGACTCATAGTGGTGTACTCTCCATATGAGAGCTACGCCCACTTTCTGTCCCAGCAGATTTCACTATGATCAAGGAAATTTGGGAGGTACAATGAAACATCCCGAACTCAAAATGATGGGTGTCGATCGACACCAAGGGAGGGTGTCGCTTGACACCATCAATTTTTGGACGCTCGGATTAAATTTCTTAATTGCATTGGTTTAATACAAATTAGAGGAAAACCCTAAAACGTGCAATAAAAACATGACCCAACCTCTTTTTCTCTAATTTGGGTGCTTAGTCGCTTCCAGAGAAGAGAGAAAATAGAGAGTTGGTTTTGTGTTGATCAAAGAGAAAAGGAGAGGGGTTTGAGTGAGTTAAATAGAAGGAAAAATCGTGTTGATGGTTTTAGCAAGAGGAGGAGAAGCAGAGCAGTGGCTGTTGGGCATGAGGAGGTTGTTGTGGTGTTGGATTTTGTTGTTCCTTATCTCAGATCAGTCCTAAATCAAGGTGAGTGCGTGACCATGGCTTATCTAAGCAAGTTGAGAACTTTTGATGCTTTGTTTAAGTTCTATAGGTTGATTGGGATAGTATAAGGGATGATTGTTGTGTTTCTGGTCGTGTATGCTTGTATTGTGCCTTGGTTCTTGTGAGGTCGAAGTGGTACAACAAGGAGCAAAGCTGAGAGAGGCGGGGATCGACTTCCAGACTTCATACGGCGTCAGTGTCGATCGACACCAGGTGGGTGTCGGTCGACACAACTCGTGTGTCAAGGTGACGATCGATACCAAGTCTGGGTAGGAGCAGTTAGCTTCCTGAAATTGTCTGGTTTGAGTGTTAATTAGTTACTGTTGTCTGTCTTAATTTTCTATCTTGCTTGTGTGTATAGCCTGTTGTTGGGAGGATCTCCTGACTAAGTATTTGTGATAATACTTACGCATCTCTTTATTTATGGTGCAGGTAAAGATAAGGTGTGACGTGGAATCATGGCAAGGAAGATCTAGGAACTCGTTGTGGTTGTGTCTTTTATGTTATGGTTATTGGAACCTTGTTTAGAAACTAATAGGATTGCTAGTTATTTCTAGTTTTGTGGGGTTATTCATTCGTGATAATTGAAGTTGTTTTGTTGGTTATTATTTGGTTAATTGGTGAATTTAATTAAATATTTATGGGGATATTTAATTATGATGTTTTTTTTTTCAAAAACAAAAACGGGTCGGATCAAGACAGAGGATGTTTCAGGCTGTTCAGGGACGAGCTAGAAACTTGGATGCATATACAGGTAGCGGGGAAATCTATGCCAGCAGATTTGATCATTTGTGCAGTGGAGCTGCATGACGTCATCTTAGGGATGGATTGGCTTGGATATTATAGGGTACATATGGATTGCCACCGAAGGCGTGTCGTATTGGGAGGGAGAAGGGAAAGTTGATCTATTAGGGTGTGATGCCAACTTTCAGGAGTCTCGTGATCTCGGTCGTGCAGGCAGAGAATATGATCGAGAGAGGTTCTGAGGCCTATCTAGCGACAATCGTGATATTTGGGTCGTTCAGGAGTTCGAGGATGTGTTTCAGTCGTTGCATAGGTTATCGCCGTCACGGTCAGATCCTTTCACGGTTGAGTTGGAACCGGGGATGATGTTAATATTTAAGGCACCCTACATAATGGCTCCAATAGAGATGGCAGAGCTGAAGAAGTAGTTGGAGGAGTTACTGGATAAGGGTTTTATCCGGCCAAGTAGTTCATTGTGGGGAGCACCGTTGTTGTTCGTGAAGAAGAGGGATGGGAGTTTTCGGTTTTGCATTGACTATCGAGGACTTAATCGAGTTACAATGAAGAACAAGTGTCATCTACCACATATTGATGAGTTGTTGGATCAGCTGAGAAAAGCTACTTGGTTCTCCAAGATCGATTTGGCGTCAAGTTATCACCAGATTCCGATTGATGAGGCAAATGTTTAGAAGATAGCGTTCCGGACAAGATATGGACACTACGAGTTTGTGGTGATGTCGTTTGGGTTGATGAATACACTAGCAGCATTTATGAGGTTGATGAATGGTGTGTTTGAGAAGTACATGGATGATTTCGTTATAATTTTTATAGATGACATTCTGGTGTATTCGAATTCTGAGGAGCATGAGGTACACCTGAGGGTTATCCTGGAGAAGCTGCGGGAACTGAAGCTGTTCGCTAAGTTGAGCAAGTGCAGTTTCTAGTATCGGGAGATTGGGTTTCTGGGGCACATTAGTTCAGTGGCTGGAGAGTCTTTTAATAAAGAGAAGATTCAAGCTATCAAAGAGTGGCCAAGGCCGAGGAATGCTACTAAGATTAGGAGTTTTCTTGGCTTAGCGGAGTATTATCGGCGATTTGTCAAGGGTTTTGCGTGTATGGCTCAAGCTATGATGAAGGTGACATGGAAGGATGTTCCTTTAGTGTGGTCTTTAGAGTATGTAGAGAGTTTCGCGAATCTAAAGGCGATGTTGACAAGCACACCAGTGTTGGCATTGCCAGAACAGGGCGAGCCATATGCAATGTCTACAAATGCATCGAGAGTGGGTCTCGGATGTATGTTGATGCAGCATGGAAAGGTGATTACCTATGTTTCATGGTAGTTGAGGAAGCACGAGGGAAAATACTACACCCATATCTTTAGAATGTAGCAATGATAAGTAGATTATATGAATTAGATAGAAAGCTTAATTTCACGAAAACAAGGAGATTTTATTTTATTTATGGATGATGGAAATAGAGATACATAATACAAACGCATGCAACAACAAATAAGCGAAAAAAAAAAAAAAACTAGAACAAGACATCGGTTACATTTTATACCTTTTTTTATTATATTTGTTTTGATTATGTATTTAATTTAGGAGACTGTTCCCGGACTTTGAGTTTTTGACCTTCTCTTTTGAATATATGATAATCTTCTTCACCATGTTGCAAAATTCACTACATGCACACAACATCCAAAATGAAATATTATCTCTTAGGATTTTAACAAATCTTCGATGAACATAAAGAAAAAGGAAACTTACGGCCATGGATCGTCTCCAACAAACATCTTATCTCCTTCATTGTCTATGAAAGCTATTTCCCATTGGTTGCGGGTTTGCAACTGGCCGTTGAGATCAAAGAGTTTCTCCAATTCTAGTATTAGCTGATCATATCCATTAAGAACACTTAAATCCATAGCTCTTCCTACTGTTACACCTTCCATTTGAACCTGTCCCATATCATGATTGCGTGAGTTGGGTATAATGAGAAAAATATCCATATATAAAGAGTAAGAACATATTGATCTTATACTTACTTTGGTACAACTTCTAGTAGAACTGAACTGCTTGCTTTGGATCTCTCTTGTAGATGTTAAAGTTTGACCCAGACCAAGCTTTTTCTCTTGAGAGAGTTTAGAAATCTCTGATGTCGGATTTGAGTCTGGTTGTTCACTGGGATCTCTGATCACTGAAGGAGTGGCAAGAGAGACTCCAAACAGTCTACAACTAGCACCTGCATTGGTTGTTATATTTTCTTCTAGTGGTGTAATCATTTGATCGTTATTGTAATTTAGTTTGGGCATTGTTGGGACAGGGTAGCTCATTAGCAACCTAGAAGGAGTCTCAGCATCTTCAGTTGCATCGCGATAACTATGAAGAACATTCATCGGGTAGGACATGCTTGGTTGTCCAATTTCTTGACCTTGTGTCAATATAGGAAGCAAGATATGTGATGATGTTGAACCTATATATAATATGTATAATGAGGAGGTATTCAGAAGAAATTTTTAATTCATTTAATAGAAGATTAATTCCTTTGATAGAAGATTATAATAGTCTTTTTTAATACCGATTTCATTAACTTCTCGGGAACGCTTGTTTTTTAGCAAAGATGATCGGAGAACATTTGACGAATGCGCTAAATGTTCAATTTCCCATGGAGAAACTTTTTCAGGTCTTGGAAATGATGCAAATTCATCCCACTTCACCTGCAAAATTAGAGTTAATTAATAATATGTTATTTATTGCACTAAATAACGTACTCTTAAAATAATGTTATAAAGTGTGCAGGGAATTTTACTTCTAAGCTTCGCCATTCTGATTCGATCCAATGAGGGGAGAAATCCTTAGCTCCAATAATTGTTCCAGAATATCTTAATTAATAAAACAAAATATTTTATAATAGATAATATTAGACATTAGAGATATATTTAAGAGGAAAAAAAATGTTGATCTAATGTTACCTTCTTTCAGAAAAATCATCACCCTCAAACCGCATTGTAAATCTTGAACCGACATTGAACTTATTGTTCACAGCGTCTAAGAATTTGTTGTAACTAACAATAAATTGACTTGCCCTGATACATATAAAGACACAATATACAAATCTATATGCTGAAGAAACTAATCTATTGATAATTCAATAGAATCATAAATGTGAGTTCATGGTTCTTTGAATTACCTTGGCTTGTAAACCACCATGAACATACATTGGTTATCAAAAGCATGCATTGCGGAAGCAATTACTGCATGTCTCATACTATCTATTGATATTAGTGATGAAGGTATGTTCCCTTGTTGATGTCCTGCTCGTCTGATACCAATTCGTAACTCTCCAGATTCTCCCCTGGAACAACAAGTAAATAGATTAAAGTCCAAAACTCAAGAACCAAAAGATATTTAAAAAAATAATATTATACCTAAGGAATACAATAACATCCCCTGCAACCAATTTTTTTGATGTTTTGAATGCATTCCAACCTGTTGTTATCAAATGTCTTGGCGGTGTACCTACATGGAAAAAGAATATTACTAATCATAATATTCATATATTTATATGAATAAAAGGATTTATTACCTCTGTAGCTGTGTTTGAATCTCCAATGATTCCCTTGGAGATCTATAGTAAGAAGTTCTTGTGCCGGTAGAGGCTCAGACATATCCTAAAGCAAAATTTAATATGTAAATGTCTAATAAAAGCTTAAAATTTGAATTCATTGAATAAAAACAAAATACTAAACATAAATACCAGAGGAGGGAGACATTCAATGGCATGTTTTTTCGGAACAGAGAATCCACCATGGCGCTTGTATCTGAGGCCGTTAAAACCTTTGTAAAGGAATTAACCAATGGCCTATAACGATTATCATTCTGAGTAGGGGTTTCAACTTGCTAAACATTAAAAACAATTCAGAAAATCAATGAGATATAATAGGAGAAAAATTACAATTCACTAAAAATAAAATTAAAAAGAAATTCTTTATTTTTCCACTCACAGTTGTATCTGGCATCAAAGTGATCTCAGCATAAGTCTCATCACTATTTATTTCCACCTAAAATCAAACAATTAAATAATTAGTTTTTTTTTTATAATACATTCATATATCAAAAATAAGATAATATATCTCATGTGTATTCGCTAAAACATCAAAGAGATATACGTTAAGCTGAATAGCGATAACACGACATTGAAGCTTAGAAGGAAGATCAAAAATTGGTTTTATCTCGTTTAACTCTTCTCTTGTAGATGCCTCAACCTGAAAAAACCATCAAAATGCTTCATAAACGAAAGAAATAAACAAAACATAATATATGAGAGAGAGAGAGAGAGAGAGAACTCACAAGCTCGATGTGGCCTTGAGGAAAGTAATAAACTTTTTCTCCAATTTTTGGAATATCACATAAAGGTCCAGCACACAATTTCCATAACTGCTCGTACATATAGCTCGTGGATCTATCAACTGCTGAACAAAAACCAAAACATTATAACCATAAAAAATTTCAATAAAAATAAATTAAAAAAGTCAAAATTTCTTACTTATGCCTGATAATTCAGGTTGTGCATTCACAATGTTGCCACTTTCCATCAGCTCTTATCGAAAGAACGATATACCAAATATGCTACCTCAACACTTATAAGACCACTTTCTCCTTTTCCTCAATTTCTCTCGCGACCATGAGAACGCAAAACAGCAAATTTATAGGCAAAACCTATCAACATACATTAAAATATTTCCTTAGATTTGAATAATAAATGTAATAAGGTTACCAATTTAATAAAGGTAATTTTGAGAAATGTCATTAATATTTTGACTACATATAAATAACTAAATTTCTTATATATTGATTTCATTAAGTTACCATAATCAACATATGCATTATTCATATATAAGCTGACCAATATGGGAAAAAATTTAATACTTACGGACAAATTATTTTTTATTATAGAAAAGCTTGTTTACACTTAGCCATATAAAATATAAGTAGGACTTCTTGCTTGATTTTGATTGCATAAATAAAAAATTTTATATTATCGTGATCAGACCTTTCATATGGGCTCTATGGTACATCTCATGTTAGTTTTTTTTTTCCTTAACCTTTAAGCTTTTTATAGATCTGTTATAAAACGATTTTCTCATATATTGTCGCTCTTTGGAAGAGTTTCCAAGGACATGTTCCTCTTTCCGATTAGCTATGATGTGAATTAGCATGTATCCCATGGCTAATGGAAATGTCCATGAAATCGGGGGAAGATTACCGGTGGTGGGGGTTTGGCCTTACAAGGGGAGTATGGCTTATAGTATGATGGGTTCCATCAAAAGTGTATAAGAGCTTCTCGCTGTTTCTCAACCCGAACGTCATCCAAATATTTTGCTTATGTTTTTTATTGCTGGCTTTTACTTTTTCCTTAAAAATTAAGAAGAGAACACTTCAGATTTCTTTCATCTCACATCTTCATTTCATTACTTTAGTCTTTGTTGTATGATATGTTAGGCAAAGCAACCTGGAATCAATCTTCCGCGTGGAAATCCTGGAATTGAGTAGAGAGACAATGTCAGGACATATAACATATATTTTATTAAGAATTTTTGTGGGTGGTTTCGTGCTTGTATGGAAGAGAATAAATCTATTGTGTCGAGATTAGGAGATTGAAAGAATATAACCATGGTTGCAGCAAAATTAGATGACGCCACTTTATTGTATATGTCATGTGTAATGTCATTGGCAGTGTCGGGTTGGTCTTTGATATGAGATACAACTCTTACTGATCTAAGCGTTCTCACTCGCCTAGCTGTTCCCATCCCAATGCATCATGCCCTTAGCCGGCTCCCTTTTACTTTCGTCTTTCGTTTTGTTGTAATATTGAATATAATTTTTTTTAATATTGCACCAACGATAAATTTGGTGGCAAGTATTAGAATCTTTTTTTGTCTTTAGCAGTATACTCTTTTTGTTTTTAATCTTTTCGTTTTGCTATATATTTTGTTGATATAGGAGATATACAAGTTGCATTTCTAGTTGTGTGTTAGCTGTTAGAAATAAATATACCCACTCGATCATTATATTATGTATAACTAGCAACAAGGTATGACCACGAGTTTTTCGAAGCCTTTACTCGGTAAGAATTAAGGAGTTCATCATGAAAACATCTTTGTCGCACATTCGTATTTGGTATCCTCCAAACATTTCATTATGTGCCTCAAATATTCAGTGTTGTCTACTATGTTGTAGTTTGGTAGGAGGCACTATAGGTTTTTCTCATGCAAGTCACATTTTGGGATTTTTTTTACGGTGTGTAATGATGTGTTGTCATCGATAGATTAAATGAATTCAAAAAACAAAATCTAAGTAAGACATAAATAAATTGGGGATTTGTTTTTGGGTTTCCTGGTTATGAAGTGTGTTTTAAGAGACTTTGAGAAGCATGATGTGAAAAGAGGTGAGTCTTCATGTATTTATAGATCTTGGGTTTCACAAGTCGGTTTAGAGCTTCTAGTATGCAAAAACGATGAAGTGGTGATATTTTGGTTAATTGACTGAACTTCAAAGCTTGGCCACTTCTGAATTGTTTGATAGATTGGTCTGATTCTACTTGGAGGGGAAAGGTGAATCTTCTATCTTTCCAATGACTCCAAAAACGTTTAATTTATTATACGGTAGAATCTTCATCGGATGCCAATTATGGTTCTTCAAAACTATGTGTTAAGTGATATTTTAACACATTTTATAGGTTTTTTGAATATATATTATCGAATCTTTTTGTCGAGAACATATAGTTTTCGATATATTTTTAGTGTGATAAGGTTTCTAAACATACTGGAGTTAAACAAGGTGTTTTGGAAGATAAATGGACCAAAATGCACCAAATGGAGAAAAAGAAGAGTTCTAGATGCTTGTAGATGCAGAGCTGCAAAGAAGCGTTGGAAGTTTGGCGTCCGGTGGAAGACTTCCCAGATCTTCCTCATTTTTTACCACAAGATAGATATGGATGTTAACTTTCATTGCAAGAGATTCGAGGAAATCCAATGGTTCGATCAGCCGTTATAACCAGTTTACCGATTGGTTATACTTTGTAATTGTCTATACGGAAAGCGTTCTTAACCGATCTGTTTGGCTATATAACTGATCGGTTAGGGCTTTGTAAACTTTCATTTTTTTCTCTTCTAGGACACCGTCTTTTATATATATAAATATCTCATGTATTCAAGACGTAGATGCATGAAAAATATTACGATTTTCTAGTTCTAAAGAGTTTTATTCTTTTCTTCTTCTTCTTTGTTTACTTTTGTTTTAATATTATCAAAACCCTTGAGGAATCCTTGCTAAACTCTTGATCCTTCTTCTACAATGATCACATGTACTTAGAGCATCTGTGAGTAGTCTAATCAAAGAGTCTTAGGGATTCCAAAGGAGATGACCGTATAAACACCTCATATGTATTTCTCCTGCTATGGTTTATATTGATTGTTCTTTGTCTTTAACTGTTCTTTAATCCTTAGTTGAATTAGGCCAATTTACCTATACCAATGATCAAGTCACCAAAAGTGGTGTTGAGTTGATGAATCTATTAAAGATATGCAAAGCTTCTTTAACCAACCTAACCACAAGTTGATATTATCGTGTTTTGTGAATTTATTTGATTCTATTCTTAATACTTGATTTGATTCCTTAGAATAAGCCTCACCAAAAGCTTATGAATCTATGTAGTCTTTTCATATGAATTATTACTAAAACACCATTAGGGTAATTCATAATAGAAATCTTATTTCAAGAACCTTACTAATCATAACAAACAATACATGGGTTTATATTCTCTATTTCTTATATAATATATTTATTTGTTTATTTTATTTTATTTTTTATTTTTCTGCAATTTCACAAGAGTTTCTATCACTCTTTCTTGCTCTAACTTAGTTTAAATCTTCATAAGTCTACTGTGTATTTCTTTGGTCTATGTGGATTCGATCTCTAAATATTAATTCGTTTGCATGTGCACTGGCAGTCTATATTAAGTGTAAAACGTTTACATGTAAATTTACCAGCAACACTATCTTTAAGATCTTTTTGTTGCATTTTGTGCATTTTCGCCCAAGATTCTCGAAACTACAAATACTTGAAAAATATCTTCTGAACCACTAATATCACTTGAAATTCTTATTAAAAGCCTATTAAAAACTAGTAAAAATGGGTACAAGTACAATGTTATTATGCTACTTTGTTGTCGTTTAGTCTATGTGAAAGCATTTTCTAAGTTTTATTATCAATGGAGCTGGGAATAAAATCGGATTTTGCTTACCCTCACAAATGAACCTAAGATAAATTTATATCATAGTTATACTACTATGCGAAAATATATCCCAATGAACCATAAATTTAAATTTTGTACATTAACTTTAAGTTTTATGCAAAATAATACATACACCCTAACACTGTAAAGCTACTGTGAAAATTGGAAAGGTCTTTCTTTGTCCTTTCGTGCATAATTTCTCTTAGCGGTGATCTTATCCTTTCTCTCCAATATTTTATCCCACTCCTAACTCTATTTTTAGGTTGTCTTCCATCAAAAATTACGCAAACAAATCTAGTAGGCAGGACCATCTCTCTTAACGTTGGTTTTTTCTCGTGTTGTAATTATATCCTAAATGCTAGCTCAATTTTTTTCCCCTCTACGCTTTTTTTACACATCGTGTCTTCATAAAGGGGGTATGCCATGTCCCTGAAAAATGTTTTGATATAAACGTCTAAACCGTCTAAAAAATTGCCTAGGCCCCAATTAAGCATTTTAGGCACTAGGCACTGGATCACCGCCCGCTTAGCGCCTAGCGCTTTCTTGAACATTGGTTCTCACAAACTCATGCACTGACACCACATCCGATTACGTTTAAATCAGCCAAACCATAAGTATAGTAATTAATGTGATTTTCTTTGATTGGATTTGGAATGGCTTTACTAAAGTAAACTAAAAATTTTGCATGTGTCCGGTCGGTTTAGGTTTGATTTGTCCAATAATGCAAAATTCTGAACAGTACCACATTTTTTTTTTTGGTGGTAAAAGGTTAAATTTTTTTTTTATTTTTTTTTTTTAACATAAGTACCATGTATTTCTTATTTGGTTTTGTTAACTGCGGATTAGTCTGGATGTATTAGTACAATCTATTACAGATCCCAGTTCTTTTGTGGGTGACTGTCTCAATTCCATTTTCTTTATTTCATTAGAGGAGACATATTTTAACCATCAAAGTCAGATAAATCTACCGTAAAAAAAGGAAAAAAAAACCATCAAATTTGGTGAAATGATGCAATAACGTCTTGAACAAATCATATATGAAAAATGACGATACAATATGATAGGTGAGATATTGAAAGACATCCAAAAATTATGATTTAATGAATCATCTCGAAGAAGAAGAGAGAAGAGCATAAAGTATGAATTTTCTATTTGTACAAAACTATATTTTTTTTTTTTTTTGGTCAAAGTACAAAACTATATTAATAACTAAAATTATAACAACAAATAAAAAAAAGCTTTGATTGATCCAAACTCAAACAGTTGTTACTTTCAACTGATGAGCTCCATTGGGTTGAATCTGCAAACTCCGGAGTTGACAACTACCACCAGATCTCCTCTTCCAAAGATTCTCCGCCGCTTTATCTCCGGCGCCACCGTCGTGTGTCTTTTTAACCACCGGCAAAGGTGGGTCCAATTCAGCAACGTCGATAACAGCAATCTTTTTGTTACCAAACTCCTCCTTTCTGATTCTTCCTCGACTAGCTCTGGTTGTGGTGGTAGTGGGAGCGTAGAAAGAGAGATTCTTGCCGGAGAAGAGACGTTTAAGCTTGAAGTAACGGTGGTGAGAGGCGGGGGTGATGGAGGTGGAAGTGGTGGTGGGGAAGCCGACGATCTTGTTGCTACGTTTGACCTGACCAATGCAGCTGATTTTAGGGGACAAAGGATCGGCTTGTTGGTGTGAGTCTTCTTGATGTGATTTAGCCGGGAGGGTCACGTTCTTGATGGAAGGTCTTGAACATAACATTGGTAAGAAAGTTGGTCTTTGGAACTGAACACTGTTTTGTCTTGTCTCCATCATCTTGATCTTCTTCTTAATTACTCTTGAGAGACAAGAGAGATGAAAGTTCTTGATTACACAAAAGGACTTAGTTTCTCATGTGTGAGAGAGAGGAAGAGAGAAATAGGAGAGTTTGGGTTTGTGGTAGTTGGAGAGTTAGAAACTTTGATGGTTAAAATAAGGAGATATAGAGAGGCTTTGGTCAAAGTGGCTTTATCATTAGAGGAGACATGTCAATTTTTGGGTTTCACGTTCACAATCACTTTCAGATTTTTTTTTTTTTTTTGTTAAAAATCACTTTCGGATTTCTTTCCAGAATATTGGCTTCTTCCCAATCTGGTAAATTATATTTCTTCTCTATTTTTTTAAAAATATTATCTCTTAAGGAATATCTGCTTTTTTAATAATTGAGATTTGCTATTGGCTTCTAGGTGGGATATAAATTAAAATAATTGAGGATATTGCCATATTTGAAACAGTTATGAGAAAATATTCATGTCAAACGCATATACTCAAATATCATTCTACTCAAAGTTGCACTAACAAAAAATTTCTTATATGCTGTTTATTTTTATTTACTCAAATAAAATAAAAAATTTTAAAGGTTTAGTATAGTATCACCGAACTTTTTTCATTTTATTTCATTTACATATTAGTTGATTAAAAAGAATAGTATTTATTATTGTAATATAACATAAATGTATATAGTGTACTATTTACCATGTCACCATTGATGACAAAAGTGTAAGCATCAGTTTCAAACTTTGCACGAGGAAATGGGACAACGCTTAAATGGACCACTAAATTAACATTACATCAGCCAATTCACATTGACAGTCGTGTTATTATTACTCACCAATTTATACACTTCATAGTTTTTTCATTAAATGACATTTAAAATTATAGATCTGACCATAGAAGTTTTTTAAAATTGGTGTTAGCATTTGGACAAAGTTGATTAATAAAAATAATAAAATATAAATCAATCCATGAGCATGAACTACGAAGGTTTTACCTCAAAAAAATAATGAATTGTAATTGGTTCTTTTGAGTCGGACATACCACTCGCGTGAATACAAACCCATCATTTTGATGCCTACATTTATTGAGCCTGCAAAAGAACATATTAAATGGTTATATCATTAAGATTAAGTTAATTTAAATTGTAGAAAGAAGGCCTAACAATAATGGCTCCAAAACTTGTAGTTCTATTCTATCTTTCCCCAAGAAAGGTCCAAATTTGATGGTAAAAAGTTAATGAATTATGTACTAATGTCTACTGTCTTTGTCCCCTTCTTCCTATACACTTCAGTCTACTTTTTCATTTTATAATCACTGTTGCATTATTTGGATCTCTCCAAAAAATAATTGCTTAACATAGCCACTTAGTGACATTGATAAATAACAAATACCATGTTTAGTGGTAATACTTTTTTGGGGGAATCTATAAGTTATATTCTAGAAATAATCAATAACATTTTTTATGTAAAATTTCCTATCAAAATATTACAACTGAAAGTTTTTGCAGTATGTTAAGTATTTGTGTTTAGATCGGAACAAGACGAATGTGAGATGGTTGCTTTATCTTTAGTTCAATTTAGTTTCTCAAGCTTATTAAAAATCTTTGATTCAAAGGAAAATACGCTATTATCTCAATTTGAATTTTGTTTATCTTCAAAAAAAAAAAAAAATTAATACTAAATCATGTCTAAAATAAAAATAAAATCATACAATATTTACTTTATGGACATGGTTAGAGTTTAGTGATTTTCTCGTCTGCTCTAAATGTAGGGAGATGATACCTTCTAACTAAACGAGCATGTAACATGCAAAGCTTCTGCTTGCTCAAAAACGACTCGAGGAGGCTTAAACACCAGAGTAAGGTGAAGTTCTTCTTGCCTCTAAATAGGAGTCAATGATGGTTTAAACTACAAACCCCCAAAAGTTAACTTGAGGTTGGAAGATTGGATTATCGAGGAAAATATAAACACCGACTTGGAATTGGATTTGATCGAGAGTTACTCGGACACAAACGCTAAGACATATATACAATACGGTCATCTTTCCTTAATCATTTTTCCTATTTTCGGATCAATAGACTCCTCGACAACCTATTTTTCATTTTTCGAATTCTCAACAATTCGACCAATCATAAAAATTATTGTTTAATATAAATGACTACAAAACATTAAATACACATAAATTTCACATAAAAATCTTCAAAACATCTAATAAAATTAAACAAATAAAAAACCTTAACACATCTTATAAAATGAATCGGAGAAAGTATTTTTTATATGACAAATTATATTTTTTATATGAAATTTACTATAAAAAAAATTACAACTGAAAGTTATTGCGGTAAGTTAAGTACTTACTTGTGTTCAGATCGGCAACAGACGAATGTGAGATAGTAGGTTTATCTTTAGTTCAATTTAGTGTTTCTCAAGCTTATTAAATTCAACGCTTAATAAAAGTCATAAACTGATAATTTTATAGTTTGTTGGATTTATCATTTCGTGAAGAGGACTTTAACGAATATCACTGTTGAGTGTGGATAGATTTGTACATTGCTCAAACTTTCACGTTTGTTTTTTTCTTTTTCTTTTCAAAGTCTAAAATTCACAATGGCCAGACCTCATGTATACAGAGATACTCAGCCCTTTTGTTTTGGAAAAGATTTGGACTGACCATAACAGAAAAAATGACTTAGTTAAATACAAGCTTATTACATGTAAAATGATGAATATATTAAATTGGGAAACTTGAAAATGTAACTTGTCTAATCCTTTTGGAACACCACTTAAGAGTTTGTTTCAAAATGCATAATTATGAGATTTTGTTTCTTACGTTAAATCTAATATGTTAAATCTAACATCTCATCAGTGTTTTTTTAAATTTGTCGTCCTCATGATCAGTGTTTAAGAGACGTACATATTGTAGTATAATAATATAAATTCCAACAGAAAATTAAGGAGGCATATGGTCATCACTTATAAGCAACTTATAATACTCGCTGGATCTCTGTTGCCTAGTAATTAAAAGGACTATTGGACTAAATTACAAATTATTTATGAAATAGCATACCACTAATCTGACGTAGTTAACAAAACAAATAATCTTACACCGAAACAATGATTTGCAATAATGAACTACTACATCAATTTTTATTTTATTTTTCGCTAAACCGTCAAAATTTCGTTTTAAAAAATAATTCTGATATGTACTAAAAGATATTCGAATCCAGGACACAAGAAAACTAACTCTTTATACTACCATTGATTAATAAATACAACGATTATAGAAGGAGATTATTGTTTTAGTACCATAACAAAAAATATTTGGTTTTTTTTTAATATTCTTTCATCCTAATAATTAACTTTAGTTTTATCATCTATGTTTGGTAAAGAGCGACCCACATGAGAAACAAAGTGAATCAAATGACAGATCTATAAAGTAGGAAAAAAAAGAAAGTGAAGAAAGTTAGTGAAACAAAACAAATACGATTACATAATGAAGATAACTAATAATAATAAAAATTGGGAGATGTACACAACTCACCCGACCAAAATGCATGTGCTTTGCACTTGAAAAGTACGTTACTCGTGAATTCCACTTTATCGTAGTTTCCTCCATAGTCCATACACACGATTGGGACTAATGGACTTTTTTCAGATTAATGGAAGAGAAGAGCTTAACGAGTTCAAAAGGACAACAACAAGTGTCCAAAAAACAAACACCACTTACTGTTTGGACATTAAGTCTTAGGTCTTGTAAGGAGTCTACGTATGACTTGTCACCGAAGCAAAAGACCCATCACAGCTTTGCTGTTCTCAACTCTCAATATTATATGATTCTAATCCTGAACACTGAATCCACTATTAGGAACTGAATACTAACAAATCAAATTAGCTGTCAACACTGTTGTTCTATGACCCCCCTACGTGCGCCTATTAAACTATTCAATTTTATTCTATGAAGACTATGTTGAATTGTTGATGGTGAACCAACTAAAACAAAAAACAATGCACGAGCTGTTGGGCCCTACACGAAAGAAATTGGGATGTAAAGTTAGCAAAGACATGTGTCCAAAAAAAAAAAAAAAGTTAGCAAAGACAGATCAGACGAAGATATTGTATAATGACTTGGTAAAGTTAAGTTAATCTGCGCTTGGGCAATGATGCAGTTAATGAAATTTTAACCGAGGCACGTCTACTGTTGAAAACTATTTCTAAACTTTCTATTGGGCTTGGGCTTGAACAACAGCCTTTGAAAATTTCTCGAATAAGATGTAAATTTGCAACGTTAACCTTGAATTTAGTTTTTTTTTTTTTTTTTTTTTTTTTGCCAACCTCACATCTTATTATATAAAGTATAGTTTTCAAAGTTAATAACTCACGAGATCGTGACACGTGTCAAATATTTCGATTTCTGATTTTGCCATGTGTTAAATAAATTTTCCATCTTATTAAAAAAGGTAACAAAATAATTATAAGAAAATTATAAATGTAAACAGTTTAAAAATGTGAAAATCTAATTTTAAGGAAATTGTACCTATATTTCCATAAGAGATTTTGCCATCTAGCAATCTAAATATTTGTTTTTAAAAACTTAAAAATTGTTAAGAGATAATTATAACAAAATTATAAATTTAAACAGTTAGATCATGGTAAGAAAACTATACGTATATATAAAAAATTATATGTATATTTTCTATATAAATTGAAATTATAAAATTGTGCTAAATATTTTATTTATAAGTTACTAATTGTATAAGAAAAAAAAATTTAAAAATAGAAAAAAGATTAATGAAATAATACAATCAGTTATTATTCCTATAAAAAATGATTGTAAATAATCACCTTTATATAAACAATAAGTTGTCTCATATTTTTCACCAAACAAACTAATTTCTTCACACACCACCTTTTTTTAACTTTATTCTATTGGTAAAACATTTTTTTTGGTTATAAAGTTTTTTTAGGATAATATAAGTAATTAACATTTGTCTCAAAAATAATTAAGGAAATAGCCATGAGTTAAAAAAGTTTTGGAAACTAGTGTTTTTCAGATATGTGAAAATTCAAAATAGCTCTCAAACAAAAGACAAACATACAACTCATAGTCTAATTTAGAGAAAAAACATGAAATAAATACTAATAACACGAAAAATCTGGAAAAAAAAATCAATATTAGAATTCTGACGACGAAAATAGAGACATCCAACAATTTCATTTAATAAAATAGTGTGTCATACTGAAAGAAATAGGAGTAGCATGTGATTGTTGTGGAGTGATGAAGGTGGTGATTAATGGTTATGGAGGTGGTGATTGGGTGATTTTAAAAAATAACATGATCATGTAAAAATTACATGCATTTATCATTTGTTGTATCCGACCAAAAAAAAAAATCATTTGATGTAAATATATCATGTCAATTATAAAAACAAACACTGTGAATCACGATGGTTTTTTAAAAATAGCATGTGATATTCATACCTAAAGAATATATGGCAGTGGAGGCAAATTAAGAATTATGAACGGCGATGGACATAGACTAGAGTTGTTGTCGGAGAGGCTTGGCCTGATGTCGGAGAAAATAAAGAAAGTGGAGTGATAAGAGAAGTTGGGGAAAGAGAGAAGAAGCGATAAAAATGGTGTTGGTGTTGATGACGGTGGTTCAAGCTTGGTGGTGATGGCGGCGATAAATGTTGATGAAGGTGGTTGATCAAAATTAACGAGATTCGGTATTGATGGTGGTGGTGATTATGATAGTAGTGAGATTCAGTTGTGGTGGTGGGTCATAGTAGTGAGACTCGGTGGTGATGTCCGACGAATGGAAGAAATGGAAATATGAGAAAAAAGAGGGAGAGAAGGAGAAAGTAAGAGGATTTCAAGCAAAAATAAGAGAAATCTAATGAGAGAAATAGAGAGATTTGAGAATTTCTCGCCGACGAGCGGAAGGAATAAAGAGAAAACGAAGAAATGAGTAATATGAGCCAAAAATTGACAATGCCACATAATTATATAATTTTATCTTTTCTTATTGTCACAGTTTATTTCCATCTTGCCCACATTGAAATTATAAAGTGTAATACACTCTTCCGATGGATATATATAACTTATTAAAATTCAATAATACAACCTATGAACAGTTATGAAGTTCATAACTTATAATAAGCAAAAAATTATATAGTTTTATAAATAAACCAATATTTATATTAGATGATTTAACAATTAGTATAACATAACTACAAATAGAGTTTTATACTGCGCAATATGTATTATAAATATATATTTAAAAAATAATTAAAAAGCTGCATTATCTAAAATATATATGTTTATATAATTTTAGTTATGCTTACAAAAATAAAATTAAAAGTTAAGAGTGATAATTTTGACTGGCAACCCGTGCAACGCACGGGTCCATATATAGTTAATTAATAAAGAATTCCTTGATTAATTGCCTAATTAGAAGGATAACTGTCTACAAAAGAAGCTTCAGAAATTAAAAGTCTAGAAGAATGGGCTAAGCAGTCCGCTTTAACATTATATAAACGGGAAATAAGAGAGAGCGAGAAAAAGGGGAAAGAGACACGGAGAAAACCAAACTCGTCTAGCAGATTGGAGAAAGCGGGCCATTCATCAGGGGACTGTATCATCGAGACTAACTCCGAACAATCTGTTTCAAACGCCTAACAATCTATCCTTCTTGAAAGGATATTCTTCATAGCCCAAATTAAAGCTTCCATCTCCGAGTGAAGGGGGGGAAGGACACCTCCGTAGGCACTTTGCACCGAACAGTATCGATTGATCATTTCATTGAAAACAACACCATCCTAAACCCATAGTTGGATCCGAAGTTTTCCAAGAGCCATCAAACCGACATCTTATCGGTTGAACTGGGCGTTCCAAAGTTTCCGTAATAGGACTAGTTTCGATCGGATCCACCTGAGCTTCTTCCCACATTAATTTTTCACTCAAAGCAAGAATTAAAATATCTGTGGGTTCAGATTGTAATCCCTTGAATACTTTTTTATTCCTATCTTTCCATATGAACCACAAAATCCAAGCATAACTATATGTTTTCTCTCCCCTTTCTAGAGTAGATGGAAGTCTCCAATAAAGATAATCTAGATTTGAGAATTCCGAGGTTAAAGGAAAACTACCTGATACCATAGGTATATCGGATAAGTCCCATACTTTCTGAGAATGAGTGCACTCAAATAAAGCATGATTTATTGTTTCCTCTGCCATCTTACACGCCTTTTACAGAGAATATCACATCGAATCCCTCGGTGTGCTAATTTTGAATTAACTGCTAAGGATCCCGAAGCAATTTGCCATAAGAAATGTTGTATTTTTGGAGGGGCTTTGACTTTCTTTTTTTACATCATTTAGATCATTTATGTATTTCTACTAATTTATATAAAAATAACTGACATGGTTTTCTTTCGTTAGGATTGTGAAACTGACATAATTCAGAGTTTGGTTTTATGTATTTCTAAAGTTTTTGGTACCCCCAATTATATTGCATATGTTGGCCATTCAGATAATCAAACTAATAGCATTTAATTCCATTCTAAAATTCATTATGGAATAAAATTCTCTAAACTAGATAAACACCAAATTTCTCCTTGTTTTTTTTTTTATGTCTCAACACATTTATTTCTCTAATTGTTCTAGCTTCTTCGGGATGATGCCCGTGACGGTCGATAACAATTATTAATGTGTTTTTGCCAAATGAACTAAAGAAAAAAAAAAGCAATCTAACAAAAATAAGAAAAAAATAAGCAAAACATAAGCATAATATTGTATAAGCAAGAATAGAGAAAAAAAAATATAAAAATAGAAACTATAGAGTAAAATTGAGATATTACACTAAAAATGGTTGAGTTTTTTTGTATAAAATGTTGTGGTAATTATTTAAAATATTGATAAATGATACAACTTAGGAAAAATATTTATATACTAAATGTTGTTTTGTATATGGCTTATAAATATAACTATGTGACTAACACTAATTAAAATAGATATTCTTGAATTTAAGTTTGAGAAAAAGATACATGTCAAAAAGAGGAATGTCGCATGTTAGTTTCTCAGAGTTTAAGTTTGAGAAAAAGATACATGTCAAATAGATATTATGTAGGACGTGAGAGAGTCTATAAGAAAATGAAACAACGACGGTGAGAACTAAAGTGTCTGTACAACGAAAAAATGAAACGACGATGGAGAACTAAAGTGTATATACAGCAGCTAATTAAACGACAACGGAGAATTAAAATAAACGAGAAAAAAGCTCAGTGGAATTAGTTAACGTTACCATTCCGGCCTAGCCATTTGGCTAAATGGCTTTCATCAACTAGTTTCTCGAATATGGCTGATATGGAGCGGCGGAGATCGTCATTGGTTCCGACGAGTGTTATGAGTACGTGCTTTATAAGGTCTTCAAAAATGTCGATGACTTCTAGAAATGACGTGGACTTGTATTAATAGAAATGACGTGAACAAATTTTTTTAACTAAAAAGTAATTTTGACATTATATACAACCAACGTTATGTTATTGCAAAAAAAAAATGTGTAGATAAAATATCTTGATCTATATATAGCGAGCGATTAAATCATCAATCAATTCATTTCTCACATTTCTGTTTTAATTATTTCTATCTCATGAATATTTCCAATCTCAAGATGAGCGACGAAGCGTCTAGTTCTGACATGAAAGTAACTAAATAAGTTCCAGTGCAATTGAGCATGCTTCCCATAACAGTACTTGAGCAATGCATTGTCAGAGTTCCAAGGCATTTTGTAAAATTATTGATTTACAAAAAAAGATAGAATTTTTTTTTTGTAATATATAATGATAAATTTTTTTAATTTTAAAATAATTTTGATAATTCTATAATGATATAAAAGGAAAAAAAACTTATATACGTTGTAATTTTTTTTTATCCTTACCTTGTTTTCAATTAATGGGTTTGATTGGTTTAGAATCTTGTTGATTGTATAAGTGAAAATGTTTAAAGTTTAACCAATAAAGTAATAGTACATCTTGATAATACAAAATGAGACATTATAAACTTGTTTATCTAATCCTAAAAATTGTTTTATTTTAGTTTATTACAACTTGTTTTATTCCAACATAGAATGATATATTGTTTATTTTAGGGTAATACAAGTAGAAAGTGGGGTGTACATTATTTATCTCATCTAAAAACATGACTTATCTTTTTCAGATTTTAAGAAAAACAAAATCAATCTAAAAGGTCCTAGTTATAGTTTTTTCTTTATTTATCTTCAAGTATTTTTTTTTATATTATAATGTGTTATTGGTTTTTTGTCCAAAAAAAAATAAAAATGTGTTACTAGTTTATTTATTTTTTCAAATGAAATGTTTTGATAAATTAAAATTAAATGTTAATGTTAATAAACTAGTATTTCTGCATATATTTTAATGAAACTACAGTTCACATAATTGTTTTTACCTCGATCTAACCAATCGAGGCAAGATCTCTTACGAACACAACAAATAGGCCAAAGTCTGGAAAATACCAATGTTTAAGATGATGTCATTGTCATACCGTCTACAATCATCTTTTCTTGAATGCAATCAAATTCTCAAATTTGTGAAACTCTACGAGCTCAATTTATTACCGACACCTTTCACATTATTTAATACTTTTCCCGAAAAAATAATTTTATAAATTCCTAAAATCTGTTTTAAATTTAATTTGTATTCAGAAATACATTTTCAAAAGTTAAATCACATATATGAAAGTTGGCTAACTCTCTCCATATGAATACCACATCATCACACAAGAAAATGAAATGTGTCATTCTAGATTATTAAAAAAAAAAATTAGCCAAATTAAATGAAAAAAAATTGAAAGTTCTCTATTACATTAAATCCTCCATCAATTCTATTCTTAAATGATTTATTCAAAATTAAAAGAAATACAAAATTATGTTGATAAAAAGCACTACTTTAATTATACTCTTCTTATTTTACTAAAAAAATATAATCAATGGTCACCTCTCGATAATGACTGAAACTTTATTTTTTTTATAATTTAGTTGTTTGCTACCTAACCTCTTATTAGTTTAGTAATTTTTTCTTGAGTCTTTCTCTTTTTTTTTTTTTCGGTCGAAACATGAAATTTTATTACTTAAATCATTGTTAAAAGAATACAATCGATGGCATAACCATGGAGGAACATGAGAAACATGTGAAAAATAATGTGCATTTACATTAGGAACTTTAGCTAAAAGATGAGCAACCCCGTTGTTACAACGTTTTGTGAATTGAAATGAGACTCTTTGGAACTTCCTCGACCAATGCTTGATATCTTGAAAGAATTCTCATAATCGATATGTCTTGACCATCGTCATTAAGAATTTTGATTAGAACTTCACAGTCCCCTTCAAATATTGCCGAACTGTATCTTTTAATCCATACCTGCTGAACTGCTGCAAGTAATGCTCGTGCTTCTGCTTCTAAAGCAGTGTGAACTTGGCAAAGTCTCGCCGAACCCCACATGATAGCTTTCCCTTGATGATTATGGACAATCCAACCTCCAGTTGCCAAAGAAGTGGATGTATCAAAACCCGTGTCAAAATTACATTTAACATGAGATTGAGGAGGTGGTGTCCAAACAGTTGGTGACGAACTTGTGTGTCTTTGTTGTACTCTGGCTGTATCTTGATGGTTAAAAGAATTTATCCACTCCTTAACTTCACTCCGGGATTGTGACACTACCTTCGCAGGATTGATCCTAACTTTGTTGAATACAAGATGGTTGCGGACTTTCCAAATTCTCCATAGAATCCAATAGGGCAATAATTGTTCCTCCTTTGTTAATTGATGATTGTCTTGTAAGTCAACAAAACTTTTGATTAAGGCGTCAATCTCATCCGTGAGGTTATGCAGTCGTCGCAGTGGAATCTTTGTATAGCGCCAGACCAGAAGTGAGTGAGGGCTTCAGAAAAAATTAGCCAAATTAAATGAAAAAAAATTGAAAGTTCTCTATTACATTAAATCCTCCATCAATTCTATTCTTAAATGATTTATTCAAAATTAAAAGAAATACAAAATTATGTTAATAAAAAGCACTACTTTAATTATACTCATCTTATTTTACTAAAAAAATATAATCAATGGTCACCTCTCGATAATGACTGAAACTTTATTTTTTTTATAATTTAGTTGTTTGCTACCTAACCTCTTATGGTCCATTCGGGTATTCCTAAAGTTTCGGTTCCGGTCCGGTTCAGGAATCCTCGGATTCGGATCGGTTTGGGTAATGAGTATAAGAACCGGAAAAAACCAGAAAAATTTGAGTACCCATTGGGTTCAGGTCTAAATGGATAAAATTACCCATAAACCCGAATATGACTCCAATACCCGAAGTTTAAAATCATTTTACATGCTCAAATGATCAAATAAAGAGAATAGAACATCAAACATGACATTTAAATACTAAATCCAATCCAAAATAACAAAGATGACTACTTAACTCTTAAGTGTTAAGAGTAAATCCAATCCAAAATCACATAAATCCGATTATTCGAAAATGAAAAACGTAGAACAAGATAGAACAAGATCCGGTGATGCATGACTGATGAGTGATGACTTTGTTTTGAATCTTTCTCTCCTGACAAGAAAAAACAATCAAATGTTACTTTCCTTAATCACTCAAAAACATGAAAGTCAATGTAATTACTTACCTTAATCATTCAAAACCATGGATGTGGAATTCAGGTTCAAACTCTACATCACATTGACAAGTTAAACAACAACAGATTATAATCAAACTTTGAAACTGTAATTGATAAGAAAATACTAAAAGAGAGTTCTAGGGAAAAAATTATCTCTCATAAGCTCATCTTCTTCCACTTGATCTGCAAGCAGTTCATGAATTGTTGACACTCCTCTTTCATTGATATGAATCTCAGATTTTAACCATTGCTCGGTGCACATCAACACTTCTATCATGTAATGTGTTAAGCAGCTTCTGAATGGATCTAACACTCTACCACCTGTTGGGGTCGGATTCCATCCTTTGGCGCCGAGCCAGACTTAGAACACCTCGGGAGCGTTTCAGAGATCACCTCGGGGCATCACATCATCCACCACGGGTTATCCATCTAATCAGGTTAGGGTACCCGAGCCCATCGCCTCGGGGGTACCCGAACAAGTCATCTCGGGATACCCGAGCCCATCGCCTCGGGGGTACCCGAGCCCAGTCACCTCGGGGTACCCGAGCCCATCACCTCGGGGGTACCCGAACCAATCATCTCAGGTACCCGAACCCAGTCACCTCGGGGTACCCGAGCCTAGTCGTCCTGGGGTACCCGAGCCGATTTCCTCGGTGCCTCGGCTCAGGTTGTGTATCACGCCGTCATCCTGCCCCGAGCCAAACACACCAATCGTCACCAGGCAGCCTCTAAGCTACCCGAGGCGAAGTCATCAGTCACCCCGAAGTGAAGTTCACAATCACCCGAGGAGTAAGTCTTCTTCATCACCCGAAGCAAAGACTTAGTGAATAAATACCTTTGAAGTATCTTAACGGAATTTCCGGAAAAGAAGGATCATTTCCGATATACCCGGAAATGATAAAGGAGAATCTTCGAAGATCGACTCAAATCAGGAAATCTTCCAAAGAACTCCGAAGAATAAGGAAATTATCCTAATCCGCGATATTCTAAGCCGACTTCAAGATAAATGGAAATCTTCCGAGAATATCGCTGGAGAGGCGGCCTATCATCCCTATATAAAGAGACTCAAGGCTCTCACTTTAGGCGAAGCAATATCGCTCTAGAATTTACACGACACAAAGCTCTTACAGCACAAACACCTATTTCTTTTACGATCAAACTCTTGTACGATCAAAACTATTCTTTTCATCAATAAGATCAAGAACACCATCTTTGGTTACGATTGTTTCTGTTGTTCTTTGAGAATTCACATTTATCGTATCCCTAAAATAAAACCCTAGACAAATCTTGATTGTGTTAGTTTCGACTTCCACAGTTTGGCGCCGTCTGTGGGGATACTTTAGAATTCTCTTACTCTAAGAACGCAGAACTCAACTACCGAAGAAGACGATGAACGAGGACGGTCGTCAGATACCACCACCAGCCGGAGGAGGCAACCCTAACCCTCCGAACCCTCAAGCCGATCCAGCAATCTCAGCGACCCTAGCCGAACTGAAGGATATGATGGTTAAGTTCCAGAAGAAAGCTGACGATCAAGAGAAAACTAACAAGACCTTGGCGCTGCAAATCGATGAAATCGCATCCCGTGGGCAACACAAAACTACGCGTTTCCAGACTCGACCGCCACGAGCCCGGAGGGACTTGCCTGGTCTCAACCCTACAAGACTTACGTTCACAACGCCAACAGGTAACACCAGAGCTGCGACCCGAGCCGATCCTGCCAGACGCGAGGATCAGGAAGATCCCACCGAGCCAGATGCAGTGGACCCAACAGACGAGCCGGACGATCCACAAAACGAGCGTACCCGAGCTGGAGCTAACTCTGTCGAACGAACCGACCTCACTGATGACGAGGAAACTGAAGAAAACATAAGATGGGCCGAAGAATCCGAAAGAGAAGACGAGCTCAGCAAGATCCGAGCCTCCCTAGCCAAGGCGGAAGCCGATATGAAGCTCGTCAAAACCCAGATACATAGCGTTTCATCCTCCGCACCTAACATCGACCGAATTTTGGAAGAATCTCGGAATACGCCTTTTACCAAAAGAATTTCCGAAACGACGATGTCCAATCTGGGGAAGTTCAAAATCGACACCTACAACGGGACAACCGACCCGAAGTGTCATATTAAGTCGTTCGTGATATCTGTGGCCCGAGCCAGATTCAAGCCCGGAGAGAAGGATGCCGGTCTATGCCTACTGTTCGTGGAACACCTCAAAGGACCCGCATTGGAGTGGTTTTCAAGGTTGGAACGAAATTTGATTGACAGTTTCGACGAGCTGTCGACACTCTTCCTCAAGCAATACTCCGTGCTCATCGACCCCGGAACCTCCGACGCAGATCTGTGGTCTCTGTCTCAACAGCCCACCGAGCCGTTAAGAGATTTCCTCACGACCTTCAAATCAACGCTAGCTAAGGTTGAAGGAATCACCGACGTAGCCGCCCTTTCGGCCCTGAAGAAAGCTCTCTGGTACAAGTCCGAGTTCAGAAAAGAGCTGAACCTATCCAAACCTACGACGATCCGCGACGCGCTGCACCGAGCCTCAGACTTCGTCGCCCATGAAGAAGAGATGGCACTGCTAGCAAAGAGGCACGAGCCGACAAAGCAAACGCCCCGAGCCGAGAAGACTCAAGCAACACCTCCCGTCCAGAAGAAAGCTCGCGAGAGCGGGACGTATACACATCATGAAGGGCGCAATTTTAAGGGAGCTCACAACTACCAGATCGACACTCCTCGTGGCCGAGGTCGCGGCAGAGGCCGAGGTCGTGGGCGAGGAAGAGAAACCTACACTTGGACAAGAGATCAGCAACCGAGCAACGATCAAGAATACTGCGAGCACCACAAAATCTTCGGCCACCACACCTCACGATGCCGGAGCCTCGGCGCTAAATTAGCAACGAAATTCTTAGCAGGAGAGCTCGGGACGAACGTCACGCTCAAGGACCTGGAGCCAGAGCCGGATCAGCCCGAGCAGGCCAACACCGCAGGGAACCCCGAGCCAAGGAACACGGACGCTCCGAAGAGAACTCGGGAAAATCAGGACGAAGACCGAGATAATACACGGCAAAAAATCTTTACCATAATGGGTGGATCGCCGTACTGTCCTGATACCGTAGCCGCAATCAAGGCATATCAGCGCCGAGCCGAGGCGCCTAGTAACTGGACGAGACCCTTCGACCGACCTAACGACATAGTCACATTCGAGGAAAGTGAGACGAACGGGCTCGACATGCCTCATAACGATCCCCTCGTCATCACGTTAGCAATAGGAGATCATGACGTTTGCCGAATATTGATTGACACCGGTAGCACCATCGACGTGATTTTCCGTGAAACGCTCCGACAAATGAACATTGATATGTCACAGGTAATACCGACCCCGAGGCCTGTCCTCGGATTTTTGGGGGAAACTTTGATGACGCTCGGAACTATTCAATTACCAGTCCGAGCCGGCGGAGTGACAAAGGTAGTCAACTTCTCAGTCACCGATCAACCTACCATCTACAACGTTATAATGGGCACGCCGTGGCTAAATCTGATGCGAGCTGTTGATCGACCTATCACCTCTGTGTCAAGTTCCCGACCCCCAATGGCGTAAAAACAATCTGGGGCAGCCAGAAAAATTCACGGATGTGTTACATGGCAGCGCATAAACTCCGAAACCCTGTCACCGAAGCGAAGGCTGAAACCGATCACAAGAAATCAAAACTTGGCCGAAGTGAAGAGAAGGCTATATCTAAACAGTTATAGCAATTACAGATCGAGGAGGCGCGCGAGGAGAAGAAGCCTACCTCGGATCCTGTAATCTCCATTAGCCTCGACGACGAACGGCCTGAACGATGCGTGGAAATTGGCAGCGACTTAACCGAGGAAATCAAGACCGAGCTCATCTCATTCCTCAAAGAGAACATCAACACCTTCGCCTGGTCGGCTGAAGATCTACCTGGGGTAAGCATCGACGTAATCTGCCACGAGCTGAATGTTGACCCATCTTTCAAACCCATCAAGCAGAAGCGAAGAAAATTGGGTCGGGATCGCGCAGATGCCGTGAACGCCGAAGTAGAAAAGCTCCTGAAGATCGGCTCGATCTCCGAAGCAAGATACCCGGACTGGTTGGCGAATCCTGTCGTGGTTAAAAAGAAGAACGGCAAGTGGAGAGTTTGCGTCGACTTCACCGATCTGAACAAAGCTTGCCCTAAAGATAGTTTCCCGCTCCCACACATCGATCGCTTAGTGGAAGCAACCGCGGGGAACAAGTTACTATCATTCATGGATGCTTTCGCGGGATACAACCAGATTTTCATGCATTCCGATGATCGCGATAAGACAACATTTATCACAGACCGAGGTATTTATTGCTACAAAGTCATGCCCTTCGGGCTCAAAAACGCTGGCGCAACGTATCAACGGCTCGTTAACAGGATGTTCTCCGAGCAGCTCGGGAAAACGATGGAAGTCTACATCGATGACATGCTAGTCAAATCCCTCGAAGAAAACGACCATATAGCTCATCTACGCGACTGCTTTCGGCGACTTAACCAACATAACATGAAGCTCAACCCGGCAAAGTGTCGTTTCGCGGTAAAATCAGGCGAATTTCTGGGATATCTCGTAACTCACCGAGGCATCGAAGCAAATCTGAAGCAAATTGATGCTCTACTGAACATGCCCTCGCCACAAAAACAAACGCGAAGTTCAACGTCTCACCGGGAGAGTCGCAGCCCTGAACCGATTCATCTCGCGATCAACAGACAAATGCCTGGCTTTCTACGATACTCTGCGTGGGAACAAGAAATTCGAATGGACCGATCGCTGCGAAGAAGCTTTCCAGGAACTGAAAAAGTATTTGGCTAATCCACCGGTGTTGGCGAAACCAGTCCCGGGCGAGCCATTATTCCTGTACATCGCAGTCTCTGATACGGCGATAAGTGGAGTCATAGTCAGGGAAGACAGAGGGGAGCAGAAGCCGATATTTTATGTCTTGCAAACTTTCACCGACGCGGAATCACGCTACCCGCAAACTGAAAAGCTCGCCCTCGCCGTAGTAATGTCAGCTCGGAAGCTACGGCCGTATTTTCAGTCTCACTCAATTGTCGTCATGGCGCCCGTATCACTTCGAACCATCCTGCATAGTCCGAGCCAATCGGGACGCCTGGCCAAGTGGGCAGTAGAACTCAGCGAGTATGACATCGAATACAGGAACAAAACATGCGCGAAATCTCAAGTCCTGGCCGATTTTATCATCGAGCTGCCAACAGAGAACGCCCGAGAAGAGTCACCCGACGCCGTCTGGATCCTCCACGTTGACGGTTCGTCTTCAAAACAAGGTTCTGGCGTCGGGATCCGCTTGGCATCACCAGAAGGTGAAATCCTCGAGCAATCTTTCCGGCTAAACTTTGACGCGACTAACAACGTGGCGGAGTACGAAGCACTGATAGCCGGACTAAAGCTGGCTCGGGGGCTTAAGATCAACAAGCTACGAGCCTTCTGCGACTCCCAGCTCGTGGCCAACCAATTCAACGGAGAATACGTGGCTCGAGATGAACGAATGGAAGCATATCTGGCCCTCACACAAGACCTGGCGAAATAGTTCGGAGAGTTCGAGTTAACCAGAATCCCGCGAGGCGAGAACACATCGGCGGATGCCTTAGCAGCTCTAGCGTCGACCTCCGACCCAAACCTGAAGAGGATCATACCGGTAGAGTTCATCAAAAAGCCGAGCATCGAAGACAGTAGCGAAGATCAAGTACTATCAGCTCGGTAGACGGAAGAACCGGAGGAGATGGACACCGAACTGCCAGACCAACAGACTACAGACACAGTTGAGCCCGAGTACGGAAGCGATGCCAAATGGATCGGAGCCATCCGGAGTTACATAGCCGACGGAGAAGTTCCCACTGAGAAATGGGCAGCTCGGAAGCTTAAGGCGAAAGCGGCTCGGTATACTCTGATCGACGGAGAACTCTTTAAATGGCGGTTCTCCGGACCCTTGCTAGTCTGCGTCGAGGGAAACGAAGCTCGGAGAGTCATGGAAGAAGTACACGGCGGATCTTGTGGGAATCATTCTGGCGGGAGAGCCCTAGCCATAAAAATCAAACGCCACGGATATTTTTGGCCGACGATGGTCAAAGATTGCGAGAAGTTCTCTCAAAGATGCGATAAATGCCAGAGACACGCACCAACTATCCATCAACCCGCAGAGCTCCTTTCTTCCATCACCTCGCCTTATCCCTTCATGCGCTGGTCCATGGACATTATCGGACCTCTACACAATTCCAAGCAGAAGAAACTTGTCCTCGTACTAACAGACTACTTCTCCAAGTGGATCGAGGCGGACTCCTATGCCACCATTAAAGACGCACAGGTCGAGAACTTCATCTAGAAGAACATCATATGCCGCCACGGGATACCTTACGAGATTGTTACAGACAATGGCTCGCAATTCATCTCGGCTCGGTTCGAAGGATTCTGCGAGAAATGGGTTATTCGCCTCAGCAAGTCTACGCCTCGGTATCCTCAGGGAAACGGACAGGCAGAAGCAGCAAACAAGACGATTCTCGACGGAATAAAAAAGCGCCTCGACGCGAAGAAAGGCCGCTGGGCCGACGAATTAGAAGGAGTATTATGGTCGCATAGAACAACGCCGCGGCGAGCCACGGGAGAAACACCTTTCGCCCTCGTTTACGGTACGGAGTGTGTGATTCCCACCGAAGCCGAGATCCCGGGAATAAGAAGACGTTTGCTCCCCGAGCAGGAAAATTCCAACACTCAGATGATGCTGGACGAACTAGACTTAATCAACGAGAGAAGAGATTCAGCCTTGGTCCGTATGCAGAACTATCAGAATGCTACAGCTCGGTATTACAATTCTCACGTTAAGCATCGCCGCTTCCACGAAGGAGATCTCGTGCTACGCAAAGTTTTTCAGAACACTGCCGAGCTAAACGCTGGAAAGCTCGGAGCAAATTGGGAAGGACCTTACACGATCGCGAAAGTCGTACGTCCCGGCGTCTACGAACTCATCAATATGAACGGCAAAGCGGTACCTCGATCCTGGAACGCAATGCATCTAAGGAAGTATTATCGCTAAAAACCTAAGGTACGCATGTACTTGAACTACGGGGTGGCTTGATCCCTGAAAAGGGTACGTAGGCAGCTCGTCTTCGGATGAGTTCAGCTACCCCCCCCTAATTAAAAAAGGGGGGGAGTGGGTCCGTATACATATATACTCCCACATGAAACTTGAAACTTTTTAACAAATTCATTAAGTTCTACCTTTTGGATTTTCAATCTTATTCACCTCGACATCAATCCCGAAACTTGCCTCGGAAACTTTCACGGTCATCTTATCGACCTCCCAAGCCAATAGTTCGTTCGGACGATGGCCACGTCCACGAACAGAGAGCTCGATACACCACTTCGGTTACAGCGCGCTATATAAGCATTCGAGACGATTAGGTCGGAGATATCCTGCCAAAAGAAATTGTCTTCAGAAAACCCAGTTAACTTCAACACTGGTGCCCTAGTTTGCTTCTAAGCACTGACAATCAACTATGTCATCTCGGGTCGCAACCGATAAAGATTATAGTCCCACGTGACCAAAACCCAGTTACCTGAACACTGGTGCACGATTCGTTTCGCTTTCGGCTCGGAAGTTAGAACGGCTCGGAGGAACTAACATCTAAACATCACGCTTGCAAACCCAGTTACCTTAACACTGGTACGCTATTCACCTTTACGGTTCAGAAGTTAAAACGGTTCGGAAAATTAGCTTCTTGACGAACAAGTCAGATTTCCAAAAACCCAGTTACTAAACACCGGTATCGAATTTAATTCGGGAACATCTCAAGATAAACAAAAATATAAAAATCAGAAGCATTCATATCAAGTGGATAAAGCCATCCAGGCATCAAGTTTTACAAAATCTCAAAAGAAAAACAAAAGAGAAAAGGAAGACGCATCGGGACTATTCATCCTGCTCTTCGGGAACGCGTGCGGCCTCGGAACCCAAATTCGTCCCCGCCTGATCGAGAATGCCGACTCCGGCAGCAACTCCCTCGATAGATCGATTCCCAAAGCTGTCATCAACAGAATCTGGAGAAGCCGGGGGAAGCTTCAGACCTTCCCGCAGCTCGGTCCCGAGCCTGACAAACTCGTCCTCGGCGTCCCCGTATTCTGCTTTCCACTGGAGGACTTCTTCCTTCTCCTCTTCAACTTTCTTGCCACCTTCGAGCTCAGCGATCAGCTCGGCATTGGCCCTCGCCTGCACCAGGAACATGTAGCGTTCGGACGCCTTGCCGTATAGCTCCATTTTCGCCTCAATCGCTTCGATCTTCTTGGCGAACTCCTTTTTAACCGCCTTGCGTTCCCGAGCAACCTCCTTCTCCCGAAGAGACTTCTCCTCGGTAAATAACCGGTTCAGACGTTCGATTTCGGCCTCGAACTTCCTTTGCAAGCAGAGACCGTCCTCGGCCGTTTTCAACCGCTCGACCTTCTCTGCCTTAGCCAGCGCCTCGGCTCCCTGCCTAGCCTCATCCGCCTCGGCCACCTTGGCATCCGCCTCGGCAATCTTGGCATCCGCCTCGACAACCTTAGCGTTGGCCTCGGCAATTTTGGCATCCGCCTCAGCTCGGGAGATCTCGCATTTCCGGTTCGCAGAGTCGTAGGATCGAACCATGGAATTCATCGAGTTGAGAGCCTGGGATATAAAAATTAGGAAGTCGGTAAGGAAATAAAAAAAAATAATAATAAGAATCGGGAAGTCGGCCTGAGTTGCCTCGGAGATGAACCAGTACCTTCAAAAATCCCGCAGCGGTTTCGCGGTACCTTTCGGCCTCCAGCAAGGCCTCGGGCGTAGCTAGGGTCGGACCCGAGCAAGAAGCGATGAGATTGGCAGAGGCCACCTTATCCTTGTAGATGGGAGCCTCATTACGACTCCTCTTCTCCTTCCTACGGCCTCCCGAGCTATCGCCTCGGGGCCTCTTACCTTTCGCCTTAGCCTTCGCCTCGGCACTTAGAGCAACAACGACCGAGGTCCCTGCCGCCTCGGGTACTTCTGTCGACAAAACGTCAACAGAGACCTCGGTCCCAGTCAGAGCCGTGCTTTCCCGAGCTTCATCAATCGCCTCGGTACCAACAGCGACCTCGGTGTCATTCACGACTTCGGGGGGAGTAGGCAGTCTAAAGTTCGCCTCCAGTATCGCCCTTTCCCGAGCCGCCTTCCTCTCAGCAGCCTTCTTCGCTCTCAATGATTGTGCGGCACCCTGCATCTCGATAAGGTGATCTAGTTGATGATCAGATGACTCTGAAGAGGATTGGCAAGGAGCTCCGTGCAACAAACGTAAGGCCCTCTCGATTCTATCTCGGGAAAAATGCTTCGTCCAATCACACTTCCGAGCTATCAGTTCGTCGTGAAGATCTAGAAAGCCCTCGGGAATGTCTTCTAGAAACGACGGGTTCCGGTCTGCATAAACAAGAAAACGGTCAATAAGAAGTTTAGAATAAAACAAGGTAGCAAGCACGGCTTCGGGTATAATACCAATTTTTCTCCACGTCCCAACAACTCTCCCTAAGTAATCCTCGTGGATACTATACTCGTTCAAAGCTACGAAGAAGAAGTGGTCAGTATACTTCTCATCCTTGCTCGGGAATCCGCCGATAACCCTCCTATTCGGCCTCGGAGAAATGTAAAACCTCTCAACAGGACCCGGTATGCGCCGGATTTCTAGCAGATGCCTTAGGTGGCTAAGGTCAACAAAGTTTACCGTCTCGATACTTCGGACCAGAATCCCTATAAGATGGCGCAGGCCTCGGGTTGTGATTTGAGACAAGGCAATCTTATACGACCATAGAAACGCTAATATAGGCCTCGGAATCGGAAGCCAGAGGTAGCAGTGATAAAAGAACCCCTCATAAAGGGTAAAAAACCCCTCGGGCGGATCATCTGCCCGCTCATTCGGAGTAGGAAGTCTTAGTTCAACCCCCTCGCTAAAGCCAAACTGGGCCTTGAGATCCCGAAGGGAATCCTCCGTGCATAAGGTGGAACCCGGGGGATCGGGTTTCCTTGTTTTCTTGGCTCGTCTTCTTTTCCGTAGACCCTTGGCTGCTTGAACTTTAGCTTGAAGCAACCTGGCCGCCTCGTCAGAGTCGTAGTGAACCTCCTCGGCCTTAATAGAAAGTGGGGGCGCCTCGGGTGCGTTCGGCCAACACGAGACTCCAGCCTCACCAGCTGCCGGCGGACGGACCCCCCTCCTACTTAACATCGCCTCGGGATCGTCGGGCAAATCCTGATCCCGAGCCACATCCGCAATCGCGTCTTCCCGAGCAGTGAAACGGCTCGGGTCTTCTTCCCGTGAGGCTGACTCTGCGTCACTACCGCGATACAGCTCAATCTGACGATCCGTGGAGTCCGCCTCGGGATCGCTCGAAGAACTCCAGACCATCTTTCTTTTGTAGACAGGGATAAGGGTATCGCCTCGGGACGAATCACTGGAATCAGAGAGAGACATTTTCCGGCTCGGGCAATTGAAGAAATCGATCGGAAGAACAAAACGTGGCAGATCGGAAAAATCAACCTAGATCTAATAAACGGTGGCGCTACGGCGGTAGTATAAAGGAAACAGTATTAAAATGAAAGAGCTCAAGATCAGAGAGAAGAGAACGAACCTTGAAAATTTTCCTTTGCAGTTGCGAAATGAGAGAATGAGTCGGAGACCTGACATTTATAGGGATCTAAGGCGCGTCGGGTACATACGAGCCAAATAAAACGCATCGTGTCCGCATCTAAGGCGCGTCGGGCACGCGCAAATTGAATAGGGTACTTCACATCCGCACGAATCTCGGGAATCGGCGAAGGACCTTTCCACTTCTCGAGAAGGAATCCCAACCGTCACACGCCAAGAAAAGATGAAACGACAGGAATTCGAATCGCCAAAAACTTTAAAGGGATCGAACTGACCGAAGTAAACGGCTCGGCCCAACTATCATAAAGCTCGTCACACTTGTTTCTCCAAACTAACGAGCTGGGGGGCTAACTGTTGGGGTCGGATTCCATCCTTTTTTGCGCCGAGCCAGACTTAGAACACCTCGGGAGCGTTTCAGAGATCACCTCGGGGCATCACATCATCCACCACGGGTTATCCATCTAATCAGGTTAGGGTACCCGAGCCCATCGCCTCGGGGGTACCCGAACAAGTCATCTCGGGATACCCGAGCCCATCGCCTCGGGGGTACCCGAGCCCAGTCACCTCGGGGTACCCGAGCCCATCACCTCGGGGGTACCCGAACCAATCATCTCAGGTACCCGAACCCAGTCACCTCGGGGTACCCGAGCCTAGTCGTCCTGGGGTACCCGAGCCGATTTCCTCGGTGCCTCGGCTCAGGTTGTGTATCACGCCGTCATCCTGCCCCGAGCCAAACACACCAATCGTCACCAGGCAGCCTCTAAGCTACCCGAGGCGAAGTCATCAGTCACCCCGAAGTGAAGTTCACAATCACCCGAGGAGTAAGTCTTCTTCATCACCCGAAGCAAAGACTTAGTGAATAAATACCTTTGAAGTATCTTAACGGCATTTCCGGAAAAGAAGGATCATTTCCGATATACCCGGAAATGATAAAGGAGAATCTTCGAAGATCGACTCAAATCAGGAAATCTTCCAAAGAACTCCAAAAAATAAGGAAATTATCCTAATCCGCGATATTCTAAGCCGACTTCAAGATAAATGGAAATCTTCCGAGAATATCGCTGGAGAGGCGGCCTATCATCCCTATATAAAGAGACTCAAGGCTCTCACTTTAGGCGAAGCAATATCGCTCTAGAATTTACACTACACAAAGCTCTTACAGCACAAACACCTTTTTCTTTTACGATCAAACTCTTGTACGATCAAAACTATTCTTTTCATCAATAAGATCAAGAACACCATCTTTGGTTACGATTGTTTCTGTTGTTCTTTGAGAATTCACATTTATCGTATCCCTAAAATAAAACCCTAGACAAATCTTGATTGTGTTAGTTTCGACTTCCACACCACCAATGCTAAATGCAGATTCTGATGCCACAAAAGACACTTGCATAGCGAATATATCCTTAGCTATTAGAGAAAGAACTGGAAACTTCCCACTGTTGAGCTTCCACCATGACAAGACATCATACTCTATTCCTTTTAGAATTTGTGGAGTCTCCACAACCTCATTCAAGTATAAATCCAACTCATTAGATGATTTATGAATACATATTTCTTTCACAATAACATCAAATAAGTTTTCTATATCCTCTAATATAAGAACATTACCCACGACTGTTTCAACTTGCTCTTGGGACTGAGAACACGCTCCTTGTAACTGAGAAGATGCCATTGAATCACTCATCATACACATCCTTCAGGATTTGAATCATTGATTCAGAAAGAAAAGTAGCCTCTATACTACCTGTACCATACATCTTAGCAAAGCAGAGCTCAGCAAATTTCATCTTCTTTCTAGGGTCAAAAACACTAGCAACCATCACCAACTTATTCATTTCAACTTGATCACCAAACGGATCCCAATATTTCTTCAGCTTTCCTAACATTGCTAATGCTTTCTTTTTAAGCTCTTCATCAGACTTTTTATCTGTGTTTAAGGGAGTTAGGTTTCTAGCAATGTTGACTATCTCACTGTAGAGCTTATGAGAAGCAACATAAGTTGAACCTGAAAGAACCATTGTCGAATTGTAAAATATAGCAAGGATTTGAATTAACCTGTCAGCTGCATCCCAGTCATCTGCCATAGGTGGTCCAATCCTTTTAGTTCCATCCACCTTTTCCTCAAAGTAGTCATTGTAGGGTTTATCCTCAGCCTCCATTTCCTCAAAAGCAACCCTAAACTTCACAGCTTGTTCTAGCATGAGATAAGTAGAGTTCCATCTGGTCTTCACATCTAAAGGCAAGCTACCTCTTTTTATCCTTCTAGCATCACAACGCAAATCAAATGATTTGAGTCTATTTGTTGAAGACCTCACATACTGAACCCCATTGCGAATACCATCCACACTATTATTCACTTCATGCATACCTTTCTTTACAACTAAATTCAGGATGTGAGCAGCACACCTTAAGTGCATATATTCACCTTTCAGTACCAATGCATCATCTCCAATCAGCTTCATTGCTTTCTTGAATTTAGTCATTGTAGAGCTGTTAGCTGTAGCATTATCCACTGTGATGCAGAACACCCTCCTTATATCCCACTCATCCAAACATTCCAGAAGAACCTTGCAAATTGTTGCACCCTTATGATCAGTTACATGCTTGAATCCAATAATCATCTTCTTTAACTGCCAATCAGAGTCAACAAAATGAGCTGTTATTACCATAAAACTCTCTCCAGTATTGTTTGAAACCCATATGTTTGGAGTTAGTTTTATTAACTACATAATAATAAATAAAAAAAGTAAACAAAAATTAGCTAAAAGAACAATCAACATAATTTTTTCTTAACAATTTTCAAAACAAACCCACGCATAGTGTGAGTATTCATCTAATACAATAATAAAATGGATGAATATGATTAAATTGATCAGTATAAACTAGTTTATTTTATATAAATTAAAGTATATATATATATATATAAATTTTATTGGGCTTTGACTAATATATCTTTAACCTTTTTAAGAAAACGTGACGACAAAAGATGCGTCTAGTTACTAGATGAACAGATTCATTCCAAAATTATTTTTATGTTTCTCTATTAATAGGGTTTCGTTATTGTCAAGTTTGTAAAATTTTGATGAATAATATGTCTAATCAAAGTTCTCGCGACGACGAGATTAACTTTACAATTTTAAAAGTCTAATGTATATGACCGCTAAAACGTTTATTATATACGTATAAAGGTTATACTGTGTATTATTTTTTATTTTATATGATTACTTTGTATATTTTGGAGGTGAAAGCTAAATTTGCAAAAGTTGGTGAGTCAGTCGCGATCCGGTATCTTTTCTTAAGGTTAGCATAAGTGGTTGGCGGGGCCTAAAACCCATTTGGGTTAATGAAAATAATATTACCAAAAAATTCATCGATTTATATCAAGTCTAATTTCATTGAAAAATATGGTTCCAACCGACCTTGTAAATTCGTCTTTCTAGACTCTTCTTCCTTTGTTGTCTGATTTTTCTTTTATATTATGTAATAAATAAATTTATATAAAAAATTTAATACAATAAATAAAATAAAATAATTGGACACGAAACGATGAGTTTGCCCTAAAAGGATCAACCACAATCACGCGTCTTCATTTCTAGTTTCGCAGCCTCCTTCTCTTCCTTTATATACAAATACATTAATTTTGCTTCGTTGGTTCTTTAATTATTCACATCTCCTCGCCGCAACAAACGTTTCTTCTTCAAGCTCGAACAGAGATTATCCTCCTTTTTATCTTATCTTACAAGGTAAAGATTCTTGCTTTTTGATTCCGATTGGTTATATATTGATTGGTTTGTATCTGTTCCTGGTTTTTAAATTTAGATTCTTTATCGATTTTATGGATTGCCCACATGATTATTTCTTAGATTTGGTTTGGTTTTGAATCCGAAAGAGATGGTTTTTTTGCCTGTAGGTCAATGATTCGTTTATGTTAGATTAGGTTTTCAAATTGTAAATCTTGAAACTTTAATCTGTTTCTGTTATGAGTTCTTGATTCTTTTTCAAGATTTAGGATTATTTATGTTAGATCTTTGAATTGGCGAATCTTGTATTCATTGCTCTGTTCTTTGTATTGAAAGGTCAAGTCTTTGTTTTGCTTAAGCAGAGAAAGGAACAAGAGCTTTGAATATGTCTCTTTAATGTTTATGTGTTTATGTATTTGTAGGAAGTTGGGCAGTTTAAGCTGCTGGGATCATCAGTTTGTCAAAAGTGGAGTGTGAAGAATCTTTTATGTCTGAACAGGCTTCTCTCTTTCAATCATCTATCCGGCTTTTAGGGGAGTACTGTCCTATATCTAGGAAAAAGTCCACTCATAAAGTTGGTGGTTTGCGTCTTGGATCTTTTGAGGCCTTCAACAACACGAGCAGTTCTGGTTTTCAGTTTATGCAACCGAGTGATTTTCACTGTCTCTTCTGACATCCCTCGTCTGTTTACGTGCTTGCTTGTTTGTTAAATATCAAGATGGCTTTGCAAAACATTGGTGCTTCCAACCGCGATGATGCCTTTTATAGGTACAAGATGCCGAGGATGATGACCAAGATTGAAGGTAGAGGTAACGGTATCAAGACTAATGTGGTCAATATGGTTGAGATCGCTAAGGCCTTGGGGAGACCAGCTGCTTATACTACCAAGTATTTTGGTTGTGAGCTTGGTGCGCAGTCTAAGTTTGATGAGAAGACTGGAACCTCGTTGGTGAATGGGTCTCATGACACTTCCAAGCTTGCGGGACTGCTGGAGAACTTTATCAAAAAGTATGTTCAGTGTTATGGATGTGGGAATCCTGAAACTGAAATACTCATCACTAAGACGCAGATGCTTCAGTTGAAATGCGCGGCTTGCGGGTTTATCTCGGATGTCGATATGAGGGACAAGCTCACGTCGTTCATTCTGAAGAATCCTCCAGAGCAAAAGAAGTCTTCCAAGGACAAGAAGTCGATGAGGAGAGCTGAGAAAGAAAGGCTCAAAGAAGGTGAAGCAGCTGATGAGGAGATGAGGAAACTCAAGAAGGAGGCTGCTAGCAAGAAGAAAGCAGCAACCACAGGTACTTCGAAAGACAAAGTTTCGAAGAAGAAAGATCATTCCCCACCTCGAAGCCAGTCTGATGAAAATGAGCAAGCAGACAGTGAAGAAGATGATGACGATGTCCAGTGGCAAACAGATACTTCCAGGGAGGCTGCTGAGAAACGTATGAAAGAACAGCTGAGCGCTGCAACAGCTGATATGGTGATGCTGTCTACAATTGAAGAAAAAAAGCCAGCAGTTCAGGTGAAGAAGGTACCAGAAGCAGTGCATGAGAATGGCAATAGCAAGATCCCTGAAAATGCTCATGAAAAGCTTGTGAATGAGATAAAGGAGCTTCTGAGCAGTGGTTCATCTCCTACACAACTCAAAACAGCCCTAGCTTCAAACTCCGCAACCCCCCTGGAGAAAATGGACGCCCTATTCTCTGCCCTCTTTGGAGGCGCAGGCAAGGGATTCGCCAAAGAAGTGATCAAGAAGAAGAAATATCTTGTGGCCTTGATGATGATGCACGAAGAAGCTGGATCTCCTCAGCAGATGGTTTTGCTTAACGGAATAGAATCCTTCTGCACGAAAGCAAGCGCAGAGGCTGCCAAAGAAGTTGCTCTTGTTATCAAAGGTCTTTACGATGAAGACCTTTTGGAAGAGGATGTGATCGTTGAATGGTACAATAAAGGCATTAAAAGCTCCCCTGTGTTGAAGAATGTTACTCCGTTCATTGAGTGGCTCCAGAACGCCGAGTCTGAGTCCGAGGAAGAGTGATGCAGCTTTTCTTTTACTTGGTGTTGTTTGTGTTTGCGTCTCTGTGTGTCTGGTTCAGTGTGAGTTTTGAATAAGGTAAGAGGACAGTGGCCAAGGTTTCTTATGTTAAGTAACACTAGTCATTGGTCTCTCTGTTGTTTCGTCTCTATAGATGATCTCGCTACTCTGTTTTAAAGTTTCAGACGGTTTGTTTATGTTTTGTCACTTTGTATTTGTCATGATTTAGACAGCCTGTATCCTTTGGTATTATGTTTTCTACTCTTCTTAGGGGTGCTGTGAAACCATCGATTACATATTATCAATTCGATTAACCAGAACATGTATTGTTGAGGGTTTAGAAAAACTAATCTTTGTTTCAAATAGATCAGATTTGGCAAAGATAGGACTAAAACTGTATTCTTTTCAAAGTCTCCAACATATTGAGATATGGATCTTGTGCTTCAAGTTGAACCTTTCGACCTCCAACTTCTCTCTTGGTAGATTGCATTCCTATCATTATCAGAATCTTATTTCTTTCTTCGATTATGATCTCTGGTTTAAACCGAAAAATTTGGCTATAATCCTCTATTGATCATGAAATACACCACTTGGGACATTTCATGATCACTCCAAGAAAAGAACAAACACGAAGAAACAAGACACTCACGAGTTTTACGAGTTCCTCGGGAATATTTGATGATCTTGAGTATGTTGTGGCTGTAATTTTAGGAAGCAATCCACTAGATTCTTTAGAGTTACAACTAATTATTTTTTATAAGAGGTAAACTGAGAAGTGTACCGGAACCCGACTGGGAGAGCTCCAATTTTTATAAATTTTAAACTGAAAATTTTATGTTTAGAATTAAAGGAAGAGACAACATAATATTGAAACTTTTTTTTTACAAAGTATATATATTGACTCCAAATCCATAAGAAAATCATATGTATGAAAGAAGGTTGATTCTCTCCAGATTTCTGACACGTCAGCAAAGCAGAGAATGCCACGTGTGAAGAGTTTTTTTTTTCTTCTTTTATCCTGCAAACCAATCACAATGCTTTGCATTACACACGCCACTCTCGATTCACCTTCAGCCGTTTCTCTTCCTCCTCCGTTACTCTCAATCTGCAGTTTCTGTAACTTAAGATGCGATTCAATTTCTTTAAATCTGTTTTGCAGAAGAAAACTTCACGCAACTGACAGAGAAAGGATTTTGATTGGTTGGAATACAAAACGAATCCGAAAGTAGGAGGAGGAAGTAGAGAAACAAGTCTCGACTTCCTCACTACCATAATTTAGCGACGGCGAAGACTAATTTTTCATGCGTGTATATACTTCTTTTACTCATTTTTGTTTTGTTATTTTCTTTGAGATTCGGACGTACACAGGTTCTGAGTGATTGAAATTGTGAATTGATATTTGTCTCTTTCGGATTTCTTAAGCTCTCTCAACCTCAATCTTCGTTCTCCCACTTTGGAGATTCAATCTCCCTAACAAAGCCCTTTTCTTTCGAATTTGCTCCAGGTTTGCATTAGACTATATCTAATTTATATTTACTGTTATTTTCGATGGGATTTCTTTTTATTCGGATTAGTGATTGGATATTTTCTAGCTTTTATTAGGTTCTGATTCGTATTTTTCCCTGAGGTAAGCTTTAGAATTTGTTTTCCAAACAGAGGAGATGTTGCAGAGATGAAGGAGTAGTAACGTAAACGTCTTCATTAGCGTGAGTTAGGTCGCAGGAGCGTAGAACAAAGTGGCTAAAGTGTCTATATTTATTTCCCGCAGTTGGTTTCTCCAGGACAGCATATTACACACTAAAATCATAATCGTGCAGTGAAAAAGGTGTGTCTATTCTTACTTTTACATGTCAAAAAAATAAAAGAAAAAGGTGTCTCTATGATCTAATTCTTACTGTTGGTTACCAGAATGTCTCCGGTTATGAATGTCAATTGCTTATTTCTCCATCTTCTTTCTATTCGAAATTCATTAGCTTATACTATATGGTCTTTTTGCTTCTTTGTGGGTCAATCGTAACACTTTTGTTCACCAGTAACAAGAAGTGACGCCACAAATCTCAAACTTGTCTTCGCATAGGTTTAATCACTTGAAGTCGCCCAGTCCATGCTATCTCGCTGATACAAGGAGTTCCGGTAAGAATATAAAATTTACAATTCATCCGGTTTCACTATCGACTCCCTCCCGTATAAACCACATTTTCCAGTCTTTTTGCTTTACCATATCTTCATGAATTCAGCCTTTCACATGAATCTTCAAGCTTTGGTTTCTATAATTTACTAATGTGATTCTGTGTATTGGACTATGCGGATATGAGGTTCAGATCTTAGCAATATGATTATTTGCTACTATTACTATAGTGCACACTTATTTGACTAGACTTGGTCACAGTAGTGATCATAACAACTTCTTTTCTTCTTATCTTTTAGTTATGATGCCACACTGCTACACTCTCTACTTCTTCCTTACAATGCTGGTCAATCAAAATGAGGCCTCCTTGATTCAAACTTCCTGATGATATGTTCGAAACTGTCATTTCCCAGGTATATGTACAAAAAGGTAACTCCAAAATGTTTACTTCAGATCATCAAACTTTGTAAATTCATAACATTTTTTCGGTTGCAACTCATTAATTCTTAGCAATATGTCATGTTGGTCTTGCTTCTGATCTTAAAGGAACACTTTAGGTAAGAAAGTTGTCTACCTATCTTGCCATCAAGGCTAGGTATTAAATTGAAGAACTAACTAACCTTTCATAAATCTTATGATTCAGTGTTAGTTAGATTGATGAGAATATAACTATAGGGTCTAATTTTGGTCGACTATCCTACATTTGATATATATATTCTTATTCAGGCATATATTGCTAAATAACGATACTTAGATGTTCTTTTTCGTGTCTTGTTCAGGTTTGACAGATGAAATGGGATTGAATGGCATATCTTTAGCCATCATTACAAATGATGGGATGGTGAGGGGTTGGCAGTCAAACCTAAAAGGTGAATGGGAAGAACATGCCATGCTCGAACCACTTCCTTCTCTAATCATTGTGTGTTTATGTCCAATGCTTGTTTAATTTTTGGACATAAGTTATTACTATTAGTTTTAAATTTAAATCACGGTTATGTTCAGTCATTTTAGAAGGGTGGACTAAACGACACATATATAGCTTAGCCAGATTTTTTTTTGTTTTTTGGCTCACCATCAACTACACTTAGCTAAGTCTAAACCAATCGAAATCTTTTCCTTTCTCAATATCATGATATGTAAATTCATTTGCTTCCTCAAGTAGTCTAAATTGCGTAACCTTTATAGCTACTCACGTTCGATTAAGTTTTGTATGTTCTTCTTCTCTCTTCTTCGTTTATGTTTCTTAGATAAAGTTTCCCTATTTCTAAAAGTTGGTTTTGATTGATCAGGTGACATATAAGGAAGCGGAAGCAGCGATGAGAGCTTGTCAGAATATGAATCATGTGATTGATGGAAGAAAATCTAATGGCAATCTTTTTTTTTTTTTTTTGAATCTAATGTTAAATTATATTCAAAGAAAAAATAAACGTTTATACAACTTAATGCAAACTTTTTAATAAAGACTATGTGGAAAAATCCTCATTGACTTCGTCTTGATGCAAACCACACTTGTAGACCCTTTTCGTATCTCCCTTCTCCTTTTCTCGGTATTGTGCTTATCCTGTTTCGAAGATTTTTATCAATCATCTTCACGAGTTTCTCCGGTGGCGATGGTTTTTCTCCATGTTTTCTCTCATTCCTTTCTCTCCATATCGAATGGATCACATTCTGGAATACATACCTAAGCAGGAAGCTTTTCGTTTTGTCGTAATCTTTGTCTGCAAGTATCTTCAAGATTGCTTGCCAGCTTGTCGTGAACAGATTTAATAGCAGTCCCTCCACTAGCTCTGCCCACACCTTTGTCGAGTAAGGACACATAGAAAACAGGTGGTCTCTTGTTTCCATAAGATCATTACACAACACACAGCTCGAGTCTACATTCTGATTCTATTTTATCATCCTATCCCCAGTCGAGATTCTGTTTTTTACCATCAGCCAAGTTATAAACGCATACCTTGGTGTTGCATACGTGAACCAGATTTCTTTGTGACTCTCCATTTGTGGCTTGGCTTCACGGATTTGCATCCACGTCTCCTTAGAAATGAACTTCCGCTTGTAACAGCCATTTTTTCCTCTCCAAAGAGCAACATCTTGTTCCAACTCATTACGACTCTGTTTTTGTTTTTTCACTTCCTCCTCCACACTATTGAGAATTGGTTGCCTGTGTTTTCTCCTTCTGGTCATTTCCATCACCTCCCTTACAGTGCTCGAGATCGGAATCCCTAGGTCTACACAACCTCTTTCTCCTAGCAGCTCGTGGAGGTATCCAAAGGTGCTCCATGAATCATACCAAAAGGAGGTTGTTTCCCCATTCTTTACCTCAACTCGATAGAATTTCTTTGCTGCATCTCTGTATTTCAATAGTTTTTTCCAAATCCACGATCCACATGTCGACGTTTCTTTCACTGCCCAAAACGATCCACTTCGGATGAGATATCTTTTGACCCAATCTACCCACAGCGAACCCTTTGCAGACAGAATTCGCCATATTAGTTTCAGTATACACACTTTATTTGCTTCCTCAATTGATCTCAACCCCAGTCCACCTTCACTCTTTGGCGTACATACATCTGACCAAGATACTTTTGCTTTCTTCGGATTCAAGGAGGGTCCTGACCATAAAAAAGCAGAGCATAGCTTGTCGATCTCCCTTATACATGCTTTCGGTAGTCTGAAAGCTGCGATCCAAAAGTTTGTGAGACTAAAGGTTACAGAACTGAGCAGCTGGAGTCTACCTGCGAAAGAGAGGCTCCGAGCGGTCCATGAACTGATATGCGAGCGTATCTTCTCTATAAGAGGGAGATAGTCTGCAGCTTTCATCCTCTTTTTTAACAGTGGCAGCCCCAAGTATCTAACCGGCAATGCTCCGTTCTCAAAAGGGAATTGTTGCATTATTTCCTCCTTTGCTGCCTCGGAAACCCCTGCCATATACAATGTGGATTTTTCAAGGCTAATCTTTAGGCCAGAGTGTATTGCAAACTCTTCAAAAACTGATAAAGCTCCTTCGATTGATTTTTTATTCCCCTCTACAAAGACCATCAGATCGTCTGCAAAACAGAGATGTGTGAGTTGCATTTGTTTACATTTTGGGTGGTAACCAATGCTTTTATTTCTGGCCGCCTTGTCTATCATGCTAGACAAGACGTTCATGCATACGACAAACAGGTAAGGACTGAGTGAGCAGCCTTGTCGCAGTCCTCTCTCACTATTGAAGTAACCTGCAAGTTCTCCATTTACTTGCACAGAGAAAGAAGCGGTAGTGACACAAGTTTGAATCCAACGGATGTATTGCTCTGGGAAATCTAGCGCCTGTAGCGTTTTGAGTAGAAATCCCCATTGTATCGAATCAAACGCTTTGGATATGTCAATCTTCATTGCACATCGTGGGGATACTGAATCTTTATGGTAATCTTTGATGATTTCCGTAGCGAGGAGAAGATTCTCGATTAGCAATCTATCCTTTATGAATGCAGATTGGTTTGGGGAGATGAACTTCGGGAGAATGATCTTAAGTCGGTTCGCGAGGATTTTTGATATGACTTTGTAGAGGACATTGCAGCAAGAGATTGGCCTATAATCTTTCATTACCTTAGCCTCCTTCTTCTTTGGTATCAATGCTAAGATAGTGGAGTTGACTCCCTTTGGTAGAAATCCTGTTTAAAAAAAAGACTGGATAGCTACCACGAAGTCGCTTCCCACTGTAGACCACGACTCCTTGAAGAATTCACATGTGAAACCATCTGGTCCTAGGGACTTATTTGTTGGCATTGCAAACAACACCTTTCTCACTTCCTCCTCCGAGACTTCATGTATAAGCATTCTCTTGTCATTTTCATCACATTTGAATGCTAAGATGCTTTGTAGCTCTTCTTGTGACCATTGGACATAATCTGCAGGTTTTAGAGAGAGAAACTCCCTAAAATATCTTTCTGCTTCCATCTTGATCAGTTCTTGAGTATCTGCAGTTTTCCCATCTTCACACTGTATTTCTTTGATATTATTCCTGATTTCTCTCAGTTTGGCAGCAGTGTAAAATGCTTTGTTGTTTTGATCTCCTACTTTCATCTAGTGGAGCTTCGCCTTTTGTCTTAGAAAACCTTCTTCAATATCTGACAAAGTTTTCCATTTTTCATATGCCTTTGCTTCCTCATCTACCGCTTGCGTTGATGGATTATTCATTGTTGCTGCCTGTAGGTCACAAAGCTTCGTGTAAGCTTCCTTTGTTCTAGTCGAAATGGCCCCATACATTTGCTTCCCCATCTTTCTCAAGTGTGGTTTTAAGCCTTTTAACTTCTTTGAAAACCGGTGCATTGCCGATGTTGAATGGAACAGAGACGGGCTTGTTCTCCATTGTTCCTCAAGTTTTTGGTGATAACCAGAGAACGTCGTTAGAGTATTGACAAATTTAAATGGCCTTTTGACTCTCTTTTCCCCTTCTGAGATGTAGAATCTGCATCTCATGTGGTCAGAACAGCCACCTGGCTCAAAGACTGAGTACGATTGGGCATATTGTTGTATCCATGTCTTGCTCACTAGCACTCTATCAAGCTTCTTACAAATTACTCCCTCTTGCCTCTTGTTACACCATGTATAACGCTGGCCATGATAACTCAAGTCCGTTAATTCACAGTGTCTAATAAGATCTTGAAAGTCCCTCATTCCTGCTGGAACTACTGGAGTAGATAGAGACAGTGAATGATCATCTATTTCTAGAATCTCATTAAAATCCCCGCAAATTAACCAAGCTTTATTCTGAAACAGAGGAGAATCATGATGATATTGGAGATCCTTCCAGAGCATCTTCCTTTCCACTACAAAGTTAGATGCATATATGAATGAGACAAAAAATTCTTCTTTCCTTCCTTCAATGTATATCGAACAAGTTATGAGCTGTGAGGTCTTATAAAGTGGAGTGACTCTCACATTATTTTTCCAAACTAGCCATATCCTGCCCAATCGGTGCTCAAAAACCTCGTCCTCCTAGGCTCCTACTTCTCCTAGACATTGTTTTTACTCTCCCTATCTCTCTGTCCTCTCTAAAATGCAATGCTTAGGATCTTTGATCTTATTACTTGAGTAACACGTGAAGGAGTGGAGTCTTGTTTAATGATTCTTTAAGGAAACTGATTTGCAGGAACATGAAGATTTAGATCATGGACCATGAGTAGGATTAATTGCTCCTTCCTGTTAGTTTTGAGGCTCTTCTTCATCTTCGGCCTTTGTTCATCAACAACAACAACACACTGGTCAATTCCATTTTCTTACTCTGCTTAAGGGTAAGCATAATCATCACATCAATAACAATAGATTCCGGTTATGTGTGTAGCAAAGCCTCAAAAGTTTGTGTTTCTTTTTCTGTAGGTTTTTTTGGGTTGTGCTCAAGACTCAAGAGGGAATGTACCCAGTTGTTAGTTAATTTATTTATTTCTCACAACTTAACTTCTTTCCATTTCACTGATTAATCTTTGAAGTTCTTATGTATGTGTTTTTTGTTTGCACAATTATCATAAACACATCACTTTGTTTGCAGAACTACTATGATCATCATCTTTATGAAAAACTACTACTCTTCTGTTGCAAGAATTTTTTGAACTTAATTCTTCAAAACGATTGTGCTACTTCAAAACAGCAGTATAAAGATTGCCTTAGAGAAGGCATAGCAGTGACAGTAAGATGTATTAAGCTGAAACAGAATAGTTGAACACAGAATTTTGCTCAACAAATGGAAGTTTTATCAACGCTAAGGCATGTGCATTTGGTGGGTGTTCATCCACTCGAAACACGTTAGCGCAAACATTAAATAATATCTGAAATCTAAAGATAAGTTCTAATTACATCCACAATTTTTGTGTGTGAATTGTGATATTCTAATTATTCTTTATGTAACTCTCGTTTCCATAATGTTATTTAACATTTTGGTTTAATATTGTTAAAAAATTGACAAATGACAGATTGTCATATTTGATTTTTACAATATTGTTAATATACACAAATTGGAAACATACTCAAAAGAAAAACCCGCGCGTAGCGTGGGTATTCACCTAGTGAATCATAAAGATTGAACAAAACTTACTCTCTAAAACACAACATGAAAAATCGTAAATATGTCAAATTTGTTGAACAAAAATATTGATCATAAAGAGAAAAACACTATGAAAAATGTATATAAATATTTTTTAACCCAGATTTTTAAATTTTGTGTTTGTCGATCAAAATTGGACAGTAGAAAACTAGTTTCTAAAGAAAATTAGAAAACAAAAAAAAGAAAAATAATTTTAATTGAAATTTTAAATTTGATTGAAAAATCCGCATTAATCAAATTTGTGATTTAAATATTCTGAACTAGATTTTTATATCAAACCGTATCACAAGGTTTGACGGTTTTCGGCTGGTTTTAGCGGTTCAACAAATCCAGTTTCGACTCAACCCGAATTCGGATAGATGGACGATTTCCGGCTAACTGGCCGGTCAAGTTTTCAAAGCGTTGTTTATACAGTATTCTGAGAGTTCTTATTCATGTAATGATCAAGTTTCCTACAGAGAAATACTAATGATCAAGTTTTCTTTAATAAAAAAGTAAATTTGGGCTCACATGTAAATAACTCAAGGAGCAAAAAAAAAAAAAAAAAAAAAATCTCAAGGAGCAAAAAGAAAATTGGTTTCACATGTATTTATACAAGTCTTATAACAATTTGGCCCACATGTAAATAATTCAAGTCTTGTTACAAATAAAATAATTTGTGTTGACACGGGATCTTAGATATATAACACATTTATATTCAAGTGGGATCTTATATATATTTTTCCATTGCTACTTGAAACCGAGTTATCCAATAACAAAAGCTTTTGTTTTTAACTTGTTGAGAGAAACGAATATTAGGTCATCGACCTAACATATATATGTATTTTAAAAAGAAATAATTAGCAGAGAGACAAAGATTTTGGAGGAAATAAAATTTTCGGTAAAATGTTGTCGGACCCAAAACAACGTAAATAATTAGTCCACTATTTGCCCTTTTTTGCCCCTACGCGCTTCTCCATTTCGACACGATCCGGTTTCATACTTGAGATATCAAGGTGTTGTGCATGGATGTCCAAAAAACTTTATAGATCTATGTATATATTTTGCATGTTGTCTCCTTCGTGTGCCGCCAACGTTTATCCTAAGCAAGGTACTGCTCACTTGCTTTGTTCGACGGTTTGGATTCGATAATTGTAGTATATGCATTGTAGCGTACATATAAGTATACAAATGTTAATAACGCTCTATATATGTGTTTACATGTATATAAATGTTAATAATGCTCCATGTACTTGTTTACATGTACACAAATGTTAATAACGTTCTATATCTCTATACTATTAAAAGAGAAGTACAAATGAAAATGGGTCGGGTCAAAATCAGAAAATTGATCCGAAATTCTGAAATCGGATCTTCGAAAAAATTTTGGAATATAAATTCGAATTAATAATGAAAAATCGAATTAAAATCAGATGTTTATGGAAATCTAATAAATCTGATTGTACTTATGGTAACTAATTATCAAAGCATATTCCGAAAAATATTATTCATATATTTTTGGAACTAATTCCATAACAGTCAACGTTTTTGTCATTAATTTTGCTTATTTTAAACAATTATCATTAATTGAAAGATATCTTACTTGCTTCTAAATATTTCTAAAAAATTTATCATAACTAACCCATCTATTTTATAAATTAAATAGATATTTTTATTTTGGTCATGTGAATTAAATAGATATGAAATCCATGTAACCAATTTTAATTTAATTAGATTAAATCGAAATTATGGCATTTTCATACTTACAGCTTACCAAAGAAGTTTAATTTTCAAATTATAAAGATTTTGAATATGATTTTTAGAATTATTCAACAAGATGATAAATATTTATTAAATTTTGTGAATCATGAAAAATATTAATTAATTTTTTAATCATTATATTTCACTTTTCAATCTCTCATCTAACAAATAAGATATAGATTTTATTATTCCGATGTTGAAACTCCATTTTGTAGTATGACTAAATAATATTCCCATTAGAGCTGTCAAAGCGACTTGATTGGTCCCGTTAAGCCCGTTCTGCGATAGGCAAAAAATATTTTGACCTGTAGTTACTCGGTCCGCACGACCCGCGGGTAGCATATATGAAACACAAACCCGTCCCACGAATGTATGCGGATTTTCGGGTTGTCCGTGAATTTTGTTTAAATAATTTTAAAGTAACCAAAAATTTAAAATACTACAAAAATAAATAAATAAATAAAAATTGAGAGAAAATAATTTTATATATCATTATTTTTATAAATATTTAAATTTCTTTTATTAAAAGTTTTTTAAATTATTACGTGTTGAATAAATTATATTTTTATCAATAAATACTAACATGCGGGCCGATTCGCCAACCCGCGGACGAAAACCGATTAAACCTATGACCCACTGCGAATCAATCCATGTGGCCCGCTTATTTGCGGGTTTAATATATTTGCCCAAATCTGCCCCATAGTGAGATGATTTGAGCTCGATCCGCAGTTTTTGACCTATTTTGACTGCTCTAATTTTCATGAATCGTCTAATTTTAGAATTCTAAAACACAAAATTCCATTTTGTGAATCATAATTAATATGATGGGTTTAATTATAAACAATTTAACATTTTCTCTACAATTCGTTATTATGAATATCTATATGTACACTATACGATTCGCTTTACTAAAAATACGCATAATATTAAAACCAACGTATGTAAACTAATATTTCTCCGCGGTAGACCGCGGGTCCGATCCTAGTATATGTATTAACATATATACATAGACCGAATTATTTAACACTATAATTATTTCTAACGGTCTATGTATGTGTTTATATGTATACAAATGTCAAAATCATATATAATATTCATTGGGTGTCCATGCAATTAGGTTAGTTGTTTAAAAAATTCGAAGAACTATTTATTGGGTGTCCATGAAACTATGTTAGTTGTTTACATTTTTCGATTCCCGTCTAAAACTGCTTCCGTTACGGATTCAAAATTCATAAAGCTCTAATAAAGTCATTGCATTTAATAACTGTCACCTCGTTGTTTCTGTCAACAACATTTCATTTATTAGATGTCAGAGTGTTATTTCGTTCATTCGAAGAGGCAACAAAACGAATCCCACGCGCATGTTGACGATAGCAGCCGGTTATTTCGTAATAAGTAACAAGTCCGAGCCTATTTTCAACGTCTTTTGTATCGTTGTCTTAGACGCCCATCCCTAATGTCTCTCAGCTAATTTCCTTCCCCATTTTTACCTCTGAGCTAATTCACTCTTTTAAAAAAGCGTATTTGACTCTTGAAAAAGTATAGTCTTTTCTGAATTGGTCCAACTTAATTTTAATGATTCTATATATTTGTGTGGAACAAAGAAATGAACATGTGTTTGACCAAAATAGAAAAATGAACACGTAACGTGACTTCATTTATCTATATATAGATAATAGATGCATGAATTCACATCTTGAAATTGATACGTTTAAATCAACCAAAAATATGTACAAACTCACGGTTTGTATAACAATTTTGAGTTTTCTTTTGTTCTCTGGATTATCAAATACGGTATTAGCCCGAATAAGATATGAATCTCCAAGCCAAAGTAAGTGTTTTTTTTTCCTTTCTAAGCAATTTTAGATATGTTCGATACGATTTGGGTTTGGTTGTAGTTCAAAATTTTAAATGCAAACCAAATATTCTTCAATTTTGTTCATACGTTGATCTTTTGGTTTTGGTTCTATGTTTCACAATTTAATAGTTGTTTTCTTTTTAGGGAAGGAAATAGGAAAAGAAGTTTGGGATCAAACACTCTTAAGCGAGAACAAGATTGGTGCATCAGGAAGTAATTCAGGGAGAGCTCCTTCGTGTAATAATAGTTGTAAACCTAGCCGGCCTTTATTAAAAAAATAACAAATCTTTGATTCAAGTTGATCCAATTTGACAAAGTCTGCTAACATATTAAGATATAGATCTTGCGCTTCAAGTTGACCTTTCGACCAACTTCTCTCCTGTTAATTGCATTTCGATTAATTTTTATAATCTTATTTTTCTTTTCCATTGTGATCTCTGATTTAAACTGAAACTTTGGCGATATTCCTCGATTGATAGCAATAACTAACGCTTAATACCACTTGTTCAAATATGCGTTGCCTAATTACCACTTGACACTTCACGATCACTTCAAGAGAAAGAACAAACACAGAAACTATACAACTCGCGAGTTTTACGTAGAGTTCCTTGGAAATCTTTGATGATCTTGAATATGTCATGGCAGTATTTTCAGCAAGCAATCCGCTAGATTCTTTAGGAGTTACAAGTGATAATTTTGTAGGAAGAGTCAAGAGCTAGAGAGATATACAAATCAAAATGAATGAAGTTGCAAATACGTTAAATTTGTCGACTGACCAAACTGCTTGGACCGCGTTTTCGAATTTTTATAGATTTTTAGAATTAAAAAATGGACAACATATTGAAAATATATCACAAACGAAACAAAATGAGAAGACAACAAAAATATATGTTCGATCCAAATCTGAAGAAAATAAATGGTAAAATATTAAATAAAACTTGCTCTCCATAATGCAACATGAAAAATAATCGTCGAATATGTTAAATTTGTTGTTCACATAATCGTAAAGCAAAAAAAAAAGAGCACAATGAAGAAAATAGATAGAAAATTTACAAATTTAATCCATATAAAAAAAAATGTTTTCACAATTAAAATTGGATATCAAAGAATAGGATGGTGGATTTAAATTGTAATTCTAACTTAACTTAAAAATATTAATTAACCAAAATTGGACTTGAGTATTGTGAATTGAGTTTTGATATCGAACCCGTTCACTAGGTTTGACGATTTTTAATTGGTTTTAGTGTTCAACTCAAATTTGATTTTTGCTCAACTGGACTCGGATATAGGGACGATTCCCAGTGTACCGGCCTGTCCGATATGGTATTCAAAACATTGGTTATAATTGTTTGTTTGTCTATTGTAAAGCCCTTTGGGGTATCTTGTTTATGTAATGATCAAGTTTTCTTCAATAAAAAAAATAAAATAATGATCAAGTAGCAAAAAGAATATTGGTTTCACATGTATTTATTCAAGTCTTATATTTTATAACAATATTCGTTCACATGTAAGTCATTCGAGTCTTACAAACAAATATTTTGGGTTGACATGGGATCATAGATAATTTCTCGTTTATGTTCAAGTGGGATCTTATATATTTTGTCCATTCCTCTTGAAACCGAGTTTTCAAATTTTCTGCTATTTTTATTCAATAAAAAAAGCTTTTGCTTTTAAACTATGCTTACTTAAACTTAGAATATGTACTTTGTTCTCCACAATAAAGAGAATAACTAAAATTCAGTTGGACCAATTCAGAAAAGACTATATATACATTTTCAAGAGTCAAATACGCCATTTTTATTACATATATGAAACCAAAAACTTTTGAGAGAAAAAAAAATATCAGGTCCTCGAACCAATCCGTGTGACCTGATTTCATTTCTAAGAAAAACAATATATATTGAAGTCACGTGTTTGACCAAAAATGATGAACACGTAACGTGAGACGTTCATTTATCCATATATAACCACGAATATACATTTGAATCTTCATACAAAAAAAGGAATATAAATTTGAATCTGTACCTTTAAATCAACTAAAAACATGTACAAAGTCGTGGTTTACGTACTAACCTTGAGTTTGCTCTTGTTCTTCGGATTACCAAACACAACATTGGCCCGAGTACAATATGAATCTCCAAGTTCAAGTGAGTATTTTTCTTTTCTCAAGCAATTTTTTATATATGTTCGATACGATTTAGGTTTAGTTGTAGTTCAAATTTATGGCTTGTAAAGTTTAAATATGAAATGAAAACCGAATGTTTCAGTTTTTTTTATACGTTAATCTTATAGTTTTGATTCCATTCGAAAATTATATCTTCAAATCAAAGCATATTCAAACAAATGAATTTACGACGTCTCGTTTACTTTTTCACTATATTTTAAATTTAAGATTTGTCTCGTAAATGAAAAACAAATAATGAATCATTTTATTTCTTCTTCCTTTCGGGTTTTGTACTAGGTTTTTTGTTTAATTCAATACCGATTAGCTTATTGTTGCTTTCTATCTAGGGAAGGAAATAGGAAAAGGGGTTTGGGATCAAAAGGTCTTCAATGAGATCAAGATAAAGGTTGGAGGCAGTGATTCAGAGCGTGCTCTTGGATGTGCACGTAGTTGTGTACCTAGGCCAAAAAAATGATCATGATTACTAACGAAACCCTTGTCCCCAAGCCTAGCAACAATGGATTATATATATATATCGATATTACATTATATATATATATATATATAGAATGTAATATCGATAGATTCTAAATGTAATAATTTTTTTAATCACCCTTCTAATTTTATTCCTGAAAATATAATTAGAATTTTTTTTTTTAATTTAGCATACAATAAAAGAATTGTATCAATCTTATTAATGAAAGAATGTAGGTTACACATATTTATACAGACTCAAGAGAGGACTAGGGTTAAGCTAACAATTAAGTAAATTACATTTAGATCTTTAACTAAGTATTATTTACATAATACTCCTATACCGTTTTGGCTAATCTTAGAATGTAATCTCTTTTATGTTATCAATCTTTTGCAAATGTAAGAGGAAGATTGATGGTCTTCCTAGGAATATCAATTTCATAATCTTATTTCTCTTTTCAATTGCGATCTCTGATTTAAACTGAAACTTTGGCTATATTCTATGATTGATCGCAAAAGCTAACGCTTAATACCACTTGTTCAAATATGGTTTGCCTAATTATCACTTGACACCTTCACGATCACTTCAAGAGAAAGAACAAACATAGAAACAATACACTCTCGATTTTTGCGAGTTCTTCGGAAATCTTTAATGATCTTGAGTATGTCGTGGCTGTATTTTCAGCAAGCATTCCACTAGAAAGAAATCAAAATGAATGAAGTTGCATACACGTTAAATTTGTCGACTGAACGAACTAGTCAGACTAGGTTTTCGAATTTTTATAATTTTCTAGAAAAATGAATGGACAACAGACTGAAAAAATATTACGAACGCAACAAAATGAGAAGACAACAAAAATATATATTGGAGCCAAATCTGTAGATAATGAACAGTAAAATATTACATAAAACTTGCTCTCCATAATGCAACATGAAAAACTAATCGTCGAATATGTTAAATTTGTCTTTCACATAATCATAAAGCAAAAAAGAAGAACGTATGAAAAAATATAGATAGAAAATTTTAAAATTTTAATCCATATTAAATAAAATAAAAATAGTTTTCGCAATTAGAATTGGACAATAAAAATAGTTTATTAAATAAAAGGATGGTGAATTTGATTTGTAATTTTAACCTAACTTAAAAATCTGAATTAATCAAAACTGTACTTCACTATTGTGAATCGAGTTTTGATATCGAGCCGAATCACTAGGTTTGACGGTTTTTAATTGGGTTTAGTGGTTCAACTCAAAATTGATTTTTGACTCAACTGGATTCGAATATATGGATGATTCCCAGTGTACCAGCCGGTCCGATATAGTATTCAGAACACTGGTTATAAACTCATAAGTGTGTGCTTGTCTACTGTACAGTCCTTTGGGATATTTTGTTTGTGTCGATCAAAGTTTCTTAATAAGAAATAATGATCAAGTAGCAAAAATAAAATTGGTTTCACATGTCTTTTATTCTTTTCTTTTGTCAAACTCACATGTCTTTTATTCAAGTCTTGTATTTTATAACAATTTGTGTTCACATTTAAGTTATTCAACTTTTATTACAAACAAAATAATTTGGGTTGACATGTGATTTATAGATGATTTCTCCATTTATGTTCAAGTGGGATCTTAGGCGCCCATCCCTACCTCAAGTCTTCTAACTGAGTTTACAAGGTATTGTATTCAATAACGAAAGCTTTTGTTATCGAATTAAGACCATGTACTTTATTCTCCACAATATATAAAATAACTAAAATTATGTTGGACCAATTTAAAAAAGACTTTCAACAATTTTTTTATTTTTATTGATAAAGGCTTTATACATTTTCAAGCAATGTTTTTAAACCCGACCCGGACGATGAACCGGACTACCTTCTGGGTCATCGGGTTACTGGGTCAACCGGGTTCGACCACGGGTCAATTGATTAAAAGTTTTATTTAATATATATAATATATTATATAGTTTTTATAAGTATAAAAATAAAAATATTCCTACTATATTACAAAATATGAAGTCTAACAATAATAATAAAGTGATTAAAATTAAATTTTAAATCCAACTTAAAGTTTAAAACCATAACAAATATTAAAATAGTAGAAGATCGCGAATGACAGAAATAAACTAATAAAAAATCGCGAATTCAAAACAACTAATCTCGGTTATTTCTCAAACCATTCTATTCATTCTTTTTAGACGGCACTGTGAAGTTTCATTTAAATCTAAAACATCAAATGAGTCTAAAAACTAAAAAAAAAATTCTAAAAATGACTGAATAGAGTCTAAAACTCTACATTTTATTCCAAAATTAAATGATATTTTTAAAACCCATACCCAACCGGTTCAACCGGTTCACTGGGTCGCGGGTTAATGGCGGGTTTTTGTGGGTTTTTTCGGTTTTGAAATTGGCGGATATTAGCACTAAACCCAAACCGGAAAAGTGTCCGGGTCGTGGGTTAACCGGTCGGACCGGGCAGTTCGGGTCGGGCGTGAAAACACTGCTTCAAATCAAAGAATATTCAAAGATATGAATTTAAGACGTCTCATTTACTTTTTTTCACTATAGTTTGAATTAACTATAGTAAGAAAAAATAAAACTTACGTAATTGTTTTCTTCATTTTTTTAAAAATAACTGTTTAGCTTTGGTTTTTTTTTTTCTTTTCAATAAACCCTATCAACATTGATTAGCTAATTGTTGCTTTCTTTCCAGGGAAGGAAATAGGGAAAGGGGTTCACGCTCAAAAGGTCTTCAACGAGATCAAGATTGCTGTAGGAGGCAGTGATTCAGTGCGAGCTCATTCAAAAGATCATGAGATTCATGAGTAATGAAACCCATGTTCTCAAGCCTAGCAACAATGGGTTATATATATAATTAGTGTAATAAAACATTTCCATCGTCTTTGTAATATATTTTTGTGGAAATATAATAAGAATGAAACAATTCCTTAGATTTAGAATATCATGCAATTTTTTGTTGAGAAATTCTTCAAATTACCATATTTTTAAATTTTGTTTCTAAAATACCACCAAAAGTTTTGGTATTTTAAAAATACCACAAACACAAAAATTAATTTTAAGGGTTGAAAAGTTAAATTTTTAGGTTTGGGTTGGCTATTTAGGTTAAAGGTATAGTTTTTAGAGGATAGAATTTAATCTTTAGGGTTTAGGGTTCAATTATGAAGTTGAAAAGTTAGATTTTTCGTTTTGTGGTATTTTTTGAAAATTTAAATGGTATTTTTGGAAAACTAAAAGTTAAGTGTAATATTTTTAAGAATTAACTTTTTTGTTTTGTTTTAAAAAAAATATATATATAGCAGTTTTAGCTATCCTAGAATGTAATCTCTTTTACGTTATCAATCTTTTCCAATTGTAATAGGAAGATAGATGCTCCTAGGTCCGGAGTCTTAATGTGTCCGGGTTAGAATTTGCATCATCCTAAGGCATACTTTTTTTGTTTTCCGCAAAACACTAATTTATTAAGTTATCAATAGCAAAAATCTCTCCTCTAAGGAGAGCCAATCCGGCATCGACATGCCTACATGGGAAAGTAAAGACCCTAATGCTCTTGCTTTTCTAGCTAGACAATAAAAACATATATTTTTACTACAAGGAATAAGTCTAATGTAGAAAGATGGGAAACATAGCCGTAATAGTTTAAATAGTTGTAGCTCTACTATAAATGTAGGCCATTCTAAAGAATTGTCGACCAACGAGATTAACTCTGTACAGTCTGATGCGAAACCAATATATTATGTCTTTATCGTCGTGATAAGACATTCCATGTCTCAAAGAAGAGTTTCAAATTCCGCATGGAGTGGTGAAAGTCCTCGACGAGAACTCCTTAAGCCCAAAAGGAGGGATGTGTCAGTCACCTTCCATAACAATCCATCTGTGGCCACTCAGGGGATCGGTTGCAAACCATGAGCCATCAATTTGGTCACCTATGTCACCAAAGTGCACTTATCTTTTCGGTCTAACGTCCTGAGAGAACTCCTCAGTTAAGCGTGCTTGAGCTAAAGCAATTTCAGGATGGGTGACTTTCCGGGAAGTGATTGTCGGAATTGTGTGAGCGAGGACAAAACACAGGAAAAGATCATGTGGTGATTTGTAGGATCGGTAAACAAGTCTTTAAAGCCTCCCGAACGTAGCGGACCAGCCGTCGGATCGTAGAGACGAGGGAGAAACCAAGTTGACGAGAGACAGATCCGATGTTGCACAGAGTCGCCAAGGAAGAAAATTAATCGCCGTCGAGAGGACAAAAACGAGGATTCAGAATACGCCTAACCTCATCGGAGAGAACCACCGTGCAAAACAGAAGCTATCCGAGACTCCACTCCGTGACCTCAGAACGAGATCGGCGACACCAGCAATCGACCAACAGATCCGTCGGATCTGAACACCAAGACCAAAACTCATCAGATCTGAGACTCAAACCCATTACTCCACCTCGCGAAAAAAACTCCACGCATCCACAACCGACGAACACAAAGACATAAATTGAAAAGCTATGCAAGGAAATAAGGGAGGTGACCGACGCCGGCACTGTCTGAGCCGCCACGCGCCGGTCACGAGCTTGGCGGATGTTCTGTGTTAACGCAAGGGGCAGAGGGTTTTTCTCTCTCTAAAAAATTAAAAACGAATACAGATTGATTTCCTACTACTCCATCCCTTCTTCATCTCTCTTCAATCATACGAAAAAAAAAAAGCTTTTTAGAAAGAAAAAAATAAGTCAAGAAAAGATATATATATATTTGTAATGGCGGGAAATTATAACAATGGCGGTAATGGTGGTTATTCTCGGGGGTGAATGTACAAGAGATTTAATGAAGTGACCAGGAATTTGAAAGCAGAATACGTAGCAGGGGTGGAGGAATTCATGACGTTTGCTAATAGCATGCCTATCGTCCAGAGTAATCGGGGTAAATTTCACTATCCTTGTAGTGTGTGCAAGAATGAAAAAGATATTGTCTCGGGTAGAAGAGTTAGTAGTCATTTGTTTAGTCAAGGATTTATGCCAGATTATTATGTTTGGTATAGACATGGAGAAGAAATCAAGATAGATATAGGAACGAGTTATATTGATAGGACGTATCTAAGTGAGAATCATGAAGACGTGGGTAATGTTGTAGATATCCATATGTTGATATGGTGAACGATGCATTTCGTTATAACGTGGGGTATGATGATAACTTTCATCAGGATGGTAGTTATCAGAATGTGGAAGAACCAGCACGTAACCATTCAAAGAAATTCTACGACTTGTTAGAAGGTGCACAAAGTCAATCGCAGTTATCGTTAGCTGCTCGACTCATGCAAAATAAGGTGGAGTATAATATGATTGAAAAGTGTGTGGATTCGGTTTGCCAAATGTTAACAGATTTTTTACCAGAAGGAAACCAGGAAACAGGTTCACATTATCAGACCGAGAAATTGTTGCGCAATTTAGGTCTTCCGTATCATACAATTGATATTTGTGTTAACAATTGTATGCTTTTCTGGAAACAAGACGAAAAAGAAGATCAATGTCGATTTTGTGGTTCACATAGATGGAAGCCTAAGGACGATCGTCAAAGAACCAAAGTACCATATAGTCGTATGTGGTATCTACCTATTGGTGACTGATTGAAGAGAATGTATTAGAGCCACAAGACAGCACCTGCAATGCGATGGCATGTCGAGCACCAATCAAAGGAGGGAGAAATGAATCATCCTTCAGATGCGGCGGAGTGGAGATATTTCCAAGAGAAAAATCCTCAGTTTGCCGAAAAACCCCGTAACGTTTATCTTGGATTATGTACCGATGGGTTCAATCCATTTGGCATGTCTCGTAATCATTCATTGTGGCTTGTGATCCTGACTCCATATAATTTACCCCTGGTATGTGCATGAATATAGAGTACTTGTTTCTTACAATTCTGAATTCTGGACCAAATCATTCGCGAGGTAGTCTTGATGTCTTCCTCCAACCTCTTATTGGGGAGCTAAAAGAGTTGTGGTCTGATGGAGTCAATGCATTCGATGTGTCATTGAATCAAAATTTTAATCTAAAAGCAGTGCTGATGTGGACGATAAGCGACTTTCTGGCATATATCATGTTATCAGGATGGACCATCCACGATAAACTGTCTTGTCCAATTTGCATGGAAAGTACCAAGTCTTTTTATCTACCTAATGGAAGGAAGACGTGCTGGTTTGATTGTCACCGAAGATTTCTTCCTCATGGTCATCCATTACAGAGGAACAAAAAAAGACTTCCTTAAGGGAAGAGACGCTTCTAAAGAGTATCCACCTGAATCTTTGACCGGTGAGCAAGTTTATTACGAGCGGTTGGATGGTGTAAATCCACCAAAAACCATAGACGTTGGTGGTAACGGTCATAAAAAGAAGATGTTTAGCTATGGAAAAGAACATAATTGGCAAAAGGAAAACATATTATGGGAGCTGCCTTAGTGTAAAGACCTAAATCTTTGACATAATATTGATGTGATGCATACAGAGAAGAATTTTTTGGACAACATCATGAATACTCTTATGAGTGTGAAAGGTAAATCAAAAGACAACATCATGTCAAGATTGGATATTGCAAAATTTTGTTCTCGGCCAGCTTTACATCTTGATAGTAAGGGTAAAGCTATAATCCCAAGATATACATTGACAGAAGAAGCCAAAAAGAGTTTATTGGAATGTGTGAAATATGCCGTTAAATTTCCAGATGGTTATTCGTCTGATTTGGCTAGTTGTGTTGATATGGAGAGTGACAAGTTTTCTTGCATGAAGAGTCATGATTACCATGTTTTTATGAAGCAACTACTTCCATTTATCTTTTCAGAACTCCTTGACTGCAACGTCCACCTAGCGTTATCAGGTACTACTAATTACTTAATATTTGTGACTTTTTTTTTTTTGACAGCAAAATAGGTTCATCCATTCAAGCTAGAAACGGACGGTTTTCTTCTGGAGAAAACCAGACTTAATATTTGTGACTTATGATATTGATATTGATGTATTTTTCCTAATATGATATTGATGGAATTTGAAAATTTATTTAATTTCAGGGATGGAGCATTTTCCCAGAACTTACGTTCGAGAACTTTACAGAAAAGTCGCGTTCAAATTCTAAAACAGAACATAGTTTTGATCATATGCAACTTGGAAAAGATCTTTCCATCATCATTTTTCGATGTGATGGAGCACTTGCCTATACATCTTCCCTACGAGGCTGAATTGGGCGGCCCTGTCAAAAAGTTGAAAGGAAAAGCAAAGAACAAAAGATATGCGGCAGCATCAATTGTTGAATCATATATTAATGACGAGATTGCTTATTTTTCTGAGCACTACTTTGCCAATCATATACAAACAAAGTCAAGGTAAATGCATATATATATATATATATATATATATATATATCTATCTATATATACATATATATATATATGAAAAATACTTTTAATTAACTCATTACTGTGGATCAGGTTAACAAGATTCGATGAAGGTGAAGTCCCTGTATATCATGTCCCTGGTGTACCTAATATATTTACGCACGTCGGCCGTCCAAGTGGAGAAATGCATGAAGTATGACTTTCAGAGAAAGACTACCAGAGCGCACATGCATATGTTTTACGGAATTGTGACTATTTTCAACCACTTGAGAGGTATTACCCATATCACCGAACTTTGGTATTTATTTTACAATATCCACTATGATTATTAATATATTTTTCTTGGTTTAATTTGTATATAGTATGTACGAGGACTTTCTTTCTGCAAAATATCCAGAATTGATAGAAAAAGAACTCTACGCGAAAAGAGCTGATGAATATCATTTATGGGTTAACGAATATGTATGTTTACATAATTTCCATAACTCTTATGATCATGTGATCATTTATTTCAATTTATAATTTTATATTGATGTTTGTTTACATATATGTAGGTTACATATTAGAACGCTCATTCTCCATTTCCTACTTGGGTTCAAGAGATTGTCCATGGACCTTTGAACAAGGTTAAAACTTGGCCAATGTATTTTACAAGAGGCTATGTGTTTCATACGCAGAATCACGGCGCTGGACGAAAGACATGTAACTATGGGGTATGTGTTAAAGGTGAAAATTACGCGGATTCATCTAATGAAGCGGATTTCTACGGGGTTTTAAATGATATCATCGAGCTCGAGTATGAGGGCATGGTCAATTTGAGGATCACACTTTTTAAGTGTAATTGGTATGACCCCAAAGTTGGTAGAGGTACACGGCGGAGCCATGGTGGAGTTGTAGACGTTCTATCATCGAGAAAATACATTAAATACGAGCCATTTATTCTAGGTACGTAATTTCTCTGTAAATTCTTAAATAATTATGTATATGTATTTGTTCCAGTATGTATAACTTGTGTATATATATATATATATATATATATATATGCAGCCTCTCAAGCAGATCAAGTTTGTTATATTCTGTATCCATATACAAAGAAACCAAAGAGCATTTGGCTCAATGTTCTAAAAGTGAATCTAAGGAGTAACATTTCAGGAGAATATGGAAACAATGATCCGACTCTATTGCAAACAGAAAATGATGATGCTGTTTTGATGACTACAATTGAAGATCTTGTACTAGAAAATCGGGTCGAAGATTTAAACCCAATAATCCTCGATTACGATGTCGGTGATGCTGAACCTGAAGATGAATTCCGGTGTAATCTATCGTCTTCTGACGAAGATGAAGAAGAAGGAGCCGAAGAACCCTACTAATTAAATGTGTAAAGTATGAAAACTTATTTCCCGCTGCTCGTATGTCTGATCGTAACGGTCTATGACCTCACATCCACTTTTCAGGGCCTAAGTCTTTTCAAGAGATCCAAGACGAATTGGTAAGTTTAATTCTGTTACTTCTTCTTATTTAACTTTGCAACTTTCAATTAAGACATATTTGTTATACAACTGTTAATCTCTGTTTATATGGTTGCAATGCAGGAGGAGCAGTTGGGAAGACAGGTCAGTATTGGTGAGGTCTCCATCAAGACACATACAAAGCCGGATGGTACATATGTTGATCGGAAGGCGGAGAGAATTACAAAGCTTATGAGCATAATGTGCTTGATAGGTTGGCTGAGCTAGAGGGAGATACTCCTACAGTTTCTGATGGCGCTTCCCGACCTCGGGAGCTCACTACAGAGGAGTATACCGCCATCTTTCTTCAGGTTAAGTTGAATTTTCCCAATACACACATTCATATAGTCTTATCTAGTCTTGGAGTTTATTTTGTGATTCTCTAATCTCTGCTTTCTGTTTTTTTCACAGTCCACTGAGAAGGATGCAAGAGGAAATCCGTATGGAATTGGAAGTCTGAAGGACACTCTTGTCAGTGGCAAGCGCAAGCAACCTGGAGACTCATCATCCTTTCAAGCTCTGGAAAAACAGCTGAAGGATGCTCACCGCAAAACAGAAGAGCAAGCTGCAAATAATGAAAGGCGAGAGTTTGAGGTTGCTACCCGTGAAGCTGAGCAGGCCCCAATCGCGGCTGAGCAAAAGGACAAGCTCGAGCACTTGTCCTTGGTGGAGAAGTATCTCCGTCAGTCTGATCCGCATTTCTTGGACTTCATGGCCTCTCAATCCTCTTCAGCTGAAACCACAGAGCCACTCTCAAACACTCTTCCCGAAAAAGATCCTTAGATTGCTCTCTTTCCCAACTCTTTTCCTTTTCCCTTGAACTTGAACATGAACTTGTCACTTTTCTGTAACATTATGTACTTTGTTATGTAACATTTTTGGAGTTTGTACATTTCTGTACTTTTTATTTTATAAGGTTATTTTGATTATTAAGTTTTTGTTTATTAAGTTAATTTTGATTGCAAATTGATATACAATTAGGAATGACAATCAGAAATAAAACCAACAATCAGAACCAGAACCAAAATCAGGTATTACCAAATTTTATTTCTTTCAACCTATTAGTCGCATATTAGTCGTATAATTAATCGCTTTATAGTCGCATTTTAGACGCAACATTTAACGACTAAAGAGTCACTAAAATATGTAGTCGTCGAATTAGTCGCAAATTAGTCGTATAAAGGTCACTTAAATTATACGACTATGCTACGATTGCATTTAGGAAACCAATTATCAATGCGGTTTCATTGTAGTAGAGTTGTATATTAGTCGTTCTATTGTTACGACTATATTACGACTATTTTAGCTTTCACGATATATAGTCGTAATTTAGTCGCTAAATCACGACTAATTTAACGACTAACTGATTTAGCGACTATGGATTTACGACAACACACTTAAGTCGTATATTAGTCGCATCTATTGGTTTTACGACTACTTAGTGACTACTTGTGTAGTCATTAAACGCATGTTTTCTTGTAGCCGAACCCAGACGAGTGTGGAGTCAAGAGGGCTCACACCGTAGGGGGTGACGGTCTTGGTGCGCAACGAGGACGTTGCGATATGTTAGTGGGGGTGAATTGTAACATCCCGATTTCAGGAATATGGTGGTGCATGCGGAGAGGTTTAAAAGAATTGATTTGGCCACCTATGTAACCAAAGTGCACTTATCTTTTCGGTCAAACGTCCTGAGAGAACTCCACAGTTAAGCGTTATTGAGCTGGAGCAATTTCAGGATGGGTGACCTTCCGGGAAGTGATTGTCGGAACTGTGTGAGTGAAGACAAAATACAGAAAAAGATCATGTGGTGATTTGTAGCCTCCCGGACGTAGCGGACCGGCCGTCGAACAGGGGTGAGCCCACGGGCCGAGAGAGGACATGGGACCCATTAAAAGATATGGCGGTCGGGACATTACAGCTACAAAAATTGTAGGATAGAGAGGCGATATTCATGGGTCCTCAGGGAGATCTTCTTTTCGATTTGCCACTCTCCAAATAGATGCTTCCTCAGCGGTTTGATTTAACATCTCTTGAGGTGGCTCTATAATAATTTCAGAAATAAAACATATTTTGCTGATTCCATAGGTACCAAGGTATCCATGGAAAGGTATGAATAATGTAACACCCCACTCCCACATAAGTTTTTTTTTTGTTTTTTTGATGAAACATAATTTTATATTTTTTTGTATTTTCATAAAATTAAATTGTAATTATTTATATTGAAGTCTATTTTTTTTTTTGGTATGCATATCGAAGTCTATTATATGAACCTAACAAAAAAATCTAAATAAAATCTCTAAATATCCAAACATCAGACAACTGCCAATTTGGATACTATGGAGGATCTGGAAAAGTCGCAATATGTTGGTATTTCAGAGGAAACAACGACCATGGATGCAAACACTCAAGCTGGCACGGAATGACGCCAATGAATGGATAAATGCAGAGGAATACTTGGCAAGTCTAGAAATCCAGAACAAGGGCCACACAACGCGACAACAATGAGGATGGACTAGACCGGCAACAAATTGGATAAAGTGCAATTACGATGCTTCTTTTATCAATGCTGATACAGAAACTCAATCGGGTTGGATATTACGGGATGATAACGGATGTTACAAAGGATCAGTTCAAGCCAAAGGACCAAAGGTACAAACAGCGATAGAGAGTGAATGTCAAGGATTACTACAAGCAATGCAACACTGCTGGATCCGAGGACACAAGAAAGTAATCTTTGAAGGAGATTGTAAGGAATTAACACAACTACTTCAAGGGCATTCACTCAACTTCGGGATACACAACTGGATTAGGGAAATTACTCATTGGAAGGGTAAATTTGAAAGCGTCATATTTCAATGGATCGGGAGAGCAAGGAACAAAGCAGCAGATCAGTTAACAAAGAGCTCTATGCCCAGAAACACAAACTTTGTTTATCATTTCTATATTCCTCGTGTTTTAACAGACATATTACATGAGGATCTTTGTATGGCAACCCAACATTAATTAAGGTCAATAAATATAAGCTGTTACAAAAAAAAAAAATCTCTAAATATGTAACCAAAAATCAATATATCATCACACATTTGGTCTATAATATCTTTTTCTTATGCGCATGCACAGAAACCATACGACGAGTGTGGAGGCCAACCAAGCCACGTAGCTCAGAAATTGATTTTCTTGGGAGATTAGACTTCGGAGATTAGACTTCTAATCCGACGCCGTTTTTTTTATCTTGTATTTTTTAAAGTTGAAAACATTTAGTATATTTACCTGTGACGTAGATTTTCATAATTTACAGGTTTTTCTTGATACCTATTTGAGATATCTTGCTAATATACGCGGTAACACCGTAACGGTGAATAAAATATGATACGATAAAGTTGAATCTAAAAGAAAAATAACCAAAAAACAAATAACATTTAAAAATTTCATAATCAGAATATGCATATACATATAAAATTCGTCAATTAGATGTATTATAGTGTTACCTTAAGTTTGGTGTGATTTATCACCCCATTCCCCTTTTTTTTTCTTCTAATCCATTTGCTTAATGCGGACAAATCTATAAACATGTGCTTTTTTTTTCCTTTTTTTGTCATCCGAAATTAATTCGAATTCAAAAGAACCATTCCTGAGGAATGTTGTTTACATATGTGATATGAAGCGGTTCTGTACGAACTTTTCGTGCCAGTTTATCCGCTTTGACATTAGCCCTACGAGAAATTAAAGATAAAGAAAAAGATGAAAACTCCTCCTTGTCGCTCTGAAATTCCTCCAAATACACTGAAAACGCTGGCCATTCGGTTGGAGAAGACACCATCTTCACCAGGTCTGAACAGTCTGTAAAGAACGCTACCTCTTGATTATCTGCACCAATCATACACTTCATCGCCCAGAGAAGGGCCTCGACTTCGGCATGTAGTGGAGATAGACTTCTACGGAGGTTCGCAGCTCCCATGGTTGGCGGCTCTCCATTTGTCGATGTACAGAACCATCCTGTACCGGAGAACTTATCACTTCCTTTCCATGATCCATCCACAAAACAACGGTATCCAGAATAATTCGACTCAAGTGAAGTATCCCTCACTCGAGTTTGATTTACCAAGTCCACAGAACCATGACTTTCATTATGGAACTCAATTTGAGCTGTTTGCCACAATTGTGCCTCTTTTTCCGCTAATCGTAATACCTCTATAGGGTCTTTATCTATATTTTCAAAGATCTTTTCGTTCCTTGCTTTCCAAATATACCAAATAATCCATGGAAAAGCTGATGAATCAAATTCTGAAGGTATTCTCCAAAATAAGTGATCTAAATTCGCAAAATTAGATTTCGTGGGAAAAATTCCCATAGCCGTAGGAATTTGTGAAAGCGCCCAAATCTGCCGTGCAGGGTGGCACTGAAAGAGGTAACTTGTGCTTTTATAGTGGATTGCAGCATAAATGCAATGTTAGACGTTATATTTCTATCATCTTTTCTAGCGAACTTGTTTTCAACGTTTTTAAATTTAACACTTAGTTTTGTTTTTAGTTATTAAGTTTTTTTTTTATTAAATTTTAAAACTTTTTTTTATTTAAAATATTTTTGAAACCGTTTAAAACATAACTAAGTGTTAAACTTATATTTCGTGAAAACATGTTAAACTTATGATATCTCAAGACTTACGGACCAAAATGACAGGATGCCAAGTTAAAACATAACTAACTTTGAAATTTTCATTACGTAAAAACATGTTAAAATTATGACACCTCAAGACTTACGGACCAAATGTTAAACTTATGACACCTCAAGACTTACGGACCAAAAGGGCGGGATGCTAAGTCGAACTTGTTTTCAACGTTTTTAAATTGAACACTTAGTTTGGTTTTTAGTTATAAAGTTTTTTTGTTATTAAGGTTTTAAATTTTTTTTACTTAAAATATTAATTTTGAAAACCGTTTAAAACATAACTAAATGTTAAATTTTCATTACGTGAAAACATGTTAAACTTATGACACCTCAAGACTTACAGACCAAAAGGACGGGATATTAAGTCAAACTTATTTTCAACATTTTTAAATTTCACACTTAGTTTTTTTTTAGCTATAATTTTTTTTGTTATTAAATTTTTAAACATGTTTTACTTAAAATATTAATTTTGAAAACCGTTTAAAACATAACTAAGTGTTAAATTTTTATTTCGTGAAAAAATGTTAAACTTATGATACCTCAAGACTTACGGACCAAAAGAACGGGGCGCTAACTCGAATTTGTTTTCAACGTTTTTAAATTTAACACTTAATTTTTTTATTTTTGTTATTAAGGTATTCAATTTTTTTACTTATAATATTAATTTTGAAAACTGTTTAAAACATAACTAAGAGTTAAATTTTCATTACGTGAAAACATGTTAAACTTATGACACCTCAAAACTTACGGACCAAAAGGACAGGATACTAAGTCGAACTTACTTTCAACTTTTAAATTTAACACTTAGTTTTGTTTTTAGTTATAAGTTTTTTTGTTATTAAGTTTTTAAAAATGTTTTACTTAAATTATTAATTTTGAAAACCGTTTAAAACATAACTAAGTGTTAAATTTTCATTACGTGAAAAGATGTTAAACTTATGACACCTCAAGACTTACAGACCAAAAGGACTGGATGCTAAGTCGAACTTATTTTCAAACTTTTAAAATTTAACACTTAGTTTTGTTTTTAGTTATTAAGTTTTTTGTTATTAACTTTTTAAATTTTTTTATTTAAATATTAATTTTGAAAACCGTTTAAAACATAACTAAGTGTTAAAAATTTTATTACGTGAAAACATGTTAAACTTATGACACCTCAAAACTTACGGACCAAAAGGACTGCATGTTAAGTCGAACTTATTTTCAACGCTTTTAAATTGAACACTTAGTTTTGTTTTTAGTTATAAAGTGTTTTTTGTTATTAAGTTTATAAATTTTTTTACTGAAAATATTAATTTTGAAAACCGTTTAAAACATTACTAAGTGTTAAATTTGTAACACCCCGGTTTGAGGAATATAGTGGTGCATGGTGAGAGGTTTAAAAGAATTGATTTGGCCACCTATGTCACCAAAGTGCACTTATCTTTTCGGTCAACCGTCCTGAGAGAACTCCACAGTTAAGCGTGTTTGGGCTTGAGTAGTTTGAGGATGGGTGACCTTCCCGGAAGTGATTGTCGGAACTGTGTGAGTGAGGACAAAACACAGGGAAAGATCATGTGGTGATTAGTAGGGTTGGTAAACAAGTCTTTATAGCCTCCCAGACGTAACGAACCGGCTGTCAGAAGATGGTTAGTCCACGGACCGAGAGAGGACGTGGAACCCACTAAGAGAGTTGGCGGTCGGGTCGTTACAAGTGGTATCAGAGCCGAACCCAGACGGGTGTAGAGTCAAGAGGGCTCACACCGTAGGGGGTGACGGTCATGGTACGCAACAAAGACATTGTGATCTGTTAGTGGGGGTGAATTGTAACACTCCAGTTTCAGGAATATGGTGGTACATGCGGAGAAGTTTAAAAGAATTGATTTGGCCACCTATGTCACCAAAGTGCACTTATCTTTTCGGTCAAACTTCCTGAGAGAACTCCAATTGTAATACCCCAGTTTCAGGAATATGGTGGTGCACGCGGAGAGGTTTAAAATAATTTATTTGGACATCTATGTCACCAAAGTGCACTTATCTTTTCGGTCAAACGTCCTGAGAGAACTCCACAGTCAAGCGTGCTTGGGCTGGAGTAGTTTCAGGATGGGTGACCTTCCAGGAAGTGAGGACAAAACACAGGGAAAGATCATGTGGTGATTTGTAGGATCGGTAAACAAGTCTTTAAAGCCTCCCAGACGTAGCGGACCGCGTCGGAAAGGGAGGACTCACAGGCCCGAGAGAAGACGTGAGGCCCACTGGTAGGGACGGTCGGGGCGTTACAAGTGAGCCCACAGACAGAGAGAGGACGTGGATCCCACTGAGAGAGTTTGCGGTCAGGGCGTTACAAATGGTATCAGAGCCAAACTCAAACGAGTGTGGAGTCAAGAGGGCTCACACCGTAGGGGGTGACCTGTTAGTGGGAGTGAATTGCAACGAGGATGTTGCGATCTGTTAGTGGGAGTGAATTGTAACACCCCGGTTTCAGAAATATGGTGGTGCATGGCGGAGAGGTTTAAAAGAATTGATTTGGCCACCTATGTCACCAAATTATTTTCAACGTTTTTAAATTTAACACTTAGTTTTGTTTTTAGTTATTAATTTTTTTTTTCTTATTAAGTTTTTACATTTTTTTGACTTAAGATATTAATTTTGAAAACCGTTTAAAACATAACTAAGTGGTAAATTTTTATTACGTGAAAACATGTTAAACTTATGACACCTCAAGACTTACGGACCAAAAGGACGGGATACTAAGTCGAACTTATTTTCAACGTTTTTAAATTTAACACTTAGTTTTGTTTTTAGTTTTTAAGTTTATTTTTAGTTTTTTAGTTTTAAAAATTTAGTTTTAAATCAGAAAATTCAAAGTGAAAAATCAAAATCTTTATTAAATAAAAAATAAAAAAAATAAAGAAAGTAATACCTGGAGTTGGGCCGTCACAGCGAAGCCCATTGTCTAGGCCATACCAAACTCTGATTTTCTATCTTGTTCATCCTCCCTCAGCCGCGACTCCATTATTCTTCTAAAGCCATCGAAAGTCGAAACTACTTGTTTTTCATTGTCCCTCTCTTCGCTATCCTCTTCTTCGTAATCTCCTTCGCCGCCGTCGAGAGAACCCGCCGGTGATAGTGTTGAGATCCCTGCATCAACAGCAGCAGAAAGCAATGGACAAAAGATCATAAGTTATGAGTTTTGTTTTCTTTTTGTAATATAATCTAAAGAGCAAGAATGTTAAAAGTACACGGGCTTTTTCCCCACGCTTCAATGTAAGATGAGCTCCTCTTCCTGCGTTGTACCGGTTATCATCCTGCGAAGCCAACAATGTGAGAACAAAAGAAAAGATTGAGGCAGAGGAACAGATTGAGATTAAATGTCTTACCCGATTGTACTTTCGAGCCAAGATTCTTCTTCACAAGCTGACATCCATTTCTCCACTTTTTCAAGAATCTTCCTCTTTGACCTTTGCAATCTCAGAATCAATTTGCTCTAACAACTGCTTAGGATCCTTGACACCTAAAAGGTGAGTGGAAACATATTATTAATTAGCATGTTCATATTATGTAAAAATAAGCTTTTCCTAATATATGGTTTACCAGTTTCTATAGCTTCAACTGAAAAGTTTTCTGATTTAAGAACTTGGGTGGCCATGTGCATCTTCCTTGATATTTCCTCAAGCTCAAGCTTCTTCCTTAGTATCACCTCTTTGATCCTAATGACTAAGCCTAATGACTTCATCCTCAGCCTGTAAAGCAAAACCACATTTCAAAACAGATAGTTCCTATACTGTTATAAACGGATAGACTAACAATACAGCAAGGTTTGGTCCTGTGCGCTCACGCGTTTAATGGAAGCAACAGAAAGTATGTTGGCCTCAGTAATTTCAGATTCAGACAAAGAGATGCTGCAGGTGACATTGTGAAATATCTTTTGCTCTTCCGCAGGCGTGTCCAGCAGATTCCAAAGCTCCAACAAAGAGACTGCAAGATCTTGAACCTAAAAAAAACAAAATGGTAAGAGTCAGAAACCATAATCACGCAGAAACTTTTGTACTACATTTCAAAAAGATCTCAGACTTCTAACCTTCTGCATTCACATCTCTCTTATCATGTCCTTGAAATCTTCACCAAGAACCGAATACAACGAGTTCAGTGTTTTCAGCAAACACTCTACCTCTTCCAATCTTTTGCTCTACAATTTGAAAAGAATCAAAGTTAACATAAGGAAAACAGGTGCTCAGGATCTTGTAAGTCCCATATCAAAACCAAGAAAATAAACAAATATTTGCAATGAAGATGTGAATTCAAGAAAAAACCTGCAATTGGCGAAGCAACAGTCCACATGTAGTCTCGATTCTCGAAAACTGCTCTGTTGAATTCCGCATCATGATGATTAGAACATCATCATCACGATAAATTGTTTCGTGACTCCGATTCTCAACTACACAAATACCAAATAATTCGGAAACAAATACAGAAATTTTCTCTGTTTCCTCCGCAGAATTAAAATCACAAAATCGCGATGACGCATGAACTGTTCAAGATCTTTAACATCTACAAGAGAAAAGAGCGAGAAAAAAGAAACTACCTGATGATCAAAGATCAGCGCCAAGACGAACAAGTTGTGAAGAATTGATCAAAGATAAGAGAGAGAGCAAAATTAGGGTTTATAAGTGTTGAGAGTATAACGATGAGACTATTTCTCTCTCTCTCTATCTATAAAACGATGAGACTATTTAGAGCATCTCCAATGGTGAGAGCCCTCCATGGGCTCTCACCATTTTTTTAAGATTAAAATTTTCAAATTTATGAGATGAGAGCTTTTGTTAATTTTGCAAAGTCCAATGGTAGGTTCTCTTTGTGGGGTTCTCAGGAAAAAATTAAATTATTTTTTTAATTATTTTATTTCATAAATCTGAAAAATATTACTATTCATAACATATTAAAGATACAATAATTTCATACATTTGAAAATAAATTTGAAAAAAAAAAACGATTAATTATTCGGTTGATTGTTGCGAAATTTTCTCCATATAATGCTCAGTATATCCCAATAATCATTAATTAAAAGTTTGCGAATAACACAATGTATAAGTGAGATTGTCCAAATTGATGATAACTCGTGTAAAATTATAATAGTAGAATGATTGTTTTCCTTTCACAAATGAACGGTTAAAGACAATGTTTATAATTCTAATTCGACAAGAATCTACTGGATTCTACCAAAACTTGCATCAAAAAAAATGTCAGCTCACAATCTTTTCAATAAACACTCAAAATTAATCAGCTCTCATTCTGAGTTCTCGTGCCCTTCGTCTACCTTCTGAGCTTGCTGCTTTCCAATCTGTGGCCGTCTCATAGCTGAATAAACAGAGAAAGATGAGGAACCATAATGTCACAACTTGTAAAAGTTTGTTCATTGTCTTTGCATGTTTTAGAAAAACACATTCCGAAAAATAAACTCACATTTAAGAGCTGACCCGGCAAGACAAGTAAGCCTTGATTTAGTATTTGTCTCGGCTAATGGTTTTGTATTCTCTTTAGCCGCCATTCGCACGTCCCAAACTCGTATGATTCCATCAGACGATGCAGAACCTATCAAGTATGGATCTTCCAAGGAGTCGTCACTATCATTCCTGGTGAGCACAACAATACCTTTGATTCGTGCTGGGTGAGCATCTTCTATGGAATAAGCAAGCTTCCCGCTATTTGTGGCCCAAGCTGTTATAGCCCGATCCTCACCACCTGTAAACAGAGTTCCACTCTGTTGCAAATTAAGCAAACCTTTTAGTTAAAAAATAAAGTCTCTGAATCAAATTATAACCATTTCGAAATATAAAACATAAACACGATAACAATACGAAACCGGAAGAACTCTGTTTAGCCAAATAACTCGGTTTCGGAGGCTTTAACAACATGGCAACTTCAGGTATTTACACTACAACAACCAAAAACTTGAACCGATCACAGGATTGAACAAAAGAAGCAAAATTTCGTTGATAGAATTTATCTGTTACTCTATAAAAGGATAGATACCATAAACCTTTTCCCAAAAGAGTTATCATAGTCTAGGGATGAATACTATTATAGCCTTTTAACTGGAACACCTGCAACAACACACACACAAAAATCAAAACCAGTAAAGAGAACACAAATCGAGCTAATTGAGTTATTGATTCCTTATACCTTGATCATCCTCAAACCCTTTACCACCATTAACAGGCTTACCACCATTTCAAGGTCTCACAAAGAATTTATTCGTCTCAACATAACCATTAGTTCCTAACCCTATCCCGTTGTACATCTTTCAACTCTAAATCAAACCCTAAATCGAAAAAAGGGAAGAGATTTGGTTTCAGATTCAAATCGGAAGAAACCCTTAAACGAAACCAAATCACAGTATAAAAGCAAACAGAAGCTAAAAGCAAAATATCTTAGATTGAAGTCGAAAACAATCAAAACCAAAATTACCATAGATCGTGACATGCGGTGGGGCAAATGAAGAATCCGGCCTAATGGTCGCCGGCGGCCTCTCTATTCTTCCCTCAATCGTTGCCGGCGGCCTCAATCGTGACCTCAATCGTCGCCGGCGGCTTGAGAAAAGTGTTTGGTTTCACAAAGAAAGGGAGAGAAACAGGAGAACGAGAGTCGGGAAATTACAAGTCTTTGGCTTGTTTAATTTTTTTTTTGACGCGAATTTTTTTTTTTTTTGATCAAAACAATCGACGGCTGAGATTAAGCCACGTCATCGTCTCTCTTCCTACTCAAAGTTTCTCTCAAGAGAGCTGTTTCTCTCAAAAATTCAGAGTTTTGATTTATTTTTCAACATTTTTTTCAAGAGAAACTTAGATGAGAACCCTAAAATACATCCATTGGAGATGCTCTTATAAACCCATGTGTTTAGGGTTCAAGTTTCCTTTTTTCACATGTGTTTGGGTTTATTTGTCAATTAACTAAACCATCAAAAATTAATTAAACTTAATTTCACTTTAGTTACTTAACCGTCACGTAACCTCCTCTGTTCGCCATTAATTGAATTTTAGTTTCTCTGTGCAAAGGATTTGATTGTGGTTCTAACTTTGTTTTTTTTGTAGAGAGTGTTAGGGTTTGATCATCTTCTTTAATAGGCGTATAGATCATAAGTGTAATAATAGTTTTTGTACTTCAACTACCTAATGCTGATTTACATAGATTCTATTATATCTCTACTTCTGATCACTGAAGATGAGAAGACCAAAAAGAAGCAAAGTTTGAATCTTTTTCTTAGATAAGATTAGAATTTAGAAACCATTGAGGCAAGACCAACAGGAGTCTGTGAGTAGCTGTCAATGTTCTTGGAGCTCATATAATCATCGCTTAGGAGCGTAGGAGAGAACTCATACGTGTTCCCTCTGACAAATACCTTATGAACATTTGGTAAATTTCTATAAAACTCCAAGACTACTTCAAAGTTATAAGGTTCCACATAAGTCACAGTGCTTACTAGAGTTTCCTCTGGGTTCATACGATCAGGACTGCATACGATCAGATGTATACACAGCTTTCCTTTGGAGGTACAATCTCTGGCGTCTTCGCTCTTTTATGCCTAACACAGTCTCCATCGGATTCTCTGTTTCTTCCTCTGATACTAAGATGTAATATGCAGACTTCTTCACTCATGTAGGGCTAACACCGTCTCCATCGAACCCTTGTGGTTCACATCGACGCACAATCGAAGACTTCCATACTTTTATCGAGCACTTGAGGAATTTAGGATCGTGAAGCCCAAATTCTTGTATTTTCTCTTTTTTTTTTTTTTTTTTTTTAAGAATGATTTCTTACTGGTTGAGTCGAGGAACAAGAAGAATAAATCATCAAGCGCTTAAGATAATGAGTGAGTTACATAGATACATAATGGTTGGTTGCCTTACCATATTTTTAAGAAAAACCATTGTATCATTGATACTCTTCGGAGCCTTTGGCATATAGCTCATTTCATGTTCATGTTTGGGATATTAGCACTTTTACTTTATTTTGATTGGCGAGATCTTTGGAATTAAACAAAAGAAAAGAAAATGAAACATTTCCTTATACTTAGTGATAAATATGTATCATGCTGTTTTAAAATTCTTTTGTTAAAAAAAAAAAAAAAAAAAACCAGTGCACTTTTAACCAGACCTAGGATGTAATCTCTTTTATGATATCTTTTATCTTATAATTTGTTCTTCGACAAAAAAAAAAAAAAAAAAAAAAAAAAAAAAAAAATAATTTGTTCTTCGACAGAAAATGTCACTTGTTTGGAACTAACTAATGAACGGGGAGAGTAGGCCTGGGCGTTTGGGTATTCGGTTCGGTTCTAGAACCGAACCATTCGGTTCCAAGTATTTTGGTTCTGAGATTTAGGAACCATATTGGAACCAAATCAATATCGGTTCGGTTCTGGTTCGGTTCGGTTCGGGTAATAAATTTTGGAACCGAGTAGGAACCAAACTGTTTCGAATATTTTTAGAACCGAAAAAACAATAGAATTATAATGCAAAATTTAAATGCAATTATGCAAGTATGCAATGCAACATCACATATTAGTCATCATACCATTACAAATTCAAAAAATAGTTGAAACTTGGAAAGTATTAAGTCAAAAGACACCCAAAGTTTTAAAAATACCACAAAACACAAGTTTTAAAGACACCAAAAGAAGCTTTGTCTTCGATTTGCAATGATTCGAAAGAGAGAGTTGTTGTCTGCGGCGTCTCCTTCTTTGAGAAAGAGAGAACAAACTAGGGTTTCTCTTTACGTTTCAGAGAAATATATAAGAGGCTAAGAGAGATATATGGTAGGTTGTTAAGCTTGGGTAGTTAGGTTTATGTTTAGATGGGTTTGAGACTTTGGGTTCTATAAACATAGGTTAGGACTATATTTTTTGGGTACCCGAATGGATATCGGTTCCTACCCGAACCGAACCGATATCCATGGTTCTTTGATTCAAGATCCAATCGATATTTTCACTAGAACCGGAACCGAGCCATACCCATCAATTTCGGTTCGGTTCGGTTCGGTTCTATGTGGATCCATATTTCTGCCTAGGCCTAGGGGAGAGAAAGCCTCGTATGACAGGGAATAAACATGTGCCACGTTCTGAAAATGTGTTCTTTGTGGGTTTTCCTTCTCGGCAGAGCCGTCCCGGAGTTTCACATGGCTACAGCTGAGGAAAAAAAAGGCCACATAATATTTTTTTTTAATGATTTTGTTATTAAAAAAACAAAAAATATGTTTAATTTACGCCCTCAAGACTTGAACCCATGAATTGATGACTGCCCTACCGAGTTATAACCACTAGACCACATGAACTTTTCCATAAATGTGGCCGAAAATTAATGATATTATTTAGTGGCCGCAAGCATGTGCTTTGCTTGCTTGGCCTTGTGGCCAGCTCTGCTTCTCGGTCAATAACTATCACGGTCGAGAAGGTTTCCGGGAGAACGAAAATAAAGTTATATTTCTGAAAATTATCTGATGATCTAGTCATAAGGATCTATATGACTAGACCAAAATTTTAAGAAAAATTGAAAGGTTAAGTTATGACTTTTAGCGGATAAATGATGTAAATAACCAATCTGATACTTAGTGGAAAATATTAAGAGTTCAAGCTTGTCGCTAAATGATGGAAATGTTGAGATGATTGAAGACTTTTTTGGCTGGTGATTGAACCAAGACAAGTATGGGCTGAAACTCTAATCCAAGGGGTACAAAAAAATTTCAAGACTTGAGGATTTCTAATTAAAAGATATAGTGCTAAAAACCGTAAAGACGAACCAAAAGAACAATATGTTTTTTAATTGAAAGTAAAGAGTTTTTACTAAGAATAAGAAATTTTTATAGAAACTCATTTTCTATAAATACTTGGATCCATCTCAATCCGTTGGATGCCAGAGTTAATTGGTTTGATGCTATCTAGTTCAAAGGCAGGATACCCAAGCATGCCTTTATTGCGTGGGTTTAAGAGTTTAAGCCTAACTACTCGTAATAGGCTTCATACAAGAGCGAGACTGATTCGTTGGGGTTTAAGTGTTTCTTCTATGTGCCTCCTCTGTAACTCTCAGGATGAGTCTAGACAACATCTTTTCTTTGACTGTTCTTTTGCAGCTAAAGTTTGGAATTATTTCACCTCCAGGACCCATGTTTCTCCTCCTTTCTTGTTTGAAGGAGTTAGATGGCTAAAGAATTCGTGCCGAGATAAGAATATGGCTCTGATTCTTCAATTAACCTGTCAAGCTTCCATATACATTCTCTAGAAAGAACAAAATTCAAGACTCCATAATTATGTTTTTAGACCTCCGAGTGCTTTGATTGTAGAGATTTAAAAAATCCTCCGGTGTCATTTGGATCCATTATCTAGAGCTCAACGAGTGAGGCCGAATGGTGTCTCGGTTCTTGGCTTGCTTTCTTTCAGCCATAATGTGCTCTGCTTTATTTTATTTTTTTCTTATCTTAGGTGTTACTCATTATAGGAGGTACTGTTGTATTTGTATCGATTCCAAAGTTCTTAGATTTTTCCTAAAATATGTCATCAAAAATTCATTTTATCGAGTTAATATAGGCTTGTCATAAAATGTTTTGGCGAAACGAATTAACAAAGTTAAGTCTCCGTTACTCATTCATGTAATCAGACAGCCGAAATTAGCTTGATTAAAATGAATTTTTGTTAAATTACTATCGAAAACTTAATTTGTTATTCTGTTTCATTAAAACAGTTTAAATGTACCTAAATTGGATTATTCAGAAGAAAAAAAGTTGATAAATTAGTGATTAAAAGCGTCCAAGAAAAATTTGTTCTTTTTTCGACCAAACTTGAAAATTGGTGATTATTTTAAATTTTTTTACAAAAAAAAAGGGAAATTGTTAATAATGCCACTTTTTCAATGCCACTTTTCAAAAATACCCCTTTTTAAAAACCTTATAAAAAATGCTCTTAAAAATATAAGATTTACCCAAATATGTGTGTAATATTATTAAAACATATACAAACTACATTTCTATGTATCTAAAATCTTATAAATACTTTATAAATACCTTATAAATGCATTTTAAATACCTTTAAAAACCTTTAAAATATCTTGTAAAATCTTTGAAAAACCTTAAAAATCCTTTAAAATAACTTGTAAAACCTTTAAAAACACCTTATAAAACCTTATAAATACTTGGATCGAGTCTTCAAGTAGTAGTTACAATCCATAAGTACCTTATAAACCTAATAAAACTTTATAAAAATTTCAGATTTAAAAAGGGGCATTTTTGAAAATGGACATCTAAAAGGGGCATTTTTGAAAAGGGGCATGAGAAAAGGGGTATTTTTGCTAATCCCCCGACAAAAAAAGGAATCTATTTCTTCGAACAAAGTGCAGTTTTTTTGGTTCGTTTACGCGAGATAATTCTCGAACCATTTCATTGTCCGGTGAATGTTTAAAAGGACTTGTGAATCACTCACTCATTGCATATCTCCAAATTAGTACCAATTCCAAAATCCAACAATGGCGATTTCTTTCGTTATCGATCCTTCCATTGCTCCTTGCTTCTCCTTCTCCTCTCCATCTTCTTCACCAAGACCCCTACCTTTACGAAACCTCCATTTCCATGGCAGACCTTCACCAATATCTCCATTGATTTCGAAACCCAATCGAAAATTCCCAATATTCTCTGCTCAGCAAGTAAGTTCTTCTTCACCATTTTCAGATCTTCTTTGATTTCGAAATTCATAAGCCTTCTTCTAATTTCGATTCTGTTATAATTCGTAGACTAATAGTGAAGAAGCGAATTCAAAGCAACAAGCAGATGTAAAAACCCTAATTAGGTCTTATAAACAAGCTCTTTTCAATGGAGACGAAACCTCAGTTGCAGAAATCGAAACCATGTTTTGCAAAATCGAGAAGGAGAAGAACAAAATGGATCAAAAGGTGTTATCATTATCAATGAAGATAGCTTCAGAGAAAGAGACGAAAATCCGATTACAAGCTGATTTTGATAATACAAGGAAGAAGCTTGATAAAGATAGGCTTAGTACTGAGTCTAATGCAAAAGTTCAGATTATGAAGAGTCTTTTACCAATTATTGATAGTTTTGAGAGAGCTAAGCTACAGGTTAGAGTTGATACGGAGAAGGAGAAGAAGATCGATACGAGTTATCAAGGGATTTATAGGCAATTTGTTGAGGTTTTGAGACATCTTCGTGTTTCGGCTATTGCAACTGTTGGCAAGCCCTTTGATCCTTTGGTAAGTTAATGCTATTCGAAATGAAGAATGTTGCATCACTAAGCAGGCTCTTATCTAGTGTAGGAAGTACTCAAAACGTACTTGAAATTAGTAACGGTGTTTGCCAAATGTTGTAGAAGGCTTTGAGATTAAGAGAACTTGGTTACAGAATTCTTCTGTGCTAGTGAGTGATGATAAGAGGACTAGTGTTATGCCTCTGAAACCTAACGGAATTAGTAATTTTGTTGTGAAGGCTTTATTTTAACACAACAAGGTTATATGATCTTTGTTTCCGAGTGAGTGATAAAGCTCCATGGCTACTTAAAGTGTGTTTTGAGATGGTTTGTTGTTTTGGGGTTCTGGGTGACTTAGCAAATACCTTTTATTGTTGTTGTTTCATGAGGCTATTTCGCGAGAAAAATCTGAGGCTAGTGAGTGATGATAAGAGGAGTTATCACTAAGAAGGGGCTTATCTAGTGTAGGAAATAGTTAGTGATTTTGTTTGCTAAATGTTGTAGAAGGCTTTAGATTAAGATAACTTAGTTACATGATTCTTTTGTGCTAGTGAGTGGTGATAATAGGAGTAATGTTTGTTGTTTGGTGTTTGATCTTTTGGTTAGTAAAAGCTCTTCAAAATTGTTTAGCTTATGCATAATCATAACCGAACAAATCAAGTCATAACAGCTCTTTGTTGCATCACTAGGAAGGCAATTATCAACTTGGAATTGATAACAGAGTCAATAGTGTTTGCGAAATGTAGTAGAAGAATTTATATTCAGACAATTTGGTTACATGATTAGTATGTGCTAGTGAGTGATGATAAGAGAAGTAATGTTTGTTGTTATGGAGGGTTTTGAGTGACTTAGTAAAACTCTTTATTGTTGTAGTTGCATGAGGCTATATCGCGAGAAGAATCTGAGGTGGTTAAAGCAGGGATAATAACCGAGGAGCTGAACCGGGGATTTGTTCTAGGAGATCGTGTTCTGAGACCAGCAAAGGTTAAAGTCTCTTTAGGACCCGTCAAAAAGAAGACTCCTTCACCTGCTGAGGAGATAACACCTTCTTGAGTTCGATGTTGGGTAAAATTTTCAATGTCTTGTGTTACAGTCCATTTTTTATTCACCTATCAAAAGGGATAACAAAAACGCAGCTGATGTTTGAATGGGAAAGTTCTTTTGGCTGCTGAGATTTATGATTCATGTTTTACGATATATATATGCTTGGTTAGTCATGGATTTGATTCGTAGCTTCGGGTTGTTTCTTGTAGTGTCTTGGTGAAAACATCATTTTTTAACCTGATTCATGAATTAAAGTATCTCTCTCACAACAATTTAGGAAACACTGATTCAAGATTTGGGTTGAGATACTTCACACTACACAAAATGCTACACTACATTGCACACATCCCACCATAAAAGAGTCAACAACATTATAGAACTCTGTAACTTGAATCTTCCTGGATTCTGACACTGAATCTCTTCATGCTCGTCCCGTTTCCGGATCATCGAAGCTTCTATAAACCTCGGAACTCACAATTTCTGAGAAAAAATGAGTCCAAAAGACCAAGTAAATAAGAGGAATATGGCTCAATACAAGCTTCCATTGGGGAACATGATTCAAAGTGTAAAGAGGCTTATTACCATTGGGGAACAGAATTCTGAGAACTGATACTTCTGTAAAACTTGGCGATTCGACCGCGAGTTTCGGGTTTTGGTTTAAAGGTCTTCTTCCTCAAGCCAAAGATCTCTTGTACTAGAGGAACATGGCTTAATACAAGCTTCCATGCCAGAAACCACCCTGCAAAACCCCAAAACAAAAATAAAGTCAAATCTCAATTCAATTATGAAATACCCAGAAGATCAAAACGATCATCAGCTAAAAGCCCTAAAGATCAACACTTTGCGGTCAAATTCTTCAAGTTTGAGAAGAGAGTACAAAGAGCGATGAAGCAGACGACGAATGAGATCGCCAGAAGCGGACGTATGAGGAAGAAGAAGAGATTTTCGAGGAACGAAGGAGAATCCATGGATGAAGCTATTGATTGAATTTCTTGCTTTCAAAGATCTCTCTTTCGGTAATTTTTAATTTCGGGGAAGAAGATACAAAACACCAAATGCACGAAGTAATAAATATTTAACTATGAAATTTATTTGTTTTTGAATAATTTTTTTTTTTTTTTTTTTTTGTCATCTATTGATTTTTACTAGGTTATGAACCCCCGCGATGTCGCGGGGGAACTCATTTTCAACAAATATATTTGATTGTGTTTATGTATTAAATTGTTATGATAATATATTCAAAATTTTGAATTATTACATAAAATTAACTATGTTTTAAAGTTATATCATAAATATTTTCCAAAGATGTTAAAACAATTTATGAATAAAAATATAAAAAAGAAGAATTATGATTAAAAATACTTTTGAAACATTTTTTATGAATGTAAAATTATTTATAAGTGACAAAATACATAAAAAAGAATTTTAATATAGAGATAAGAAATTCTAACGGTCAAAACCCAAAAATTTGGATGGAGTCGGTACTCAGCACGACTTGTGGATGACTAAGAACTTCGTCCGAGAATTGGTAATTTTTGTTTGTCCATTGTTCTTTAAATATAAAATTAATATTTATTCTCATATATATTCGAAAAATATAAAATTTGATGGCGTAAATACAAACAAATAAACATTTACAAAATCTCATAAATTTATATTTGTATTGATAAATTAACTGAATAAAAAAACTTTTTCCTTGAATATTTGTGTGACGAACTGGAATCATTGCTTTTTCTAATAATGGAGATGATTTCTGGATAACTATACCATTTGAAACGGTTTATTTGACGCTTACCACATTTTAAGCGCCCAATCACAAGCGCCACATGAGGATGTCTTCTCATATGCATACTTTGTAATGGTGCTACCTCAGCATCAATATTTCGTTGTATACAACCCATATATATTGCCTTAAGATATAAAAAATAATTGTTACCATATAAAATAGTTAAATAAAAAAATTTAATGTATAATCCGTCGAATTCTAAGAAAATAATTGTTGGTATCTTCCTTAGAATTTTATATTTAAAGTTGATTAAAACTTCTCCATTTTTATAATCATTCAAAAAACTTTGGTTAAATCAAAAATGAGAATTTTTTTTTTAATATTAAAATAATGTATGTTTAGAAATAGTTTAGAGAATAAAGAATTTAGATCTATTTTACAGATTTTTTTTTTTGGATTCATCATAAAACAAATAATCTATGTTAAAGAACAAAAATTTGGAAACTACTTAGAAAGAAGGACAAATATATAGAGTTCAAAAGTCACGAACATTTAAATAGACAATTATTCATACAAATAGTTGTGAAGAAAAAATACAATGAAATATAATGAAGACTGAAGAGACGTAACTTTAATTGAATAGATGCAACTATAAAAACACAACCGTAAACTGAAAAAAATGACTATAATTGAACAAATAGAACTGTCCCCAAAAATAACCGTTAATATTTTAACGAAAAGATGCGATAAAAAGACACAATTTAGGAAAAATAATCGTCAATATTTTAACAGAAAGTTGCGATAAAAATACACACCCGAAAAATAACCGTCCACGAAAAAAAGTAACCGTCAATATTTTAACGAAGAGTTACGATAAAAATATACCACCGAGAAAAACTAACCGTCAATATATTACCGAAAAATTACGATAAAAAGACACAACCGAGCAAAAATAACCGTTAATATTTTAACGAAAAGTTGCGATGGAAAGACACAACCGAAAAAATTAACCGTCAATATTTTAACGGAAAGTTAATATAAAAAGACACAACCGAAAAAATAACCGTCAACGAAAAAAGTAACCGTAATTATTTTAACGAAGAGTTGCGATCAAAAAGACACAACCGAGAAAAAAGTAACCGTCAATATTTTAATGAAAAGTTACTATGAAAAGACACAACCGAAAAAATAACCGTCAACGAAAAAAGTAACCGTAATTATTTTAAAGGAAAGTTGCGATAAAAAGACACAAACGTAAAAGTAACCGTTAATATATTAACGAAAAGTTGCGATAGAAAAATACACAACCGAAAAAATAACTGTCAACGAAAAAAGTAACCGTCAATATTTTAATGAAGAGTTGCGATAAAAAGACACAACCGAGAAAAATAACTGTCAATATTTTAACGGAGTGTTGCGATAAAAAGATATAACCGAGAAAATAACCGTCAACATTTTAACGGAAAGTTGCGATGAAAAGACACAACCGAGAAAATAACCGTTAATATTTTAACGGAAATTTGCGATACAACCGAAAAAAATAACCGTCAATATTGTAACGGAAAGTTGCGATAAAAAGACACAAACAAAAAAAAGTAATCGCCAATATTCTAGCGGAAAGTTGCAATAAAAAGACACAACGAAAAATAACCATCAATATTTTAACGAAGAGTTGCGATAAAAACATAACCGGAAAAATAAACGTAAATATTTTAACGGAAAACTGCGATAAAAAGACGCAACCTTTCAGAAGTGCAAATGACTTTTATTGGAAACGACATAACCGTTAAAAAAAACCGGATTAAAACGAAAATTGCGATAAAAAGACGCAACCAAAATAACCGTAAAAAAATAACCGATTTAGACGAAAAGTTACGATAAAAAGACGCAACCGTTCAGACGTGCAAATGATATTTATTAGATTGCTATTATATATAGATTATTCATAAACAAGGAAAAAACTTACAAATCCCGAGAAAAGAAATTCCTGGAACTTAAAGCCGGCGGATAACATACAATCCCCGGAGTTAAAGCTTTTAAACGATTATTACAACTTTGGAGAACCCACAACAAGACAAACGGAAAAACATCGATAATAGCAAAATTGCAGAAATTTCAAAATATAATACTAGTAGGGTAAAAATCGGATCTCTCACTTAACCTTGTCCCAAGAACATTTACACTTAACGCGCGACCCGGCAAAGCCATGAGTGCAATCTAATTATACCCAAAATATCTGCAAAACTCATTATCAAAGAGTATCCAAATCTTGAAGGAGTAGATCCCACTTCAGCTTATCACTTCTCGACAAAGGCACAAACACGATGGATGTACCAAAAGCTCCCATAAACTCACCCACCGTAACCTTTTCCATCAAAACCAACACCTAAACATCAAAGTCAAAGCCGAACAAACTCGCTAAAGAAGCCGAGATCGCCGGGGTCAAAAGCCAGCCAAAGGTGCAAAAGAAGCCACCTATGCCGGAGTCAAAGCCGAACAAACTCGCTAAAGAAGCCGAGATCGCCGGGGTCAAAAGCCAGCCAAAGGTGTAAAGGGAACCACCTATGCCGGAGAAAAAGCGGATCTTCATCAGACGAGAAAGATCCAAAACCAAAAAAACAAAAGCAAGAAGAACAACCGAGAAGAAACTACAAAAGAGACATAAAACTTTAAAGCTCCCTCTCACAGCGCCGTGGTGGCCACCGGAGAGGAAGAATCAGTAATCGAAGAACTTCTGGCTTTTTTGATTTTTCTGTCGAGAGGGGACAAAGAGAGAAAAAAAAAAAGTTGGCGTGGACATTTGTTTTTGAATAATTATGTAGAACTTTATATATGGCTTTTCTTATTACTTATATTTAAACTTTTTATATTTTATCATAATACTATAAATATTTGGTGTTTTTTACTTGTTAAAATTATAGATTATATTTATTTATTTTCATTTTTATTTAATCGATGTCGCATCCGCTTGTTAACCAGTCATAAATTTCTGCAAACGTACCAATTTTTAAGCGTTAAACCAGTCGGTCAAAATGCTTGAAACCGCAACCGCCTGCTTTCACAAATTTTCGCAGTCGCATCTGCACCCGCTAAATTTAGACCAGTCAGACCTTTACACATCTTTTGCTTTTGCACGTTGTAACATTTTTTTATTTGAATTCACATAGCTCTCATAATTTTCAAAATTTCATCTGAATTTCAAAATTTTTGTATAAAATTTTTTGTTAATATTTTATAGAATGCATACAAAAAACGTAGTAAATGAATCAAATGAATAGATGAGGCCAGGGAGGAGACATACAATATACGGCAAACATCTGCAAAAATATTGGCGATATTATGGAAAAATCAAAATAATAGATTTTAGTTTGTAATTGTAATATTTTCTTTTAAAATGTTGTTATTAATGTTTAATTGGTTATATTTTTCTACACATGTAGGCATATACTAGTCCGGTTTTCACAATTCAAAGACAAATCTACGCTATTGCATACAACACATTCCATAGTGAACAATTTTTGGGTTCACCCCTAGGGGTGAACCATTTTCATTCACCTTCTCTTAATTAACCAATTAGAATTTTCCATGTCATCTAATTAAATAAATTAAAACAATTAATATTATTTAAATAAATAAAAAATAAATTCATTAAAGAAAAAATCTTGGGTTCACCTAAAATTATATATCGGTTTGGGTTTATAAATTTGAATTAGGGTTTAGATTTTTACAATTAAACGAAATTATATGTCGGTTTGGGTTTTAAAAAAAAGTGATTAGGGTTTAGATTTACAATTAAACAAAATTATATGTTGGTTTGGGTTTACAAATGTGGATTATGTTTTAGATTTTACAATTAAACAAAATTATATATCGGTTTTGGGTTTATAAAAGAGTGATTAGAGTTTAGATTTTACAATTAAACAAAATTCTATGTCGATTTGGGTTTATAGCTGAGGTTTAGGGTTTAGATTTTACAATTAACCAAAAATATATGTTGGTTTGGGTTTATAAAAGAGTGGTTATGGTTTAGATTTTACAATTAAATGAAATTATATGTCGGTTTGGGTTTATAAAATAGTGGTTTAGGGTTTAGATTTTACAATTATATGAAATCATATGTCGGTTTGGGTTTATAAAATAGTGGTTAGAGTTTAGATTTTACAATTACATAAAATTATATGTCGGTTTGGGTTTATAGAAAAATGGTTAGGGTTTAGATTTTATAATTAATTCAATTGAGAGGGTTTTAATGAACTGTTTTTTTAGACATAATATTAATTGTTTTTATTTATTTAATTAGATTATATGGTAAATTTTGATTGGCTACTTAAGAGGGATGAATAAGAGAGGTTCACCCCTAAGAATTATTCTTCCATAGTCCAACTCGATCACATTTTTGTCCACTTCACACTTTTTAGCATTCAAAAATCTTAACCCAATTGCTATGGTCTACTTTTTGTTAAACACCCCTTCATAGTCTAATCACTTAAGTAAGACAAAACTGTTTAAGGAGATCAAAAGCTAATCTTGCATAGTTGCATAATAAGATATTTGTTAAAACTTATCTTTGCACTTTAATAGCTAAATTTTTCTAACAAAAAACGTTTTATATCGTCAAAATGAATCTATCTTACTTTTTGGGCTAGATTAGCTTTAGAAACCCACTTTTTCCGTCAAATTGACACGATCCTAATACTACCGGCTATTACCAGTCGACAAAGTCCATCGCATAAGCGAACCAAACCCAAAAAGCGTCCAGATACATAACTCTCTATTCCCGGTACCCGGTAATCTCCCCCAAAAAATCATTCGTCTTCGCCTTCACATGTCTCATTTATTTGTTCCTTCTCTTCTTCTCAAATCCACACAACCAAAAAAGCGAAAAACAAAACCCTAAATTGGCCAAAAAATTTCAACCTTCATCTTCTTCAAACTTTTATGGATTTGAGTCGTTCTCAATCTAATTTTCAATTAGGGTTTGGTTGTTCTCACGCATCAATGACTCCAACTCCAACACCAAGAGCTCCAATCGCAGACGATTCGATTAATCTTCAAGTCGATCAAAGTTTCCGATCATTACCAACAACTTTCCCTCCGATTCCGTTGCAATTACTCGAACAAAAAGTCGAGAAAATCACCGTCGAAGAGCCGAAGAAAGACGGAGGAGATCAGAAAGAAGACGAGCATTTCAGAATCTTAGGTCATCATATGTGTCTCAAAAGGCAAAGAGATTGTCCACTTTTGTTAACGCAAGCGAAGCATCCGAAGAGAAGTTCCATTGGTGATACAGATCTGGAATCGCGACGCGCTGCTGTACGAGCTTGGGGTGATCAACCAATTCATTTGGCGGATCCTGATATTCATGAGCTTATGGAGAAAGAGAAGCAACGACAAGTAAGAGGAATTGAATTGATTGCTTCTGAGAATTTTGTGTGTAGAGCTGTAATGGAAGCTTTAGGTAGTCATTTGACGAATAAATACTCTGAAGGTATGCCTGGAGCTAGATACTATACTGGGAATCAATATATTGATCAGATTGAGAATCTGTGTATTGAAAGAGCTCTTACTGCGTTTGGTCTTGAATCTGATAAATGGGGTGTTAATGTTCAGCCGTATTCTTGTACTTCTGCTAATTTTGCGGTGTATACCGGACTTTTATTGCCCGGTGAACGGATTATGGGGCTTGATTCTCCTTCTGGTGGGCACATGAGTCATGGTTATTGTACTCCTGGTGGGAAGAAGATTTCGGCTGCTTCGATTTTCTTTGAGAGTTTTCCTTATAAAGTGAATCCTCAAACTGGGTATATTGATTATGATAAGCTTGAAGATAAGGCGCTTGATTACCGTCCCAAGATTCTTATTTGTGGAGGGAGTTCTTATCCTAGGGATTGGGATTTTGCAAGGGTTAGACAGATTGCAGATAAGTGTGGAGCTGTTTTGATGTGTGATATGGCTCACATAAGCGGTCTTGTTGCGACTAAGGTTCGAATCAATCATCTACTACTTTTGTTATTGTGTTGATTATCTCTTAATTTCTCCATGGTTTAGATTGCATGTCTAGGACTTGTTTTTCCAGAGTTAAAACATCTAGTATCAGACAGTTTCAATTTGGTTAGGCGATGTATTGATATTCTGCGTTCGCGTTATGATTGTTCTGTTGAAATTTTAGATGGTTTGACTACTATCTATGCAAAGTCTTTTTCTGTGGTGACTTCGAAATGATTAGTAGCTGAAGCTTCTTATACTTAGTGGAGAGTAAAGTTTACATTTAAGAAAATGATATGATGATTGGGTTTTTGGTGTGTTGGTCAATATTCAAAAGGAAATGGTTTGAAACTATTATAATATGTCGACATTTGTTATGATTCTGTTCCAGGAAATTTTGTTTCTGAATATGGTTTGGTATTTTTGTCATCTACAGGAATGTTCAAATCCATTTGATCACTGTGACATAGTTACCTCCACTACCCACAAAGGTCTACGTGGTCCTAGAGGAGGTATCATCTTCTACAGGAGAGGCCCAAAGATAAGAAAGCAGGGCCATCACTCAAGCCATTCTGACACTTCCACGCATTACGATTTAGAGGAAAAGATCAACTTTGCTGTTTTCCCATCTCTACAAGGAGGTCCACACAACAACCATATCGCAGCTCTTGCCATTGCCTTGAAACAAGTGGCCACTCCAGAGTACAAAGCTTACATACAACAGATGAAGAAAAACGCCCAAGCTTTAGCAGCAGCTCTGCTTAGAAGAAAATGCAGACTGGTTACAGGTGGCACAGACAACCATTTGTTGCTGTGGGATCTCACTCCTATGGGCTTAACAGGTACTAAAATCACTCAACCTATCCACTCACTCATCGATCGAAATTTAGAATTTTCTCTGATTTTGTTTGTATCTGTTTTCCAGGGAAAGTCTACGAGAAAGTGTGTGAGATGTGCCATATCACTTTAAACAAGACAGCTATATTCGGGGACAATGGTACAATATCTCCTGGAGGTGTAAGAATAGGTAAAGCACAGATTGATTGGTTTGCATTTTGTTTTCAATTTAGTGACCTGTCACATTCATATTTACATCGAACCTCTTTTCTCAATAGGGACACCTGCGATGACAACCCGAGGCTGTATAGAGTCTGATTTCGAGACAATGGCGGATTTTCTGATAAAGGCGGCTCAGATAACGAGTGCGTTGCAGAGAGAGCATGGGAAGTCACACAAGGAGTTTGTGAAAAGTTTATGCACCAACAAAGACATAGCTGAGCTTAGAAACCGAGTCGAAGCTTTTGCTTTGCAGTATGAGATGCCTGCTTCTCTTATTCGAATTGAATGAAAGAAATTTCCACACAAACAGTTGAATTTATCTTATCTTTGGGATCAATTTTTTTTTTTTTTTTTTGGAGTTCTATCTTGTAAATTAGAGTAAATATATATTTTATCATGGGATTGATTTGCATATTTTTTTCCATTGTAATTCTGTACACATTTTGATAGATGGGAATGGTTTACTACAAATTTACTTTTCTTTTAAAATCCAGTTACAAGTTTAAACTGATAAGACTCTACTACAAAGTTATTTATCTCTTCTTTTAAATTTCAAAGGTTTCTTATAAGTTAAAACAGAAAATAATCACCAGTTTCATATGTTATGTAATAAACCTATGTAATATATCTCTTCTAATTTGTTAGGAGCCAAATGGCTCTGTTTGGGCAATAAAGAATATCCTTAAATCAAGCAAGCTTATATATTAAAGTTTTGAGATGGACTATTTCAAATTGATAATCAAAATGATGCAACAGTGGTACAAGTAGTGAATTTTCTCTAATCTGTATGACAATTTGTACACTTCATCAGAGCTGGCCATTGGGCCAGGTCCATGAAGCATTGACTTGCGGCCTCAAATAATATATATAATTTTTGGCCCAATAATTTAAAAAATTTACTTTAGGGTCCGAATGGTAACAGTGTTTTTTGCTGTGCGGGAAAAGCGGTATTATACTGCGGTACGGTTCAACTGCGGTACGTACGGGAGAAAAGTATTTGTGGGACAAGTGCGGTTTGTACAAAATAAGCGGTACGGAATAATGTTTGATTAGTGAAAAAATTAATTGCGGTACAGAATAAAATGTTTGAATGGTAACAAATCAATAAGCGGTCCAGATTATAGATTATATATATATATATATATATTAATGATTAATTAATTTTTTTTTTTAACGAAGAAACAATAACATATAATTATAAACCGTTAATACACAAATTGATCAAAATATAAATTTAGTTTTTTAACATACATCTTGTTAAAACCGTTGAATAGTTTCATCAAAAAAAAGTATTATCTATTCTTTTGATTTTCCCATAACATATTTGCAATATTGTCTCTTATTTGCGTCATATGTTCTCCATCTGCTAACTCTGCTGCATCCATGTCACCTACATCATGTTCAAAATCTCCGTTGTTTATATTTGTTTCTGTCATTACATCTGCGAAATCTGCATCTGAGAAATTTGAAATTCTCATGAAATTATGTAATCCCACTGTAGCCATTACCACTCTTTTTTGAATGTGAACATTATATCTTGGGAAATCAGAAATAATCCTCCATTTTTTCTTCCAAACTCCAAAAGTTCTCTCGATAACAGAACGTAAAGATGCGTGGCATTGGTTGAACAATTCATGTTTATTCCTTGGAGGAGGACCAGAATAGAATTGTGACATATGATATCTCAAAACTCGGTTTCGTGATGATCTATAAGGAGCCAAAAACCCTTGTTTGTTTGGATAGCCAGAATCAACAAGATAATACTTCTCTGACGGAGGCAAAGGAAATTCAGAATCACTTTGTTGTGCCATTTGCAAAACAGTTGTATCGTGACATGATCCAGTTGCTCCATTCCAAATATACGTGAATAACATATTCAAATCACATATTGCCATGATGTTCATTGATGCATTATCGTGTCGATTCCAATACATTCCTTGTAACTCAGGCTTTACTTTTACGCATACATGAATTCCATCCATAGCTCCAACGAATCCACTAAAATATGGCCAATATCTCCAGTCTACCTGAAGTCTTTCAGGAATTCGATAAAGTTCTTGTCTTGTTGGAGTTCTGATATAATCACATGCCAATAATTCAGTAGTCGTAAGAACTTCACTAAATTTTCTCTGCACAGTTTCTTGATTTCTGCTAAATCTTAAACCAACATCTCTTTGAACTTCATTGTGCCCACATATCCGTAGAAACATAGCCACACTTTCTTCAATGCATATATTTAGTGTTGGTTGTAGACCGTAATTTATCTGCAACATATTGCACAGTATTGTGAAACATGGAAGTGACATCCGTAATAACTGAAGACAGGCAGCATCATCTTGTTGTAATCGACGCCAAATATTCTTCCATCCCAAACCTCCATCGGTTTGGACTGGTGCTCTTTGAAAATATCGATCATAATAAGTCAAAGCTGGTTGAATTACTAACTCTTCAAATTGTTCGTTTTCTAAATTCCACAGCTCAATTCTTTCTTCGTAACTTAAATTGTTGAGGCCTTGTGATCGTAACTAACATATACGAAATGCCTGAAATTTAACACAAACGATATGTTATTAATCATAGATTATTTTACAATAACAACCTAAACATAATTCAAAAATAAACTAAAAAACATTATTTATTTCAAAACATAAGCGAGATTAATAGAACACAATCATCACAAAATAATCTTCATCTCCTACATCACTTTGATGACTTGCATTTGGTTCTTGCAGGGTTCCCCAAATGTTGAAGAGACCTCCCGGTCTAGGTGTTTGTGGCATTTTTCTTCAAAATAATTTGTAAAACCGAGACTGGATGGTGAAGCTTGTTGTGTATTCCTCATATGTTCTCCCTGGCCACCAAGTGAAAATCTATATTGGACATTTGCTGGAGTCGTTCCAGATGAACCGCCTTGTTGAAAGTTTGGTGGTGTACCCCATTGAGGAGCATTTGGTGGTGTTCCCCACTGTGGAGCATTTGGTGGTGTGCCCCACTGTGGAGCATTTGGTGGTGTACCCCACTGAGGAGCATTTGGTAGTGTGCCCTACTGAGGAGCATTTGGTTGTGTGCCCCACTGTGGATAAATGGGACCCCAACAACCGGGTGAGTTTCGCCCTCCTAAATTATTACCCACAGAAGATGGACTTCCAGATGATAGACCTCCTGAATTCGGGCTCCCAAATGAATGGGATGGACCTAACTGTTTTGGCACATCTTGGTTGTTTCGTGAGACACCAGTCATAGCTTCTAATAGTTGTAGCTTATCCTCGTTACTGCTTCCAGATATGTCAAAGAAATACTTACGCTAAAATACTAGTTCTTTAAGTGCATTAATGCATGCCCAATAAAATCTTGTGTGCTTGGAAAGGTCTAGTGCAATGAATATCGCTTCCGCCATTTTAAATTCATCATAATCATCTTGGTCAAAACAACCAGGGCGAAGTTGTTGATAGCTTTGTCGTTGGAATTCTCTATAGCCAGCGATGGTGTCTTGTATGGTTGTTTCAAAGGATTGTCTCCTACGATTTCCTCGTGAACCACTTCCAATAGAAACTCGTGAGCTTCCCCCAGATCTATGTGCATTACTCCCACGTCTAGTTGTTGACTGCAAATTATGCGTACCTCGGTGTTGGCTTCTGGAAGCGGAATGTTGGAACGTTTCATCATCATCAATAGTAACACGATACACTTCTTATTCTTCTTGCGTCTCATGAACCTCTGTTTGTGCCAAGTCACCACTATCAGTGTCTGAGTCATCATGGCCCTCTTCATCAACTGCATGCTCGTGTATTAATTGTTCTCTTCTTTGACGAGGAGAGTGTTGAGATTGTGATTGAACATTATGTAATACGAAACATCGTTGCATCACGTCCCAAAACTCAGACGGTTTTCGGTTCAAGCTTTTTGTTAATTTGCATCCCTATAATTTTAAAATCAATTAGATTCTTGATATCAAAAAATTTAAACATATTTTATGAATGAAAATATTTTGTATACTTACAAACTCTTGTTGTGTCCACCATGCGTCAGATGCATGTATCAGGATCAACCGTGATGCCAGTTTTATGCATAAGAGCTTTCCACTTCTTGTAATTTTTTTTGAATTCATCAAGCTTGTTTTTGAAGAAACCATAACTTATATTCATGTTGAATGCTTGATTAAACTTTTCAACCATATACTCTCTACCGATAGCAGTAGGATTCTTAAGAGTATAATTTGTCATGGCAATTGCTTCGTCGAACAATTGAATTAATGTTTTTTTCTGTATGTGCGACCATTTGTACTTGTGTTTGTTCTACAAATTTCGTGAATACAATGTTATTTATTCTATCAAAAATATTTTAATTAAAAAAAAAAAACATAACTAAACTAAATTTACCCGTATTGTTGTCTCTGTGGGAGGAGTTGAAATTTCGGTGGGATGAGTTGAACCTGTTTGTCTAGAAGGATTTAAGTTTCGTCGACGATTAGACGACATATCTGCAGTCAATAAAATCCAACAATTACTCAGCAGTTTTCATAAACTAATTTTATAAACTATTAACTATTTTATTTTTATTTTTATCGTAGAATTTTAAAATATATATATATATATTTACTTGATATACAATTTATATTTAAAAATAATCATAATATGTTTGTAAATATTGAAACATTATTCAAATAAAAAGAGTGATATTAATAAATGTTATATGTTTGTATATACATGTTATATATATATATATGTATTATAGTAATATTGTATAAATAAATAAAAAACAATTCAACGTATGTAACTATATTACGAAAATAAGTAAACTAACTTATTGTAATATTTGTAAATCAGTTATTGTTAAAAAATAGTTTTGAACAGAATTAAATTAATTTGATAAATAAGTAATTAGTACAATAAAATACTATACGTAAGTTTACTTACAATTTTATGGAATCTATAAAATTTTGGCATAAATTTTTTTAAGTAAGTTAATTTTGCTGAAAGAACTTATTGAGTATATTTATGATAACATTGAAAATGTGATTCTGAAAGAAATTATGAAAGAATATTTAACCTTGGATCGTTAAAATTCGATGAACAGACCCGTAAAAGATGAATGAAAAACAATTAGTAGAATATAGCTAAAGTAAATATAAAGAGAGAATAATATAGAAAGTTTATTTTTTTTCCTTTTCTTACAAAGTATGAGAATCTATTATCTAAGGGAGAAGAGATGTATATGACTACGAGAAAATTTTTTGTGAAAGAAGAGTGTGAAGGAAAAGAGTGAGAGAAGGAATATATAGTAAAAAGTATCTACTATACATATTTGCAACACTTTTAAGAAATCCTAATCGGGTCGGATTTTGTTTCAATTTTGACCCGGAAATCTTCAATCGGATCTTTCCTTATTTTTGACAAAATTAAAAAACGAAATTAATCAATAAAATCTAAAAAATATATATTTTCTCAACTAATTACTATACCTAAACTCTTTATTTATGGCATATTCTCTACAATTTTTATAGATATTGAAATCAAATATGATTATTTAATGCTAATATAACAAATTTGAACTAATTTCCTAAAACCTTTCTACCTAATTAAAACATAAATATATGATTCTCATTTCACTTTTATATGATCTTATATTTATATTATTTTGAACTATTATAAAATATATATACTTAATAAAAAAATTCGATTTTTTCTGCATATGCTATGAGTCAAATTTTTTTAAAACGGACATATATTACTCAATCGATGAAGAAAAAAGTATGTGTACAATCTATATTAACATTTTTGAAGAACAAATTTGCGCGTTTAATCAGGTCGTATTTTTTTTTTTTTTACTCTGACCCGGAATTGAGTCATTCAGATATTTTCTTAATTTCTACAATTATCTAAAACAGGACAATATACCACGGGTGAAATCTTAAAATTAACAAATCGAAATACAATTATTTAGTATTTTAATATACATTTTTAAAATATTTTTACGGGTTGGTCCAAAAACACACACTAATTTGAAAATATATATATATATATATATATATATATATATATATAGATTATAGAAACTATTTGAAAGTAAACTTTTAAATTGACTAGAATTAAATGTCTTTTAAATAAAAGTGTTATTAAAAGAAATAACAAAATGATGTTTAATTTTACGGGACAAAATTATGTGGTGGGACGGGTCGGGTTTGGATTGATATTAATACGGGATAATATATCACGGGTGAAATCCTGGGATTAACAAATCAAAATACAATTATACAATTTTAAACACTAAACAAAACAAATACAACTTAAAATTTTCGTTTTTAGTTACAACGCATGTGACTCGCAGTGTACAACAAAAAATATTATATACAACAAATTCATTAGTTTATAAAAAGACAAAAAAATCAAATAATTAACCCGTGGTGTACCGCGGGTCATATCCTAGTATATATACATAATGATTTATAACATTAAAAAAATTAAAAGTAAATAAGTGGCTATTGTCCACTGCGTTTTTCGGTTGGACCGCAGGGTAAGGACCTGAATTCACTTTGAAATGCGGTCCATGCCTTTTTATCCCTTTTTTGAAATTCGCAGTTTACTTTTTTTTTTTTTAAAAACACAGTCTTCTGAAAAGGTGTTGAATGATGACATAGGTGCGGTTTTCAATAATAAAAAATGAAAAACGCCAAAACGCTTTCCCATTCACTACCTTAGTCTAGTGGGTTGTTCTTAAGGGAGTGATGTCTCATGTTTCCAGTTTGAACCTTAGTAATTACTTTTTTTTTTTCGTTTTTTTAAAACAAAACATCGAAATAAAACGAAAAATATATAGAAAGCTTTGAGATTAAAAAGAAAAACGAAACTTAATTTACTTAGGTGAAAATTATATGATTAAAGCTTTTGTTTATCATTTAGACTGTTTTGGATATTTTTTGTTATTTTTTAATATAAATATGAAGCAGCTTTTTTTTTTCTTTTGCTTGTGGTCTTTAGAAACGTAGAGCCGGCTTTGCACTTCCTAATCGATAAATTTATTATATCTTTTTTATTTCATCGTAGATTGAATTAGATATAAGTCAAGAATCAAGTTTATGATATTTATGATATATATGTCCATGATCTAATTCCACAAGTCACCAAAATAGTGTTGAATTGATGGATCTTCTTTAGCCAACTTCACCAAAAGTTGATGTTATCGTGTTTTGTGAAATTATTGGATTTTAAATCTTAAAGCTTGTTGGAAGTGCTTGAAACAAACCTCACTAAAAGTGTAGTCTTTAAGTAACCTCTTTCATATGAATTATTACTACAACACAAGTAGAATAATCTAAAAATAATAACAATCTCAATAAATGCATTTTGCAGTTGTGAACGGTAGTGTCTTTTCATCGTAATTTTCGTAATTTTTGTTTTTAAAACTAAAATAAATATTTTACAGTTATATTTTTAGAAAATTACAATCCGAATGTCTTCTACGGTTGCATATTTTTATTGTAACTCTTTGTAAACAATTGCAACTGTTTACTCGAATCATTGCAATATTTAGTTTATTTTACGAACATTGCAATTTTTGGTTTATATATTTAGCTTATTTTCACGAACAATTGTAACATTTGGTTTATTTTATAAATCACTATAACATTTAATTATCTACCGTCACGTCTCTCGGTATAATTTTCATAAATTATTAATTTTAATTTTTAAATATCAAAATATATTTAAATGAGACTATAACCGTTTAATTGAACCGTTGCAAAAGAAACCTGAACTTAAACTCAAATCCAAACATGAATATCAAACTTAAAATAAAATCTCCAACTCAATATCCATCTGCATCATCCACAAGCGATTGAAATCTGAAACTTTGAAGATCCAAGTTTTGTGTGCTCGTGAAAAAAAAATAGAGAGAATGACTCTTCAGTTTCCTTGTTAAGCACTCAGATCGTGAAGACGAGAACTGACTTTTATAGTTTTATTAGAGTTTCGATTTGCACAAGAGACTCTAAAAGAGACAAAAGGTTTGAAAGACTCTAAGAGAAACAAAGGGTTTTGAAAGAATTGGCATCTCTTTCGCGGACGACCTGTAGACCCGCAACTCGCAACGGGTTTACCAGCTTGAACCTGCGATCCGCTATAGGCCTGTCCGCTAGGCCCGCTAATCTGTATACATAAAATTCGATGTCCAAGCGCGTCCCGCCGTGGGCTATTTGGACAAAGCCCGCGGGCTATCGGCCCGCTTGACACCTCCATCGGCCCGCTTGACACCTCTAGGCCCAACCACCACATTACACATATAAATTTTTGAATATTTAAAAGATATGTATCACTTAACTTTGAGTTTTTGATCCGTTACAATATTTAAAAAATGGGAAAGTGTTAATAATGCCACTTTTTCAATGCCACTTTTCAAAAATACCCCTTTTTTAAAACCTTATAAAAAATGCTCTTAAAAATATACGATTTACCCAAATATGTATGTAATATTATTAAAACATACACATACTACATTTCTATGTATCTAAAATCTTATAAATACTTTATAAATACCTTATAAATACATTTTAAATACCTTTAAAAACCTTTAAAATATCTTGTAAAACCTTTGAAAAACCTTAAAAATCCTTTAAAATAACTTGTAAAACCTTTAAAAACACCTTATAAATACTTGGATCGAGTCTTCAAGTAGTAGTTACAATCCATAAGTACCTTATAAACCTAATAAAACTTTATAAAAATTTCAGATTTAAAAAGGGGCATTTTTGAAAATGAACATCTAAAAGGGGTATTTTTAAAAAGGGGCATGAGAAAAGGGGTATTTTTGCTAATCCCCCTATAAAAATAGTAATTATATATTTTTCCTCCTTATTTTTCGGTAGACTTACTTCACTTTATGTTGATTTATTAATAATGTCAATTTTTTTAACTAACGACTTATATTTTACTTCTGTTGACCTATTTTTTTGCACCTTCAATTTTTTTTAAAACAGTCGACTTATGTTATGGCTCGTTGATTTATAACATAGTCGATTTTTTGAACTATTAACTTAATATTTTTGTTCCTCGATTTATAATTTTTAAATGTCGACTTGTTTATTCATGATAGACTTGCTTCATTTTACGTTGACTTATTAATAAGGTCGATTTTTTTAACTGACGACTTATATTTTCAAAAGTTTCAACCAATTAAAGTTGTTTATTATGTAGGTACTTTTAATAGATAAACGGTTATACAAAAATTCGTTTTCTATAAGATTAGCTTCTTTTTTTTTATCAACTTTAGCATTAATAGTTTTTTTTTAAACAGCAATTAGCAAATGAGTGAATATAGGTATGGAAAGATAAGTTTTAAGAGATAATTTAGGATCTAAATCGTTGTGTTAATATTTTTTATTAAACTTTTCACATTTTTAGAATTAAAACCAATGGCATTCTTTGTAAATACTTCCCAACTCCAGGATTTATTTCATAAATGTACTTCAAAAATGTATATATAGACTAGGATTTAACCCGCGGTATACCGCGGGGCAAAATTATATTTTATGTATTTTATATAATAATTTATAATTTATTGTATTTTTAAATTGATATTATAAAAAAATCATTTAATTATTTTACATTATAATTAATATAGTTGAAATATGTGTAATTAATCTTCATTTAATTATGAAGATTGGTAGATGTACAAATGATATATTGTTAATATTTGCAAGTATTTATAATCATGGACTATTATAATAATTTGATATTATTTTATATCAAAACAATTTACCGCGCGGTATATTGCGGGTCGATTTTTTAAACTAAAAATTTTAAATTTTAAGTTATATTTTTTTTTGTTAATATTGTTTGGTTTGTTTAATATTTAATATTATATAATTCTAGGTTTTATTTTTAATTCTAGGTTTCACCCGTGGTATACGTTCACGTATTAATATCGACTCAAACCCGTCCCACCATATAACTCCGTTTTGTATTCAGAATCATTTTGATCCTTGTTATAGTATGACTCTGAACCATTTTCCAAACTTTTAAGTAACATGGGACATTGTACGCATACTTTTTCTTCATCGATTGAGTAATATATGTCCATTTTTAAAATTTTGAATCACATTATATGCAGGAAAATTTATTATTTTATTAATTATTTGTATTTTATATAAATTCAAAATAAATTACTATAAGATCATATAAAAGTGAAAGAAGAATTATATATTAATGTTTAAATTTGGTAGAGATGTTTTAGGAAAATTTAGAAATAAAATTGATTTGTTACCATATTTAGAAGCAACAGTTTCTAAAAGATTTTTTTGAAAAGATTTTGTAATATTAATTAATAAATAAACATTTATGACAATGGCATTCTATTGTAAATACTTCTCAACTTCAAAAATGTATATATAGATTAGATTGTACTAAAAGAAAAGATAAAAACAAGAAAACAAATTGATGTCACGCCCGGTGGGATTCGAACCCACAATCGTTTGATTAGAAGTCAAACGCCTTATCCATTAGGCCACGTATGGAGTTTAAGTTAAATATCGTATTAAAATCGCAAATTCTATATTCATTCCTCACAAGAGCAATTAGGCTTGGGAGAGAAACCATTCTAAGTGCATGCATTTGCATATTATTATAATCTATAATTCTAGTTAAAAATAACTAATGACCTGTTTTTATATCACATCAACTAAATTGTTATAGCCTGTTTTTATAAATAAAAATGTGGCGTTCAAATGTTAGTTTTGTTTGGTGACTTTGGGCATTTGCCCTTTCTCATAAAAGGGACGCATGACTCTGATCTCTCGCAATTTTAATTTATGCATAATATATCATCTCTTTAAAAAATAATTTTTGTTTAAAAGTAGGATGTCTAATAATTATGTTCATTCATTAAGAATATCTTGTTATTTTAAAGTAACGTATCTTCTATTCATGTAGACAAGATAGTTTTTACGCATGTAGATAAGATTTAAAAGCACATATTAGTAGTGTTGATAATATAATTAATAAAGAAGACATTTATTAGGTCAATTTGCTGACGCTATAAAGCCCGGGACCCTTTCATTTGTTTCTAACACAATTCATACTTACATCTTCCAAGTAAGTGATTTCATATTTAATCTTTTTTTTTTTCCGTCTTGATTTCATTTTAATCAATCTTTAACAATTTGCTCGTATTACAACACCACCATACTAACAAGTAACAAAAATCATTTTTTGTATTTTATTTGATGAAAAGAGAAATAGTTTGGTGATTTTACGTAAAGATGTTTAAGAAAATGGATAAAAAGGCAACGCAGAGAATTGAGAAGGAATACAAAGCTATGATCTCGAATGACTCTATGTACAGTATTGGTTAGTAGCTACATTGTTTTTTTTTTTTTTTTTTTTATTTCTACGTAACAATGATATTTATATATTTATATCTAAAATTTTAAATAATCCCCTTCATCTTAATTTTGAATCCTTTGTTAGTCAATTAGTTGTGTTGTAATATATTATTAACATGGTCGATTAGGTATATAGCGTTTTTGAGAGGTTTATTTGCGCGACTTTTTTTTATAAATAAAAAGCTATTTCTTTAAAACACATTTTAGAATGACGCTATTTGTTCAAAATTTACAGGCTATCTAGTGCATGAAACCTTATTAATATTTTCATTTGTAACAATATACAAACTAATTAAATTACTTTAACCCTTTTCTTTTTGGATTTGGAATGTATTTAATATAGGTCGAGACTCGAACGATATATACAAATGGAAAACAATGATCCATGGTCCACCTGGTACTCCCTATGAAGGTGGCATGTTTAACATCGATATTAAGTTTCCTACAGATTATCCTTTTAAACCACCCAAGGTTGGTTATACATATATGCTATATTAATCTTTGTTTTTTGAAATTTAAAGATTTTGTTGTTTATAAAAGTAATTATGTTTTTATATTTGATACAGTTTACGTTCAGAACTCCGATTTACCACCCAAATATCAATGAAGAAGGATCAATTTGCCTTGACATTCTTAAAGACAAGTGGACTCCTCTTCTTACGGTTGAAAAGGTTTCAAACTCGACTCAGATTTTAAGTTCATTGTTTTTTGAATTATTCTAGGCATTTAAGTATTAATTTTGGTTAATAAATAATTATACAAACAGGTGCTTCTGTCCATAACGTTACTATTAGAGGATCCAAACCCAGATGATCCTCTTGTACCTGATATTGGACAACTCTTCAAGAATAACAGATTCCAATTTGACCAGAGAGCCCGAGAGTTCACTCAACGACATGCTAATAAATAAAAATTAAATAGTTGTTTTCTAATTTTCGAAGTTTGTCATCTTATTTAACTAACTATCAACAGCTTTCTATGCTATGTTATTGTCGGATTCTTTTCTATTATAAATAAAAGTCATATTCTTCGTTTAGTTTTCTCGTTCACCTCAAAATGAATATCATCTATTTGAATCAAGACATGAATATCTATGTATAACCAAAAATTATTTGTCGTGGTCGTTCAATAAACACTTACAACTTTGCATGCAGGCAAGCAAGTTTTTTTTTTAATGCAAAGTTTTAAGTGCTTAATGAACGACCAACTCCTCCACACTAACACAACACATCACTCACCTTTGTGTTATATTTTACTCATGGTTTTGCTTTGATTCAAAGCTTTATGGAATTTGTAACTATCTTTGTACTTTTTCCTTGTATCAAAAGTAAACAGAATTGTTTCTTCGATAATGAAGAACACTGAAACATGTTTTTATAGTCTAGTCTTATGATGGTATCAAATATATGTGTGAAACGGAAACCTGAAGAATGTCATACATCATATACAACACCTACATAGTAACAAATGAAAGGAAAGCTTAGGATCTGTAAAATCTCGATCACATATACTTCTTTTCAACAAGCTTCTTGAGTTGTTCGATTTTGGCGATGAGCTCAGGATGCATAAGGTCTTTTGCTTCCTTCACTAGACTCCCTTCTCTGCTGAAATGATATGCCTCCAACACCGTTTTCATCAAGCTCTGCAAATGCTCAGGCGTCCTACAGAGTTTCCATTTGTACACACACCCTAAGGTTTCATATTTATTATGTATATATAAGATAACCCGATCAAGTTTTCTCATCCTTACGTGTATAAGTAGTCTACATCAGTCCCTTCGAGCTCGTCCCCAGGGGTAAAGGCGTCTTGTAGAGCGCTAATCTGTTCTTGGGGATCCTCTATTGATAGTAGATACTTAAGTATTCTCACCTCTTTCGGCATAAGCCTCTGTAGATTCCCTCTTGCTGTTACGTACAAGTGATACAATATGTCTTTTACCTGTCAAGAACCAACACCGGAATGGATCAAAGAAGTTACGTGGTGGGTTCAAAGGACTAACTAGATTCCTAAGTTGTATGAATTCAATCAATGTTATACAAACACAAATGTTCACCCAACGAAAATCATATTACAACTAATTCCAAATCTCTGCCAATGCTGAGAATAACTTTAAGGAATCAATGCTATTATTGGTTTTACGAGTTTAGTACCTCTTCTTTCATCATGTTGGATTCCTTAGCAGCAGACCAAGCTTTTGTGATCATAAGAACCAACGCAGAATCAAGTTGATTCTTCTCAGCCAAACTATCAATCTTTCTACAGGCAGCATCAAGAGAAGGGGAGTTGATTATGTCCTGGAGCTTCAATTCCGCAGCATTTAGTGCGTCAATGCTTTCTGTTGAAGTGTCATAGGCTTGTACAGCCGCGATAGACAACTTCCCAAGTGATGCATGAGCTTCCCAACAAGAAAAGTTATCATTGAACAATATCAGTATTGTTTAGTTCCTTAGGGATTAGGCAAAGGGTTTCAAATTATTTCACTCACAGGGAATAAAATTTTACCGTTTTGTTCATCCGGATTGTCATAGTAGGATTCTGCAACAGTATGCAAATGCTCGAAAAACTCATTTGTGAAATCCTTACGACGCCTAGCAACAAGTTCACCAATTTCAGCCGGTGGTGTCCTCTTGATAACATTGAGAAGCTCATTATGCCTTTGAATATCTTCATCAACCTGATTTAAGACCAATGCCACAATCAAACATCATAGATAACCCGATTTTCAAATAGATAAAGAGAAGGCAAGAACCATGAATAATTCACCTCTTTGAGCTTTCTTGCAAGTCGATGAACCTTGTGTTTCATCTCAGGATTATCCTCAGAATCCGCTCGTTCATGACACCGTTTGTAGAAATGTGGCCGTATACTATCCCATTCTTTGCTAAAAGCTAAGAGTCTTCTCCAATCAGATGGTGTAGGCTTATCAACCATAAAAACCTCAATAAGCTTATCACAAACTTTGATCATTCTCTGGTTATCTACAACAACTTCAGAACCACTATCCGCCGTTCCACCGTCTTTCTTCTCCTCTTTAGCTACAACACTTTTATCATCCACAACAGCTGAGATAACAAATCTCTGAGGTCTTTCACTCTTGAAGTTCAATAAACTTCCTGAGACATTTCACAGTATTTTAACAATTTCAGACCAGTAAATCTAATGCAACCTAAAGCTACATGATTGTGATGTAGCATTTGACAAAAAGACAGAAACTTTGAGATAACTATTTCGATTTGTAAGCAATTAAAGCAAGACTTAGTCTTAATTCCCTCTAAAATCAAGAACAACATAGACCATGTCGAAGCAAGTAAGTCGCGACTTTGAAAATTGTGAAAAGCCTTTACCTTTTCCGATTGGAAGACCACCGGAAGTGATTTGTACATGATTTCTGGCGAAATACAGAGGAGAAACAACACGAGCTCCGAATTTTACAGAGGGGAAGTTAGAAAGTGAACAAGAACAAGAAGATTGGAATAAAACGGAAACCATTTTCTTTGAAAGAACAAAGCTTTCACAGAGATGATAGAAGAAAGGGTTTTAGCCGGAGAGATTTTTCATCTGAGGAAGATGAAGAAGAACTAATGGCACTGTTGTAATATTCTTCCAATTTGAGGGTATTTCGAGAATATAGTTTAGTCACAACATTCGGCCCGTTAACACGGCCCAACTAGAACAGAATGAGTTTTTTGTATTTTGCTTTTCTTTTTTCTCCAAACATATATTACTCTTAGGGAAAACGGCCATTTTCAACCTCAACTATTTGCAGGCGGGTTTTTCCAACCCAAACTATGACTCCCAATCGATTTCAACATAAACTCAAAAATAATTCAAAATTGAAACCTGAACTAACGCAAATGAGCCGATTTCAACACGACGCAAAACTATATTAGTTCGGAAGTTAACGGTTACTCAACTTTGGGTAATTTTCTCTCTACAGCATTCAGCAAATCCTGAAAATAAAATCAAATAACCTTAAGAACCGTTAACTTTCGAACTAACATTGTTTCGCGTCGTGTTGAAATCGGCTCATTTGCATTCGTTCAGGTTTCAATTTTGAATTATTTTTGGGTTTGGGTTGAAATCGACTAGGAGTCATAGTTTGGGTTGGAAAAACCCGCCAGCAAATAGTTGAGGTTGAAAAAGGCCTTTTTCCTATTACTCTTACGGTAAAAAGCGGTCTACGCGTTCGTTTAGACCCCGATCAGACGATGTCTAGACAACTGTTTAGACCGTGGAAGTTACTTTCTATTGTTCGAATTTTGTATTCACTATTTCTAACTACTACATAAATTTAAATTTATAAGTCTTAAGTCCATATATGGTTATAAAACATATGTTGTTAGATACTTAATATTTTTGTCTAATATTTGTTTATGATTTCATATATATATTTTTAATAAATATTTTGTATAGCTTAAATCTATAATAAATTAATAACACATTTATAATATTTTATATTATAAATGTCCAAACTGCCTAAAATCGCGTAGGCCCTAATTAGACGTTTTAGACGGCGTCTGGGTCAACGTCTATTTAGCGCGTTAACGCTTTCTTGAAGACTTTTTTTTATCTCATAGTTTTCTCTTCTTCAGAAAATGGGTTTTAGCCATTGAGGGATATTAAAATCTAGAATTGCAAAGAAAAAAAGGATATAAAGTCAGTTTGGCAATTAAATGGTCTATTATTGGCTTGATGATCCTGAAACTCAAATGAAGGTTTTCAGGTTTCTGTACGTTTCCAATTTACAGAATCACAAATTTATAAAATATCTTGAAAGTAAAATATTAGTGAACCACTTGTAATTCAAATACATGAATAAAAGGTAAGATATGCTAGATACAGTAAAACCTCAACAATTTAGGTGTGTTTCAAGCATTTTTTTTTGCTTTTATTTTTTAGTTTAATTATTTTATTAAAAATAATAGTCATAATTATTTCATCTATTGATACTCTTTGTTTCTAAATTATTTAAGTCATTCGAAAGGTATAAATAAGTTTATTTTTTACTCATAGTAAGAGTTAGTGGGTTTGTTTTTCATAGATATCAATCTTTATTTTGACAAAAATATGTATCAATTTTTACTCGTTAATCGTTATTATATTTCTATATATTTGAATTGGAGGTATTTATAATATTAACTATATCATTAAATATATTATATTTATGTTAATATCCTTATCTTTAAATATTACGAGAACATATATTTTAACCTAAATGTTACTTTATATTTCGAGTAGTGATTTAAAATACTTGAATTACAAATATTATATTTTTACTTGCATTATCTTATCTATTTTTAGTGAGTTATAATAATATGTATATTATTTTATAAAATATTTTATCCAAAATTAAAATAAATTTTTAGATATTTAATTTGAGTGCATTTATAACTATTTATAAATACATGAACAATAATACGTTAAATGTATATCAAATACAGAAACATTGACTACAAAAAGAAATGTATATAGAATAATGTAATATTTAGGGAACAAAATCAAAATCTTACATGTAACCAATTTTTCAGGGATTCGCTCATTTGATTTCTCCAAATATTTCTTCGCATGTTTCTTACATATCCTCGCCATATCTGGCTTACGATGTATTTCATCATCACCGGGTGGACAAATCAAATTGCGCATCATTGGAATAGAGTCCAACATTTCTTCGTCGCCAGTTGCGTTGAGCACATATTTTCTCTCAGTGGGTTTAGATAAAAGATGAGCATAAGCAAACAAATCAACCAAATCTTTTACTGTTTTATCAACCAAATCAGGTTTAGGAGAAAAAGTTGAGGCCATTGAGAAAGAGAGGTGAAGAAAAAAAAAAATCTGGATCAATCGGCTGAGAAGTGAGAACATTGTTCTCTGTTCTGTCTCTGCACCAATCGGTTGAGAAGTGAATTAGGGCTTTGGAAATTGATGCAATTACCACTATACCCCTTAAAATCCACTATACCCCTTGAATTGGTGTATTAAATATGACTTAGCATATTTGGTTGAGTTCTCCTTTAAAGCCTTACCCAATCTCAGGTTCGAATCCCTCCTCTAGTGTTGTTTTTTTTTTATATTAGTTTTTCAAATAATTTTGTTTTTTTGGTTACGTTTTTTTATTACATGTCAATTTTACGTTTTGTTATCATTATTTCGTCTTTAACTAATCAAAAAAACTATATAATATTGAAATAATGTATATATATATATATATAACTAAAATCTATAATAAATTAATAACACATTTATAATATTTTATGTTATAAATGTCTAAACTGCCTAAAATCGCGTAGGCCTTAATTAGACGTTTTAGACGGCGTCTGGGTCAACGTCTATTTAGCGCGTTAATACTTTTTTGAACACTTTTTTATATCTCATAATGTTTCTTTTCTTCAGTTAATGGGTTTTATCCATTGAGGGATATTAAAATCTAGATTTGCAAAGAAAAGAGGGATATAAAGCCAGTTTGGCAATTAAATGGTCTATTATTGGCTTGATGATCCTGAAACTTAAAGGAAGGCTTTAAGGTTTCTGTACGTTTCCAATTTACAGAATCACAAATTTATAAAATATCTTGAATATTGTTAATTTATTTTTGGGATAACAAAACGAGGAATACACACTATTAAGTGACGGAGAAAAGGCAGTTGGTACACTTGAAAGGGAGAACTGCTTTTATGTTGCCATTCACTATTTTCATTCAATTATAAAACTATTCCTTTTAAAAAATAATAAAATATTAGTGAACCACTTGTGGTTCAAATACATGAATAAAAGGTAAGATATGCTGGATACAGTAAAGCCTCAACAATTTAGTGTGTTTCAAGCATTTTTTTGCTTTTATTTTTTAGTTTAATTATTTTATTAAAAATAATAGTCATAATTATTTAATCTATTGATACTCTTTGTTTATAAATTATTTAAGTCATTCGAAAGGTATAAATAAGTTTATTCTTTTACTCATAGTAAGAGTTAGTGGGTTTGTTTTTCATAGATATCAATCTTTATTTTGGCAAAAATATGTATCAATTTTTACTCGTTAATCGTTATTAACTTTCTATATATTTGAATTGGAGGTATTTATAATATTAAATATATCATTAAATATATTATATTTATGTTAATATCCTTATCTTTAAATATTACGAGAAAATATATTAACCTAAATGTTATTTTATATTTCGAGTAATGATTTAAAATACTTCAATTACAAATATTATATTTTTACTTGCATTATCTTATCTATTTTTAGTGAGTTATAATAATATGTATATTATTTTGTAAAATATTTTATCCAAAATTGAAATACATTTTTAGATATTTAATTTGAGTGCATTTATAACTATTTTTAAATACAAGAACAATAATATGTTAAATCAGTATTATAAATTTATTTTAATATGATTGTTTTTAGTATGTATAGTTTATGTAAAATATTTTATTTAACATTAACGTTTTCATCCGCATTGAATGATCCGTTTTCACCATTCAACACATATTTAAAGTGTTCGAACCGCTTGATCCGCTTTTGATCCGCCAGATCTGCTTGATCTGCTTTTGTTCAGCTTGATACGCTTGATCCGCTTGATCCGCTCCGTTCGCTCCGTCCGATACATTTTCTCCATTTGGAGCTTAAGTGTGGCCACTTTCTTGTCTTATCTTATGAGAGCATGTGCATACACTGATTGCATAATAACAAAAGATAGTAAAGTGGCAGAGATATTTTTCCACCTAGTGGATAGGTAAGTAACACATGTACTTGAGTATTTATGTTTTTTTGATAATCCAAGGTTAAATATATTGAAAACTAAATATTTTTCTCACATTTTGTGATCTGCAACTGTTTTCTACAATACAAATACAAGATTTTTTGATGGTTTTTGATGATATAGAATATAACCAGAGAAAAATATAAATCCACGAAAATATATAATCCCTTTTATAAAATGTTAAACTTATGGTGATTTTGTAAGAAAAATTTCAAGATATGCCGATGAATTAAAGAAGTGTCAATGAATGAATGAGTTGAATGGTCATATGAATGAATGAAATGAATGGTCAATGTGGTTTGTTCTAATGTATAAGTGATGATTATATGGAAATAAGCTCAAAAGGAGGATCAATGCCCGTGCTCGAGTTGGAGTAGAAGGATTATTGACATTAGAACTGCTTGTGGGACATAAAACTCCTTCAACCAGAACAAGAAGGGCTAGCCTAAAGCACTGCAAATCATTCAGTTTTGCAAGTTGTCTAGGTATGAGTAGCATAGTTCTCATAATCGCTACCGGTGTTGCTTTATATTTAGTCGGAAACAACGACTTCCAAATGTCCCCCATTTCGCTGCTTTTTGTTTTCTCTTTTTGTGTGCAGTTCAAACCAGTTACATAAGCGAAGTCTTGGATAACATACCTCATGGGCTTTCCAGCAAATGTCCACCACAACTCAAACTCTTTTTTGGTTACCAACTGCCTAGTCAGCATATGATGCATAAACCGGACCGAGTTCACCTGATCCCCCATTTGCAGTATGTTTCGCGAAACTGAGAATTCTCCAATTTATTCCAATGATCATCACTTAATACGGGTTTTATATCCTTAATCCAGTGGAAGACAGTGTTGGCGTTAACTTTCTTGCGCCCCTCTATCGCTCCAGGCTCAAATAGCCGTTCAGGCAATTCTACCGGATCCATCTTGCAAAATTAGAGCCATCAGGCAATTCTACCCAGAAAAAGTCTCGACTTTTGTTTACAAAAACAGCGTACATAAAAGACCACACTCATATAGAATAGAATATAGTGGAAATCATTTCATAGAATGGATTTGGTGAATTTCAGCTAAAATAGAATCGAAAATTCGTCGCACACTAACCTAGACCACACTCATATAGAACAGAATTCAGTGGAATTTATTTCACACAATGGATTTGGCGAATTCCGGCTAAAATAGAATCGAAAATTCGTCGCAAACTAACCTTCGCCGCTTTGTTTATCCCTTTGAGTATCCTTCCCTTTACAAACTTTTTTCCCCCAATTAATTTCCCGACGCAAAAGCCTAGTAATAACACTTTTCAAAAAAAAAAATTCTTCTGACGCGCCCCTTCCCCATTCAAAAAAATTTAACTGCTCATAATTATTTTCAAATTTTAAACATTTTTATTTACTTTTTAAATAAAATAACTGCTCATAAATATTTTTTATTTATTATTTCAGCAAAAAACACATTTTTGCAAAGAGACATCAGTTTATTCATATTTATCAGCATATGAATTATGTATATTGAATATTAGATAAATAAATAAATAAATAAAAAACAATTTATATTGAATATTAACACTCCCTCTTGAGCTCTTCGATTGAAACCCATAGTCAAATTTAGGGATTTGAATTTGGATACCTTTTGTTCGTCGCGAATTGACCTTTGCTTCACCTGAGAAGGAGTAACTCATGGGCGGTGATCTTTTCAGGAAATCAGCATAGCAAGCAGGTCTGTTTGTGTCCCTTTTGATTCTGGTTTTTGTTGGACCTGTTTTTGCGATTGGTTGTGCTCCCTCTTGAGTCATTGTCTTCTGAATCTTCTTGTAATTTGTGTCAATTATATGGATTAGTATACTTGAGTCATTGTTAATTAGTATTAACGAATAAAATTTTATATTTAAGGCTTGCCCAAACAGGGTTTAGGGTTATAATATTTGATAAATTTAGTACATTATGTAATATAGTAAAATCTTTTGAACTACATCTAACCATTTTGAACCCTTTTCAACTCTCGCATTTCCCATTAACTTAAAAAGAGCATTTAAATCTTTTTTGTTTGTTTGATTTGAGTTGATTCTTTGGTAATGTGGGTGATTCTTGAGCTTATAGAGCGTAGAAAAGGGATAAAGCTTGAGTGGTTTCAGTTTGTGGCTTAAGTCATTGGCTCATCTTGAACTATTATCAGAAATTACTCATATCTCATAACCCATCAGAGATAACTCATCCCATTGGGTAACTCATCCCTTAGATAACTCATCCCATTGGGTAACTCATCCCATACGGGTAATTCTTAATACCAAATTCTCAAGCTTTAGATAATTATTTTTTAGCTTTCAGTATTGTTATGATGAATTTATGCAGAAATCGAGTGGCATTAGTTTCTTGGTTGCCTATATATGACGCAGAAAGAAAATATAAATCAATCATGACTTTTCAGAGTAAAAGTTATATAACCTCTCTTGCAGTCCCTGTGTTTCTTCTTATTAGCAGCAAGCTCTTCAGATAGTACTGCTTGGTAAAGCAACTGAATCTGCCCGTCAAGGTACATTTTCATCACACTTTTTATTTAGTCAGACACTTATTTTATATTATAGAAACAAAACAATATACAGTATGGCATATGTGATGTTCATTGACTTACATGTCACTTAATTTTATGCAGAATGGATTTGCATAATATGCAGGAGTTAAAAGACTACCATGGTTTTGCAAAAGTTTACCTCTTGGAAAGTTGATCCAAATTTATCAAATATTATAGATTTATCAAAAGTTACCTCTTGGAATGTTACTTTATATTTGATATAGGTCAAATTAAATCCTAAGAATACTCTCTCAAATAAGAGATCAATTGTAGTACTTTAGGGTCGAACTCCACAAAGCTCTCGTGTTCACACAATAGACTAAAAGGGTTCGAATTAAGCTAAACAGAAAATATGAATATTAAAAATAAAAGAAAACAAATAAATCGGGTTTTTAATTAGATGGGGAAAACGTCAGGCTTAGGGATTTCTCAGGATATAAACTAATAGTAAATCTAGCAAATTAATTAGGATTATTTAACGAACCGTTCTTGAACTCAAATCACTAATGAATAGCTAACCACCTCTCGATGCGATAACTAACAAGCCTAATATCAGTAATTCCACCTCTCGATGCGAATTCCTAGATCTAGACTAGCATTAAATTCAGGTTTGATATGTTCACCTTAGTAGATAGGCCGATTCTTATTACACACCTATAAACCAGGCTCATCTAAAGTAGTTCAGGTAACAGGTGCACTCTCGGATCAAATACCTATTATCCTAAGATCAAGTTCTAGGTGATCAAGCTAGAACTAGCATTAAGAACAACCTAGATGAAGAACTCTATGGATTAATCCTAACAGGTAATCGATTTACTAATTCATCTAAATCCCTAATGAGAATCCCTAAACCTAACAAGCAAACTCTTCAGACATGGAGATTGAAACAAACAACATGTTATGAATAGAAAGCATAAAGAAATTAAGAGAAGAAGTAAAAGAGTTTAAGAAATCTTCTCTGGAGGAGCTCTCTCCAATTATCTCCCAAAGGGTTCAAGCTCCAAAAATACAATAGAATGAGAATATGGGAGATGTCTCTAAAACAAAACCCTAAAAATATATATATATATATATATATATATATATATATATATATATATATATATATATAACGTGGAGGGACTCTCACACAGGTTTCTGGTAACAACTTCCCTACTACTCCTGGTTTCACAACATCTTTCACAACAACAATTAACTTCGACGAAAAGGTTATTATCATTCTTTCACTGTATAAATTTTATAATTTTTTTTCTCTATTACTGATTTTTTTAAAACAATTTAGGAAATCGATCCCTCCTCTGCTATGGTCCTTGCCACTCCAATGTGTACTCCACAAGGACCCGAAAAGTTTTGTTTAAATACTTAATTTCTATATATGCTATTTAATTAATCGCATATATGAAATGCTATTTAGTTCTTTAAAATTAGTTACAATTTATCGAATAAAATTTGACTAATTTCATATATTTATTGATTAACTAATTTAAATCTTATATTAAAACATTTTAAAAAAAAAATATTATGGTGTTTAAATATTTTTTGTTTAAAACAAATATCCGCGAAAATCCGGATATCCGTAATCTTAGATATATAAAAATTTTCGAAGCATCGGAAAATTAGATATTCGTCAAAAATAAATCGAATCACAAGATATCCGTAAAAAATAAATCGAATCATAAATATTTTTTCACACTAGTTTGTAAGATTTTCCAAAGTTTATAGGGACTTCCATAAATATCTAATTATGATTATTTTAACAAATAAATATATTGGTATCCTTTATCTTATAAATCACAAGTCACCTGACCAATCATGTTATGCCACATAGATATTTATTTTCTAATTAATTTTTTTTAAATTAATTAAAAGAACAGGTTTCGATCGTGGTAAAAAGAGAAAAAGAAAAGAAATAGAATTTGCCACAAGTCAAATGACCACTAAAAATCTGCCACATGGATTCTGTTTTAAAAAAATATTTATAAATACAATATAACAAAAGTAATAAATGCAAAATAAATTAAAAATTTAATTTTCTGAGTAACTGTTCTCCCACTCCTCCACGATATCTGCAATTTTAAATTAAAAACAACTGAAATTTGTTCAGTCATTTATATATTAGGAAATCATCAAAAGGATAAAAAAACCACCGAGACCGTTTTTGTTGTTTGTGTTCTTCTTTCTGCAAAACAAAAGCTTCGACCCAATAACTTTTACAATTGTTTTCGTCACAGAAATTCGTTTTACTCATCCCTTTAAATTCGTCACAGAAATGATATCATAGATTTGTTGCTTTTCTCATATCGTGTAGAAAACGAAGACGGCGACGTAAGGGATCTGAAGCATATGTGTAAAATTTAAGGTTTATATTTTTTCACACGCTAACATTTGAAACTATTTTTTTCTCATGGTCAAACAAATATAAACCAGTTTTTCCCGTACGAAGTACGGGTTCTAATACTAGTAATAGATAATCTAAAATACATCACGCTATTTAACAATATAGGCTCTGTCAAAAAAAAAAAAACAATATAGGCTTTGACTTAGTAGCTTAGTATGATTACACTAAGTTCTTTTTCTGCAGCGATTTGATCGATAGTTTATAGAAACTCTAAATCTCTGTTTCTCGACAAACTCGCCCTTCAAACTCCTTCACTAAGTTCTTTTTTCTCTTTCTCTCCTTCATCCAGCTCCTGCGATTCTCTATTTTTTCTTAGGGTTTCAATTTCTTCATTGGAATTGATCCACATACTGTTGTCGTAATCCTACTTCACTAAGTTCTATTTTCTTGTTCTCTCCTTCAAACTCCTGCACTTCTCTATTTAGGGTTTCAATTTTCGTCAATAGATTTCTATCCACATACTGCTGTCCTAATCCTCGCTCCTGTGTGTGGTATCGCCACTTGTGTGTTTCTCTACGTTTCGTGGGTTCGAGCACTTGTCCAAAATAACAAACAAGTAATCACACAATTTAATTTACGAAACAAGTTACCGATGTAAGTACCAGAAATTTATGTTTGAATCTAAGCAAGTTACCGATGTAAGTTTCTTCATCACACTTTTTATTTAGTCAGACACTTATTTTATATTATAGAAACAAAACAATATACAATATGGCTTATGTGATGTTCATTGGCTTACCAGTCACTTAATTTTATGCAGAATGGATTTGCATAATATGCTGGAGTTAAAAGTTCTTAAGACTACCATGGCTTTGCAAAAGTTTACCTCTTGGAAAGTTGATCCAAATTTATCAAATATTATAGATTATCAAAAGTTACCTCTTGGAATGTTACTTTATATTTCGAGTAGTGATTTAAAATACTTCAATTACAAATATTATATTTTTACTTGCATTATCTTATCTATTTTTAGTGAGTTATAATAATATGTATATTATTTTGTAAAATATTTTATCCAAAATTGAAATACATTTTTAGATATTTAATTTGAGTGCATTTATAACTATTTTTAAATGCATGAACAATAATATGTTAAATCAGTATTATAAATTTATTTTAATATGATTGTTTTTAGTATGTATAGTTTATGTAAAATATTTTATTTAACATTAACGTTTTCATCCGCATTGCATGATCCGTTTTCACCATTCAACACATATTTAAAGTTTTCGAACCGCTTGATCAGGTTTTGATCCGCCAGATCTGCTTGATCTGCTTTTGTTCAGCTTGATACGCTTGATCCGCTTGATCCGCTCCGTTCGCTCCGTCCGCTCCGTCCGATACATTTTCTCCATTTGGAGTTTAAGTGTGGCCACTTTTTTGTCTTATCTTATGAGAGCAGGTGCACTCACTGATTGCATAGTAACAAAAGATAGTAAAGTGGCAGAGATTTTTTTCCATCTAGTGGATAGGTAAGTAACACATGTACTTGAGTATTTATGGTTTTTGATAATCCATTAAATGTTGAAGGTTAAATATAAGTATTTTTCTCACATTTTGTGATCTCCAACTGTTTTCTACAATATAAATACAAGATTTTTTTATGGTTTTGATGATAGAGAATATAACAAGAGAAAAATGTAAATCCACGAAAATATATAATCCCTTTTATAAATGTTAAACTTATGGTGATTTTGTAAGAAAAATTTCAAGATATGCCGATGAATTAAAGAAGTGTCAATGAATGAATGAGTTGAATGGTCATATAAATTAATGAAATGAATGGTCAATGTGGTTTGTTCTAATGTATAGGTGATGATTTTGTGGAAATAAGCTCACAAGGAGGATCAATGCCCGTGGTCGAGTCGGAGTATAAGGATTATTGACAACGAGATGGTACAATTCAGTTTTTGATGTCTTTCCTCCATCTTGCTTGGAATCTCCGAGCGTTCAGCTTCTTTGAGTTTTGATGCTCCCGCTTGATTGATACTCTTCACTTTGATTTCAACTGATTTCAGTTTCTTCTCCTCTTGTAGGCTGTTGAGCTGCTAATGAGATCAAGCAGTGTGGTGGTTGTCAGATTTCAATTAACACCTCCATTTTTGTTTCTTTGATAATTTATCTCTCTCTTCTTCTTAATTCCTCTTGACAATGGTTGAAGTTGTTGAGATTGCTATTCTCATTGTGCTAATCATCATCCTCTTTCTTCTCTTCCTCTTTGTATTCAAGTTCAAAAGAAATTCTTTTCCATCTTCTTCAGCTGGTTCAGCAGTTCTTCCTCCCTTTAGCGTTGATACTCCATCTCTATCTACTCAAGCTCTATCTACTCCGCCTCCTCGGTCTCCTCAGTGGAACTTGCTTGCTTCTCCATTCACTAGAAGATCTGAAATCCCAATGTCATTCCAGACCCCATCCCCAATCCCGGTCTCATTCCGTAGCCCATCCACAGCATTCCACACTCCATCTCTATCTACTCCTGATGGCTTTGTCTATCACGCAGGAGAGACTTCATCAACCTTACACGCTCTCTCTCCAAGAGATGGTCCAAGAGATGAAGGTTCTTTTCAGACTCCATCAGCGTTAAAATTCTCTCTGCATTGGCACTCGTCGTTTTGAGTGAGTTCTAGTTGGGGAAGAAGGTGAAGGGAGTTTGAGATATGAGAAAAGATGAACTTTTAATCTTTCATTTCGATAACTGTTAGGGTTTTACAATGGTGATAAATGTGTATTTATACACAAAGACGAAAGCTTGAAAACCCTAGAAGACCAGGACAGGTGTCTTCATCCTGTTGCATCCAATGAATCAAGGGCAGAGAATTGATTACTCATTGATTTGTCAAAAGCTGTGATTTTTTTTTTTCTTTTCCAAAAGCTGTGAACTTTTAAATGGATGTGGTGATGAAAATAATAAATGAAAAAGACAAACTGTGGATCAAGACAATAGAATCGCCCACATCCACACATTGACCTTATTATTAATTACTCTAGTAGGTGCGCATTTACATCCCACCTTTTTAACACTACAGGAAAATTGAGTATTAATAACAACAGAAAAACGCTATGTAAAGATACAATAGCGTTATAGAAAACGCTATGTCATCGCTCGCGATAGTAGGTCTATCACTTTAGATAGCGCTTTTCCGCTTTGCTATCATTTTTAAGATAATAATAGCGCTTTTATCTATGCAATTGTTATTAATACAATAGCAAATATATTTTGCTATAAACTATTTTATCAACAACATGTTTTGTAACTTTTTTATAGCAGTCAGTATATATGTCATAATTCTTGTATTATCTATAGCAATTATATTTTCTACAATAACGGTGAAAATATGCCATTGATTCATGTATGGTACAAAAAAATAAATTTTAAAATTTGTGATTTAAAAAATTATTGTTTTAATCCACTTTTATTTATATTAAAATATTTGAATCATTTCATTATTTTTTAGGAAACATATAACTATGTTAATTATATATATCTATACTAGTATAATCGCAGCACTTTTTGTGACGGGTGGGTAAAAAAGCTTTCGGGTATATCGGATATCCGACCCATTTTAAAAATTCCTTCACAAAAAATTTGTTGGGTCGGGTTATATTTAACCCAACTCATACACCGGATATTCCATATTTAATAATTTAGATTTTTAGAAGATTTGATTAAGATTTATAATTATGATTATCCTATCATCTTTGTTTGATTTGTTTTTAACTGTTTTGAATCATCATATAATACATAAAGTAAAAAAAAAATCAATTTTTTTTCTGCATATACTGTGATTCGAAATTTTAAAAACGGACATATATTATCCAATTGACGAAAATGTGTGTTCAACGTTCTACATCGATTAAAATATTTAGACAATGATTCAGAATCATATCATAAATAAGAACATTAATAAAATAAATGAGTTTTTTGGCGGGATGGGTTTGGCGGGACGGGTTTTTGAATCAACAATAATAAAAAGATTAAAATATCATTAATCCGCCGCTTCAATATGGATTTAATCCTTTTTTTTTAATACAAATCACAGGACGGGTTAAGAAATTACGGAACGGGTTATATTTCGGAAATGATTTATATGGCGGACAAATTTGAATCAATATTTATATACCGCTTTAATACGGGTTAAATCCTCAGTTTATTAATAATTATCTCGTGGACTCGTGGTATACCGTTACTTAATAACAATTGTAAACTATAATATAAATAAATATGTTATAAGGAGATACAATTTACAAAATATTTTTATACTAACTTTAAAATTAAATCATCCCGCGGTGTACCGCAGGTTAAAATCTAGTTTGTAATTAAAAACATAATCATATACAAAACAATCCTACTACCGAAACTTCTCTTCTTATATACCCAATAGGCCTATGAGCCCATGTCGAAAAAAAACAAAAAATAAAAACACAACGCAACTCTCGAACTTCTTAATCTTCTTCAATCATCAAGCTTCCTTCTTTACCAAAGTAGCTACAGAAATCAACCAAACACAAATAAGAACATCAACATCCAGAACTAATGGACAACGAGTTCCATCATGGAAGAAAAAATGAAACTTTTTTTGGTTCGAGTCAATACCCATACACGAACAACAATATGTATCTTCATCTCGCTTGGTCGCTGTAGATCTCCACTTGCAATGTTCGCCTGAATAGATTGAACAAAAGATAAAAATCAATTCCAGATAAATAAATTTCAAAGAGAGGTTGTGAACACAAACTTAAAAATGCAAATAAATTACCGTGATGGAAGAAAAGAGTCGGAGTCTCCATCTCACTCGTTGTAGATTTCCTCTATCTGCAGTAACAAATCACTACTTATTAAAAAAATACAGAAATCAAGAGTGTTATAAAGTTAAAAAAAAAAGCATAATAGAATCCCTTAAACTAAATTTCAGAGAAGACAAATCTTTCTTTACCAGATCTTGAAGCAGCAATTGGCGAGGACATGAAGAGTTCGATTTCAATTTCACTGGAACTGAGACTTGGGTATCTTCAAGAGCAATTGGCAAAGACATGAAGAACTCCTCCCTTATCTCCAAAGAAATTTCCCTTTTAAAAAAGGGACAAGATGAGGAGGAAGACAAAGCTACACTACGTCTATATGGAGGGAGACTCATATATAGGAGAAAGTAGAAGAGAAGTCTTACTGATTATCTATGGCGGCTGGGGCGAGAAAGAGAAATTGAGGAGGAAAAAGACGAAGAGAAGGGAAGAGAAAAATAAAAATAAAGAATAAAACTTGTGTCCGTCAGATCTAATCTTATCAACGGTACATATTAAACAAAACTGTGATCCTCACCTTTACAGAATAGCCAATCAAAAGCCAGCGTTTTTATTTTCATTTTGAATGTTTAGCATGTTTGTTATTTTTTCTTTTTATTAGTAGATTAATTTTTTGATATGTGGTAAATTAATGTAAGACATATTATATTTCCTAAAACAATTTCCAAATAATTTTATGGTCAACTCCATTTGCATGTTAGTTATTATATTTTGGGTTAGAAGTTTAGGGTTTAGGGTTTGTGTTTGGGGTTTAGAGTTTAGGATTTAGAAAATAATTATACTTATAAATTTTGAAAATTTTATAACTTAAATCGAACACTCATTAATCCATAAAATATATTATATTTCTATTGTTAATAACACTAAAAATATATAACCTAAACTCTAATTCAAAAACTCATTAACTTTCTATTTTATTTTTCTTCCTGAGAATTAGCCAAAAAATTATTTTTACAAGTGTCAATTTATATACCTTATATTAAATATTCATCAATCCATAAAAAAAAAAATATAATTTATTAATAATTAATTTTATACCTTACCTCAAACCCTATCTATGCCCTAAACTCTAAATCATATACTCATTAATTTTATCTTTTTTATTTTATTTTTTCTTAATTGAGAATTAGCAGAAAAAATATTTTACAAGTGTGATTTATATTTCCAAAATTAAATATTCCTTAATCCGTAGAAAATTATATTTTTGCAATTCTATACCCTAAACCTCAAACCCTATCTATGCCCTAAACTCTAAATCAAAACTCACTAAGATTCCTTATTATTTTATTTTGTGTTTTGTAGTTGTTTAATTATTTTCTATTATATTTTATGTTCTTCGTAAAATTTGTTGTATTTTTTTTTCCTCCTTGGTACATATCAAAACTTGACTATTTTTCGATTTCAAATGTAAATAATCAAAATTTAGAAAGAGAAAAAAACATCAATCCAATTTCAAACTTCTTTTCATCCTTTGGTGGCTTGCGGTTTTTGCTGTTCTTGGACAACATTATCTTCTTGATACAACAACCACCTTGGCATTGCCTTAATACTAGCACATCTTGCTTGAAGCTGCTTTTGTTCATATCTGAGATTGAAAGATTGATAACAATTCAACTTGAGGAAGATAAGAAGCTTACACAGGGACATGTGTGTGTGTGTGGTAAGTGATGTGATGTACTCTCAAATTAAAGCTTTAGTGATGTGATTACTAAAGGGCTTTACCATTATCCTTGGAGATGAAGCTTATATTAGTCATCTAGTGTTTGGTTGATTCCTGAAGCGAAAATATTTATCAAAGTCAAGAAGAATACAAAGAATGTGAACAAACAATAAAGCAGGTAAGACCATTGGAGAAACTACCATAAACCTGGAATTCAACAAACTGATATTTGACAAACCGTAACACAAGACTCGATTTTCCAGTCCCAACATCTTCAAGTAACACCTGAAGGCTTAAACCAATTACAGAACAAAAATCAAAATATGTAAGAAAAAATACAAATGCTTGAAAGCTTCTTAAGACCTTGAAAAAGCATCAGTAAACTCTTACATTAGGATGCATCATATAAAAAATTATCATGATAGACCATTAACAAAACAAAACAAGAATAAACAACTAGATACATATTCTTCATGAAAACATATTAAGCAAGAGAAACACGACAAAGCAATTCAATTTCAATTCCACAATAACACTAGTCCAATGTAATCCAGAGAAAGCAAAATCAATAAAACCCAAAAGCAAATATACATTCCAACAAATCGATCCACATGGATTATCAAATCAAGAAGATAGATAAAATAGTGTCTTAGAAGGGAACGTACTAGAGAGTATCATCAGGAGGTCCGATAATAGTTACGCTTTATTTGAATATATTCTTCTCATCAAGTAGAACAGCGAGTATATCAACAAGATGCTTACAAATATCTGAACACATGCAAACAAAAATCGAATTCAATGACAGCGAAGAACACCAAAACAGATTTGTTAAGTAAGATTTGCGGGTTTAGTGTGTGTACCTTTGGGCAGTTTTTGAAGAAGAAGACAAGCGTGTGAGGTCATGGCAGATGATTTTTAAATCGAGCTGGAGCTGCCAATGATCTGAGAGAGAAAGAGGAGGAAGATGGTAATTGAATTGAGAGTTCTATATGCAAAAAGCAATTGAGATTTAAAACTATTAGCACAAATCATGAATCTCAAATGCAAAATTTCAACTTTTGCTTACCACCCTGTCATGAACTTCTTCGACGCCATGAACAAGCTTAAAGTTTGCAGAAAATAGCTAAAGCATCAGACCACAATCCAATTCCATTTCTAATTCAATCCAATTCTACAGTTAATTTCACATGAATCTTGAAATGAGAAAACGAATAACAAGATTCTAGATCAGGTGAAAAGAAAACTAGACCTCGTGGTTGGATTGATGCGAAGAAGAAGATGGCCAGAATCAGCGACGGGAATCAAAAGCTCTCAACCTCTTTCAGGATTGGCCATCACAATCGCCGGCTTCTCGTCTCCCATCGCCGAAAACTCAAGTCGGAGAAGAAGAAGAAAGAAGAGAGAAGAGATGGCAAAGTGTTTCACGAGTAATTTAATCTAATCAATCTATTCTCTTCTAATTCTTTTTGTTTTTCTTTATTTATTTATTTATTTATTGTGTTATTACTTAAAAATTATTTTGGAGGCAATGAAATTTTCACTTTCCCGGTTACCTCTATAATTACGTTTTCATTGTCATCTATGCTATCGTAAAACCAAAAACTAAGCACCACTACGAAATAAATTCGCTGTCATCTTACCATAGCGTTTGCCTTTTTAGAAACGCTATGAAAATTTTCTCAAAACTCAACTATAGCAGAACTATCAAAAATGCTATATTATACTGCTATTAATACCCTCATTTCCTTTAGTGTAAAATCTAATATAAAAGTCCATCATCTACGACAAACATTTACACAATCCTAACATTTACAACATTTCTTTCTCATTCCAAAATGGATATTGCAATAAATACCAATGAGAGAGACTATGGTGTTCATATGTATTGGGATATCAACACCACACATTTTTCAACAGCTTATGTCCCTACTATTTTTGAGAGGATTCTTTCTGCTCTCAGAAAATTTGATAACAAATACTTTCTTAAAAGAGTTATTGGATATGGTAATTACACTTCCTACGGTGGTAAGAACCTGTTTTTCCATCAAGATTTTCCAGTGAAACTCCAAGAACTAGAAGAAAGACTCTGTTACTGCTAAAGAGAACGACCTCCAGGTACGTAAAACTATATTTATTAAAACAATTTGATTTTTTTTATTTCATTAATGTTTTGTTTACTAAAAAATATTTTTCTTTCACGGTCCCAAAAAAGATTTACCTCATCATTGTCTCAAGTAAGATATGTTTTACAACACGTTTTTCTATGACACATTCTATACGATTTTAGTGGTTACTTCAGATCCTGATTTTGCGCCTATGATGTCCAAATTAAAGAAGATGGGATTCATAATTTTTCTAGCTTGCAACAGTAGGTCTAGTGACGAACTTGCAGTAGGTCATATCAGATGGATTGGGAGCAAATGATAATTGAAGGTGGACCCTGACCCGTATGATACAAGGAGTTGGGATTTCTTAGTATTTATAATTGTTAGACTAATATCTCATAATTTGAATTATGTTTCTGAGCATTTCTATTGTTAAGTTAATCTCTCTTAATTTGTATTATACTCCCTCCATTTTTCATAGATTGATGTTTTAATTTATTTTCTTGTTTTTAATAGATTGATTTTGTATTTAATTAAAGGGAAAATTCCCAAAAAAAACCTCATGTATTTTTTATTTGGACGTTTAATACCCAATTGTTTTCGGTTGGAAGAAAAATACACATACTAATAAAACTGTGCGATTTAATACCCAAACAATTAAATGTTGTTATTTTCATACTCACGAACTCACAACAAAAAATATATTCCAAGTTTACCCTTACCATCTCAATTAATTATTAACTTTTAAATAACGTGGTATTATTTTTTTATTTAAAGAAAAATTAATTTTGTTAATGTTTTATTTTATGTTGCCTAAAAAATAAATTTTAAATTTATATAAATATTTTATTTTAAAATTAAACATAAAAATTAGCAGAAAATCAAAAATATTAAAAATAGTCATTTGTACAATCTTATTCCGTCTTTGCAATGTCAAAGAGACGTTTTCTCTTCGATTCTAATTTTTTCGATTAATATCTACGAAAATTACCGGTAAACAATCTCCGTCGTCCTCTTTTGCAACCATCAAATTCGATAACCGTATACAATATCCTTTTAATCCTATCCAAAATCTTCATCGCCAATAAAACTAATTTGATTTGATTCGTCGTGATGCATATGATATCAACGAGCATCAATATGAACTTTTTATTCGTCGTGAGAAAATCTCTATTCGAATATAAATCCTTCACGAATGAAACTATTTTCGACAAAATCTCAATCCGAATCTCATCGTCTCTCTCAAGATTTATCAATTCATAAAAATGGCTAGTTTTTTTTTCTTTTTCTAAAGTTTTTGCTAATTAATTTTATTTTTAATTTTTAAAAATTAAATATTTGTAAAATAAACTGCAAATTATTTTGAAATTTTTTTAAAAATTTTTTTGGGATAACAAAGAAATGAAATATTAATAAAATTAATTTTTATTTAAATAAAAACTAATGTCACGTAATCTAAAAATTAATAATTAATTAAAATAGTAAGGGTAAAATTGGAATTTTATTTTTGTTGTGAGATCGTGAGTATGAAAATAACAACATTTAATTGTTTGGATATTAAATCGCACAGTTTTATTAATATGTGTATTTTTCTTCCAACCGAAAACAATTGGGTATTAAACGTCCAAATAAAAAATAATTGAGGTTTTTTTTGGGAATTTTCCCTTTAATTAAAGTAGTAGTTAATAGGAATAAATGTATTTTTACGTTATGAATTTCGTTTACCAATAAATGTTTTTTTAATCAACTATGTTTAGTAGTACGTATTCCTCGTTTTGTTATCCCAAGAGTAAATTTACAGCTTTCACGATATTTTATAAATTTGTGGTCCAGTAAATTGGCTACATGTTCCAGGTATCTCACTAGTATAGCATTGTAGTCTCGGCCATAAGTATTGTGTCTTCCAAGCTTGGAAGTCACTCTCAAAAAGGACATCTTCAATTCCTAGGTTGTCAAGACATGACATAAAACCCATGGCAAGGCAAATGCTTCAGCATCAGGAGAGGATGACAACTCGTCTCTTAAGAACTTTACTTTTCAATTGGGTATCAGTCATTCAAAGTAGCGAATGAATCACTGATAACATTTGTATTGTACAAATCACATTTCTACATCTTGTTTATCACGTAGAGAAATTCTTGCTTTCATTTGTGTTACACATAATACAAAACCCCTTAAAGCCAACAAATTGCAGGGAAAATGAGCTGCCACAGAATCTCAAACTACAACCATGAAAAATGCAATGATAATTTTCGATTACATATGCAATGGAGTTCCAATGTCGCAAAGATTTGGAAAGTATATCTGAGTTTGAAACCAGAGATCAATCTTGGTTTAAAGCTGCTTTCTGAAGAACAATACACCAATTCGACTTGTCGTAAAATCTATCAACTATCATTGCATTGCCTACTCCAGATGCCAATCTGTGAAAGATTATTACCAGCATGTTAACATTTTAACAAACAATAATGGATAGAATCTATGTAGAGAACCGGAAAGCAAATTTCTCGATAAAACTCACTCACCTTTCAAGTTCGCCTTCACTGAAGACGTGGTAGTATCTGTTGTACACAACAGCTCCTTTTCTATCGTCTTTCTTTGCAAGCCCACTTGCAAGTGCAGACGCAGATGCACCACTCACTTCAGCACGGTGGTATGGTAAATGCCATGGAACAAAGTACTCTTGTTGACTCTTCTTCAGAGCCTCCAATGACTCATCAACAGAGTTCTCATCCTTTTGCTCTACTACGCTAGCTTTGGTCTCTGGGATAATGCTCTCACCATTTTGCTCTCTCGTACTCTCCTCACTCTCTGGAATGCTCTCAAGACCAATGAACGGGCTGTTTTCAGCCTTTTGCTCCTTTGTACTCACCTCAGTCTCTGGGATGCTCTCAAGACTAAAGAACGGATTGTTCCTCACACGAGGACTATTCATTGGACTACCTGGCCCAACCCATTCCTCAACATACTTTGCAGACAAGGGTGTCCATTTAGTGAGCAACGACGTGTCTTCCTGTTCCGCAGCCCAAACCGTAATCAGAACAAATCCCCCTGGCTTAACAACCCGAACAAGTTCTTCAATCGCTTTCTTCCTTCTATTCTCGGTACTTAAATGATGCAAAACCGCTATCGAGATTGCTGCATCACCAAACTCCTCTCTATAAGGAAGATTCACAGCATCTGCAACCAAAACCTCTTGCCCTTTATCCGAACAGATTTTAATCAACGGATGACTTATGTCACACCCTATGAAGAAACAACTCGGGTTCAACCCCAAATACTTCCCATTCCCGCACCCCGCATCAAGAATAACAGATCCAGGAGGCAACGATTCAAGAAAGGCAGCAACTTTAGGCCACTTAGCAAACCTAGTAGAGCTGAAATGTGGAGCAATCGCATCGTAAACCCGATGAACATACTTTTTCTCAATCTCAGGTGTCGATTTAACACTCAATGACGACTCTCTTATGGAAACCGATTCAATAATCTGAACTGCTTCTTCTTCTTCATCAGATGACGTTAGAAAATCCTTAGAATCAGATTTGACTTTGATATCTCGCATTTTACTTGTACTTAACGAATAAAAACCAGAACTTGGAAGATTTTGAGCTCTGGAAAAAGTTCTAATAGTTCTCAAAACATCCAAAATCATGAGCTACACCACCATGAATCTGCAGTAATAAAGCTCAATTCATCAATAAACCTAAAATTCGAAACAGCAAATTCTAATTCCAGATTTTAAGATCCAAGTAAGTAACATCGGAAGCTGGGAATCGAATAAATTTACCGATTCATCGGAAAAATTGTAACTTTATCTATGAAAGTGAGATAGATTTGAGGAAGCTTACAAAGTCAAGAAGAAACGATGAGCATTGAGCAGAGGAGATGTGTCGGTTCGTGATCTGAAACGGAAGGTGGATTTAGGGTTTTGGGAGGAGGAATTGATTGATATTTGAGATTCAGTACTCCATATTTTAATTAATTTACGATATTAACCCATTATTTACTATTGTCAATTAAAACCCCCTGGTTACAACAACAACCTTAAATTAACAAACAACAATTAGCAAACTAAATCATAGAGACAACAACAAGAACCTTAAACTATTACCCTTTTGTACTTGTTGGCGAATGAGACAACCACGAATGACTAATCAATAATTATGCAAAATAAAAATAAAATGTCAAGAAAAAAAAAAATTATTGAAATAAACTAAATCCAAACTGCATTAGCTTAACATATATGAGTTTGTTGATGGTAGTTATATTAACTATACAAAATGTTTTTTCAAATAAATTAAAATATTAAATTTAAAAAGTGCAAAAACAAACCAAATATGACATCATGTCTTTAAGATTTTGTTTAGTCTTAGAGGTGTTATAAATTTAATCCGTTTTCATGTAGTATAAATTTAACATTAGAGTTCTATTTTTACTTTTCTAATACAAAACTTCTTTTTATTAATAAAATCAACAAAATTTATTAGCAATCATATATACAAAACTAAATAACAATTATAAAGCACAAGAAAATCTAGTGAAGGTTACTTGAAGTTGTACAACAACATAAGTGAACTGTGGTAAGGTAGTGAAGGTTAACAAGATATCAATAGCAATAGAATTTGACAACGTAGATTGAAGTTCAGTCAAATGGGTTTAATTCCCAACAAAATTTTCGCTACTACCAAACGATACCGTTTACGTTATATTTAAAATATTTTTATTAGATTTGAATATATTTTCATTTATTATGGTAAAAATTAATTTGTAACTATAATATTTTATTGATTTATAGAGAGACTAATTTGTCAATAAATTCATATTGAATAACTTTAAAGAGAAAACTTATAATATCCTATTATGGTTAAAACATTACCGTGGTTTTTTTAAAATACTAGTTTGGACAATATAAAACATGTAACAGTAATTTTGAATATTATAAATTTTGTAATCTTGATTTGGACAAATAGTATGCAAGAAGAGTCAATAATTATTTGTACAAAAGTCTCTCATAATGCAATAGCAAAAGAATTTAGATGCATTCACTTGTGACAATAAAATTTATGATTTTTTTGAGAGAAACGATTTTGAGGTTTTTGGCGGAAAAATGGCGGGAAAATACTATTTTGTATTTTTTGAGTAAAAATAAAAATAAAAATTCTAAATAGAACATTTTAGTTTTTTATGTATGTAATAATATTTAACTCTTTTATTTTAGTTATTACTTAGTTGGATAAGTATAATCAACATGAAAAAGACATGAAATTGAAATTTGGGAATATCGAGATCCGCAAAACAACTAATCAGATCTGGGATCCGTTAATATTTATGGGTATTCGGATTCGCTAAAATAGCTAAAAATAAGTTTTGGTTATCTAAACTGGGTGGGTCAAATAGAAAATCTGAGGGATCAATAATTGATGTAAGAATCAATATTGATTTGAAGCTCACTGACACAAGAGGTGGTACATGTGATGACGTACCACCTGACGGATCGGTTGACGCACCTTTCATACCTGACCAAATGGAGGTAACTACTAGGAAGGTCTATAACTGATATTCATCATCAATATGCCTATTTTGGAGACTTTCTCGAGTCACTTCTAAAGACTAACGGGTAGAACAAAAGTGACTCAACGAGTAGCACAAGAAGTGACTCAAGACATATCACACTTGCCATTTTTGGAGCCGGGTGCCTTTCATTCCCAACGGTTATATTCTCCACATCTTGTGCGCACTCCTAAGCTTCATACTGTGAACCTCTACGTCCCAAAATCACATCACTTCCAACCTAAGTTTTCAAGACTCAAGGCGCATCACAACTTTCCTAATTTGACCATCTTTCTCATTTAATTTCGAGCAGCCATATTTTCATTTTTTGTTGCGATTTCTTTCATTTTTCTAGTTTACTATTGTTGTCCTAAGAGCATATATAAGCTCTCTCTAATATCATTGTAATACAAGTTTTCTTCAAAATTATTGAGTAGAACGTTCAGTATTGTTACAAAGGCGTATCTTTGATGTTCTTGTCATTTCAAGCTTTTGGTGAGATTGCTTAAGTCTTATGTGATTTGCGGATTGATAACTTGTGTGATTCAAGTTGTTTATTTCGTGTGTTTGTGTGATTCAACGACAAAACTCCATCTCAATCATTATCTTCATCCATCAAGCCATTTCAATCGATAAGCTTTAAAATCGAGAAGTATAAATCCAAAGTGTGAATCCGAGGATTTGTATCGATAATATTTGCATTATTGATAAAGTAGTTCTCCGTTAAGATTTAAAATTGATAATATTTGTATCGACAATATTTGTCATTTTATATGTTTTCTCACATTTATAAAATAAATTTATTTAAATAACTCTTGAATAGAATAATTAATCCAGAGGTAGGTGTAAACATTTCAAAAAAATATTTACAATATATATATACATAAGTCCATTTGATTTTTTCTGTATAGGAAATCTTGTTTTATTCCATACAGAAAATCTTTTTAATTATATACTAGATTATGACCCGCACATACGTGCGGAGTTTCTTATTTTAAGAAAATGTGTTGTAATAAACTTTTTGTAAATATAAAATATTTTGTTGTTTGGTGATATATATTGTTGTATATATATTATAATGTGCACAGAAAAATGTAAAATGCTATTTATAATGTTTATGACACAATAGCTAATGTTGTGATCAAATTTTTGGAGTTTGAAATTGAAGAGTAAATTAGAAAAAAAAATCTTATTAGATAAAAATATAATAGGTTAGATTGATGTAAACAAATTTATTTTATATAGTATTTATAACACAATCTTAGATTAATTGTGAGATAATCAACGACATGGATGTATGCATAATATTTATAGGAAATAGATTGGACATGAAATTAGGTTTTAATTTGTGGATGATGACAAAAAATATTAATCTTAATTGCATATTTTAAATTTATGACGACGAAAATATTAAAAAAAATCTAAAAATTCCTATGATCCTTATGTATTACCACAAATATGGTGATTATGATTGTTCAAATACAATTAGTGAGCTGTTAAAAAAATTCTATTAATGTTTGTTTCCGGAAAAGAAGCTATTCAAATTTAATAAGAAAATAAGAATATTGGTGTGAATGAATATTTTCTCATTTTGAAGTATTTGCATTGAAAATTTAAACATTGGTATTTAAATTATATTTTAATGTTTTTTGAAAAAAAGAAATAATCGAATTTAGAAGAATATATATTCCAAAAGCTTGTAACAATTTGAGATGTAATAAAATAATTTACTTGATTTGATATATTAATTTATTTGGCTCTAAGTAAAATAATTTGGAGATATAATAACTATTATAATACGTTTTAAGAATAAATATTTTTATATAATTCAAATTTAGTTTTGTGATATATATTTAAAAGGGAATTTGGTTGGAAGTGTCATTCACTGAAGCAAAACTTATCAAAAATGTCACAAAACATAAACTTTTTCAAATGTGCCACAATTGAACTTTATGAAGTAATAAAGAAGACGAAAATGCCCATTGACTAAACAAGTGGGAAAGAGATGAGAATGTGTTGAGTACACAATACCCACGTACCTTTTTGTTTTTATTTGTAGTTTTAATTAATTTATATTTATTTAAATGTCAGATATTTGGTATTTAAATAATTCATGCAGATGCAATAAAGACGTCATTTATCGTGAACAACTACTATTATTGTCCACACTCCACATCTAATATTCGTGGACAAAATCTAAAGTCCTTGTCCATATTTGAAAAACCAATTTCGAAGATATTTGGCGGACAAGATTTTGAAATAACAGACTTGAAGAATTTTGGTAGACAAATATTGTTGTCCACGTTCGAAACAACAGACTGGGAAGATATTTGGTAGACCAAAAAACTTGTCTACATTTGAAACAACAGAGTTCGAAGAAATTTGGTGGACAAGAATTCAAAACAATATATTTAAAAAAAAAATTGGTAGACAAAAAATGTTGTCCACGTGCAACATATAACAGATCTCGTCTATCTTCTTTCTCAGATTTAGACTCGCTTCTACTTTCTAAATTAGATTCAGACCTAGATCCGTTAAAGATTCGAAAACAATGCAAAAAATATTTATTTGAAATTAAATTAGACCATATTTGAATAAGAAGAAGAAAATCAAAATTTGAGCTATCCAGGGAGATTGAGCTCCATTATTAGAGAAAATAGAGAGAGATGAAAGAGAAATGAGAGAAAAGGAGAAGAAGAATGGAGAAAAATTGAAAAAGAAACGTGGAAGAAGAGAAATAAAAAATAGAATTGTTTATTAAGGATTTGGTGGAAGGGTAATTTTGACATTTCTCGTAGGGACTATGGCAATTTTGGAAAGAGTAAAGCCTTTATGGCAATTTTGCTAAGTTTTGCTACATCATATGGCACATTTGTTAGATTTCTCTATTTAAAATAATGAAAACTACCCATTTCTAAGAAAATATATTTCAAAATTTATATCATTTAAATTCTAATTAAAATATAAAATAATTTTATCTATACTGAAAATATTATCTAGATATTTATAATCTAAAATCCAAAATTATTTGTTGAATAGATTATATTTTAAAGGATGGAAGTATTTAGTTTAGATTATGGGGGTGATTGGTAAGTACTTTTAAGGCTTTAGAAAAATTTTAAAGCTTTTAAAGTTTTTATTTTGCCAATCAAACTTTTTTGGCTTTAAAATTATTTAAAGCCTTCAAAGTCCTTCTTTTGTCTTTTACTCTTTGAATTCGGTTTTTTTTCTAAAGTCACGTAAACCTGGCTTTAAAAGTAAAAAGAATAAAAATTAATTGTTTTCCTTATTTTCTTTTTCCCATTATATGAAAACCTTTAATAAAATTCATTGGATAATTAATTTTAAAAAAGTATTAACTAATTTACAATTGATTTTTTTTTTCTGTTCTTTTAAGATCCATTTATGTATATAAAAAAACATTGGATATTACATTTGATACAAAAATAGAGAAATATGAATGTATAAAAACATTTCATAAAGTTCTTTGTATGATTTTCGTTGTTATATCACAATTTGGATTTATATTCACTGTAATTTATTTTGTTTAAAATCATAATTTTTACAGCCTCAGTTTCTACAGTTTTGTTGTTACCAATCACATTTTAACAGTTAAAGTCTCTAAAGTTAAAGTCTCTGCAGTCAAAGTTTTTACAGCCAAAGTCCTTACATCGAAAGTCTCTACAGCCGAAAGTAACAGTCGTTACCAATCGGCCCCTATATATGACAAATATGCTAAATGTTTTTTCATATTTGGAAAATAAAAAATTAAAATTGTTTTTTTTCATGTGTAACTACTAATCAGAATTAATTAGCATAGTTTTGTTAATGAAATGAATTAAAATCTAAATTAAATAATAAATTTGTTACATTAAATTATATTGCCGGAAATATCTAATAATATATTACCAAAATAATATACAATTTCGAATTAAATAACTTGATTTATTATGGAATCTTCTTTAAACTATTTCCAAAAATATTGGGCAGTTATTAGTTTATTGATTTATTTTTGATTAAAAAATCAATGGCATTCTATGTAATATTCTACAACTTAAAGGTTTTTTATTATTTAGTGATTCCCAATTAATAGTATAGATATAATTATTTGAAGAGTTTAAAATTAAAAAATAAATGTCAATTGGTAATTTTAGGTTACTAGGTTTGACATTCGGATACTAGATCAATTTAATCACTAAAATTTTGGAAATATTTCAACAAATTTAATTAAAAATAAATTAGAAATGGTAAAGAAGAGTGTGAGTGGACTATTGGTAAAATAAGAAAAAAAAAAATTTAATTGTCAAACTTTAGAATAAAATTTTGGTCTTAGTTAATATGTTTTGACAAGGGTTAAGTCAAGTAAAAGTGCATGGAAATAAGAAGTGGATTTTATTTTGGTATCCATATTAAATATTGGATCCGAATGGAAAAAGCGTATCGGGCGGAGTGGATCAAGCGGTTCAGACATATAAAGCAGAATAAAAGCAGATCAAGCGGATCTGGCGGAACAAAAACAGATCAAACAAATTTGGTGGTCCAAGATATGTGTGAATGGTAAAAGCGGATCAAGTGATGCAGTACAAACAAATGTTTTTAGATAAAACATTTATTGAAGAATAATTACATAGTATTATAAATTATGTTAAAATGTACTCATGATTTTGAATAAAAATTAATTAAGAATCTACAAACATTTAATTTGCAAATCCATATAATTTATCTATAGTACTACTCCCTCCTATCTTTTTAGTTGATATTTTGGAAAGAAAAACATTTGTTCTAAATTAGATTATGTTTAAAGTTTTTAATGCGATATTAATTAGTTTTGTTTATTGGTTTTGATGATTTATATTTTGCAAATTGTTTTCCTACTGGTTGAATAGATAATAAATGATGATTTAGTTTAGAAATAAACAAAAATTAAATGCTTCCTTAATAGCTGCGCAAAAACATTAAACATCAAGTAAAAATAAACGGATGGAGTAGTAATTTGAAAATAACATACATAAATGATATTAGTAAAACTATAAATTATGTGTTTTATAATTGATTACTAAAATAATATATATATATATATATATATATATATATATATATATAATAGACATTACAAATTATTAGCTAGCGTACAAATATTAATGCGATAACTTAAGAACCATGAAACAATAAAAAATAATATTATATATTTGGATGTATTTATCATAATAAATTGATTTTTAGTTTTGGTGTATTTATGTCAATAGGAAGAAAAAAAAAACAATAATTATTATGGAGAAATAAAACACTAATAAATAATATAATTAAAATATGTAACATAAAATTTGGGTAGTCCAAACAATATTTATGAATATATTGTAGCCTAGATAAAAATAGCATATTTATTTATATGTTTCATATTCTGGAAAAAAATAATAAAAAAATAAAATAAACGGAGGCTTTGAATGTTGCGTCAGATATTTGGTAGTTCAAGTTATGGGACAGATAAACGTCTTTAACTTACCAATCAACAAAAAAAGTTGAAAAGTGGATTGACTGCATACAAATAATATTTTTTGTCTTTCAGTGAAAAAAGCAAGCCAAATGAGACAGTTCTCACCCATACGCCAGCGGAAGTGGTCCAACGACAGTCCATATTTTTTTAATAAATAAAAAAACGAAAATGAAATTAAATATAATATTTTTTCTTATAAAAGCACAAAAACTCTTTTGTACTTCATACATTACACTCACACTACAAAAAAGGTGACTACTGTATCTTGCTCTCCCTCTTGTTTTTTTTTACGTTGCTTGTTTTTTTTCTTTAGAATGTAACTTTTTCACAAAACTAGAAATAAAATTTATAGCATTTATTTATTTATGTGTAGTATAAAGTTATCTTTTATAAATTGTTATGATTGTGTAGTTTATATTTCTATCCTAATTTTTTCTTCAAGGTTTTATAATATAGATACTAAACAAATTAGTAAATCAACTTTTTGTATGTTATTTTATTATAAATCAATTTTTAAAATTTATTTATTAAACTTTTCATTAAATTTAATTTGTTTTTGCTTATATGTTGTCTTCTTTTTTTCACTCTTTTGTGTTGTATATGGATATTTATGTTTAATGTTTTAAAAATATTTAATAGATTAATAAATTTTAGTTTTATATGATTTTATTTATACATACCATAACATATTATAAAATTATATAGAATAAAATCAACAATAAACTAAAATACTTTGTATTATAATAATAATAATATGAAAAATAAAATTGTATTTTATATATGTGTTTTTAATGAAGTTTATAATAATATGTAGTTCCTAATAATTTTTCAATTATTTTGTGTATTATTTATTATTTAATAATTTGATCTCCACATGGTGAACCGCTTTCACCATTCGAACCCGTATTTGAACTGCTTGATCTGCATGAACTGCACTTGTCCTACATAATCTGCATGTTCTGTACTTGTCTTGCATATTTTGCATAATCTGCATGATCTACAACGCTTGGACTGATTTTACCAATCGAAGCCTGAAATAAAATAAAAAATGCAGATCTCACACTAATCCACCACTATTTGGGTAAAGAAAAAGTATGAGCAAACAAAAAAAAAATTCCTTTTTTTAAGTGGTTCAAAAGCAGATGATGTGTTAATTGTATAGATCGCCCTCTTTCTCTAATGAACTGCCTTTGTTCCGCTTTCCATTCAAGGACATTGTGTTGAATAAGAATTTTTTTTTTCTTTTTGCGATAAATGCATTTTAGTGATGGTCGCATATTTAAAACTGTTGAGATGATACAGAAGTTGACATGAACGTTGATACCATTTATGATTCAAAAATGACATGTTACTAGATTTTACCTCGCGGTACACCGCGGGTCGATTTGTTTAACTAAAAAATGAAATTTTAAGTTGAATTTGTTTTTTTAATATTGTTTATTTTGTTAAGTGTTTAAGATTGTATAATTGTTTTTTGATTGTTAATTTTACGATTTCATCCGTGATATATATACCGTACCGTATTAATATCGATCTAAATCCGTCCCACCATATAACTCCGTCCCATGAAATTAAACACCATTTTGTTATTTTTAATAATATTATATTTAATAGACATATAATTGTACTTAATTTAAAAGTTTGATTTTATATATACATATATATATGTATATATATTCTAAATTTTAGTAAATAATAATTAATTCTATATAATGATTTCCGAATTAATTGCGTATGACTGACGGTCAAGATTGAAGATTAAAACCGGATTAAGATTTGAATGACCACAATTAAATGTAAAGATTGTTGAGATCTTTTAAGGAAATCGAATTAAATATGGATGTAATTGTGGTAAAGATTAATTATGGTTAAAATATTAGGTTAAGATTTTTGGAAAGACTTTTTTTATGTTAGGGGGTGTTATTGGTTCCTAATTTACAAAGAATCTTGATGACTTTAATAAAATCATAGAAAGTAAACAAATGAACGATTCTAAACTATTGTTAGAGAGTTTTCTATAATCTTGTGATTAGTTTTTCATAATCTTGTAAAGTTTCTCAAACAATCTCTCTATTTTGATGATACTTTTCATGACTTTATTTTGTGAAGAAAAGTGTAGAGAGTCATAAACCAATAACATAATAATTGAATTCATTAACAATGATAGATTTTTTTGTTTTAATTGAATAACACAAAACTTTTATTGACTTTAGAAAAGTATGAATCCAATAACTCAGATTTATGAAGATTTTAAATTACTTTTTACAAATCTTAAACTAATAACACCAAACTTTAACAGATTTTTTAAAAATCTTGATTGAATAACAACAGATTCTACATAACATTTGAAGTCACTAAAACTCTATCTAAATCACAAACCAATAACACCCCATTAATTTCTTTGATTTAATTTTGTAAATCTAAATAATTAATGTCAATGGCATTCTCTTGTAAATAAGTGCCAACTCCAGGATTTATTTCATATTTGTACTTCGAAAATGTATATATAGATTGATTCGGATACTAGAAATGAATCCAAAGGAAGAAAAAAAAAACATAAATAAATGGCAGTAATATGACAAAGATAATCTAGATGTATGGGATGTTTAAAAATTAGATTAGGATATTATTGATTTGATCTCATTGTCATACAATCATACTAGGTTACCGAAATCTTAAGAACTATTATACCACAAATACTACATATGCGAACATTAAACAAATTCAGTATTTTGTTACCAAAATCAAAGATTGTACATAAAATGACTATCATATATAATCGTAGATTGGATTCTCTTTTTACGATTTACAATTATTTTTTTTGTCGACAGTTATATTAGTTTGGCTCAAATAAGCCAATGCTGGGGGATGTTGTTTACATAGGTGATAAGATGCGGCTGGGTACGAACAGTTCGAGCCAGTTTATCCGCTTTTACATTCGCATTTCAAAAAACTAAAGATAATGAAAATACGTCAAACTCTTCCTTGTCACTCTGAATCGCCGTATGTTGCGAACGCTGGCTACTTTCGCAATCGTGAATAATAATATAACGTGTCGTAAATTTACTTATTTTGCATTTCTTATTATTTCTCGAGCATGTTTTAATTTAGGATTATATACGAGTCATGTATAAAATTTACTTATTTTTATTCAAGTATGATTATCAATTTCATTTCATCATTCACTAATCAATGTATGAATGTAGTCAGGCACATTTTACATAAGCAATTCTATGTTAGAAACAATGTGATATTATTTCATATATAATATCAAGTGACTGCAGTCTGCAGGAATATGATTCTAATATTAATCCAGAGAGACGAAAATTTCAATTACCACAATCGTTTAGAAACCAAGGCAACCTACAAAGTCTTCAAAGATCTTAAATAAGTATGACAATTCTAGGCGAGAGAAGAAATCACGAAGAAACACACTACTTCGCATAAAGTAGATAAAGAGAGCAAAATGATAATGAGCACAAATCACTGATCTCCAGGAAGTGCCTTGATGATGTCAGAGTCACCTGAAATATCGCATAAGTAAAAAAAAAAACAAGATTAACATTGCATGTGTAAGATGATTAGACTTAAAGACGTTGGACAGTGGATGAGTGTGTTACCTGGGTCAACTATGCTGAGGCATGACACACGGAAGTATTTACCGCAGGCAGTACCAAGATCAACATTGTCTACAAGTTACAAGTACAAGAAAGAATCAGGCAATGTAATTACATATTTGCAGAGACTCATCAAAATAAGCAGTTTCTGTAGTCTTAAGTAACATAATCAAGGTTTACAAAGCAAAAAGCAATGAACAATTTCTGAATTAACTCACTCACTGATTCTCACTCACTAATACCACAAAACACAGAACAATCACTGGTGGAGGTAGGAAACTGATATACGATATAAGTGAGTTCAGGCTTTTACACTAATTAGTCTTTACATTAAAACAACTATAAGGATAACTCTAATGGATTGGTAGTTTGCAAAATTACACTATCTATACAATCCAACATATACAAGAATTCAGGAACATATATCATCATAGTTTTTAGGGCATTCTAAAGGGGAAGTGGGAACAGTTTTTGAAAGTCACTCAATTGTTTTCACTGAATTGGTCCCTAATACCACAAACACACAGAACAATCATAGACGATAGAGGAAACTAATACAATAAATCGATGGTTAGGTTGCACAATTACATTCTCTATCTATACAATACATACACAAATTTGGGGACAGTTCATTTCAGAGCTTCACAGTCAAATTCCTCACAATAATTTGCATTTACAGAACTATTACATATTGATTTCTTGATCATATCAGAATCATGACATAAACTAAAGAATCATTTCTACATTCAGACCTATCTGTTGTCCAATCCCACAAACCAGTAAGGACAAATGTTCATGAAAGGAACTTACTTCCATTGTAGTGATGGACACCAACTTTAGCAAGCATAGCATAGTACTCAATCTCAGACCTCCTCAATGGTGGGCAATTGCTAGATATCAATATCAGCTTACCTACAACACAATCATAGAGCTCACAATAAAGAACCAAAAACCAATAGCTTATGAATGAAACAAGTTTCTTTCTACCTTTGGAACTGCGAAGAGATTTGAGAACAGATTTGTAACCAAGAGTGTATTTACCACTCTTCATCACCAAAGCCAATCTGCTGTTGATTCCTTCATGAGACTTCTTCTGCAAGAAATGGATTCAACAAAATCGCTACACTCAAATTTTCAACGGATTATGAATTAGAATGGAGAAAATCATACCGTCTTCTTCGCTGCAACCATCTTCGCCGGATTTTACTGATAATATTGAGAGAAACGAAACCGGAGAATCAGAAATCGGTGATGATGGAAGAGAGAAATTATGGGAAAGAGATCGGAGAATTTTACCTTCGGTGCCTTTAGGGTTTGGGTGGCGCAAAATGAGAAGTGAGAAGTAGAGAAGAGAGACTAAAGGAACCTTTAGGGTTTTTGAGAGACTATGGGCTTGATAAGTTGGGCTTTAACGGATCTTTCTTTATATTTAGCCTACAAATATATTTTGATATTTCGAATTTAGTGAAATTCATTTCTAAGTTTTTTTTTTTTTTTATGAATGATATTAATTTAGAATAAGTGTATGAAATGGAGGTACTTTTATTTTATCTTATTTTTAAATAATTATAATTAAAATATTATTTAGTCCAATATTATAAAAGTTGAATGTATACTTATTATGTTATTTTATATTCTAAATATTGAAAATATGGATAATTATCCATTGATCCACATCCTCTCCAAGTAACTTCAGTTACTTTTTCCCCAAGTCATTAGTGTATGACTTCTCTATTATGAAGCCCTTAAATATACCTGAGCACTCTTTGTTTATATTCAGCTGCATTAAATAGTAGAAAACAACGATCACAAAAAACCCTACGAGCAGTTCCAAGTACGTTTCTAGCATCTCTCTGTCTCTTCAAATTCTTCTTATCAACTCCAATATATATCATCAATACATAACTTGTGAGATTATTCTTTGATTCACAGATTAGCACGTTATAATGTGTGACATTGATTTATTTCGAAATAATCCGGAGATCATCCGAGAGACTCTACGCCGGAAATTTGCCAGCGTCGAAGTTGTTGAGGAGATAATCATTCTCGACCAAGTATATATGGCGTCAACGTACGTGTATCTCCTTCCTTTTCTTCGTATTAGTTTCTCTCCTTACGATTAAGCTTGATGATGCTATCGAATCTGTGTGTTTTCAGGTAAATATGAATATGATTGTGCCCGAAAAGACTTCAACAAGATTAACAAAGAAGTGGCCAAGCTCAAAATTGTTAGTGTTTTTTTTTTTTGTTTTAAGTTAAAGCATAAAAGTTTACTAACGAAGTCTCTCATGATATTAGTTTTGGTGTTTGATGTTGTCATATTAGTGTGAATACAACAATTTGTGAGTTATTTCGTGTTTTTTATTTTTTTGGTAATAGTCTGATGCTGATGCGACTGAGAAGATTCAGCAAGCAGAGATTATCAAACAAGAATGTACCAAGTATGAGGCGGAAGTTCGTGAAGCTTATGCTGCTTTGGAAGCTAAATTGTGGACAATGGGAAATCTCATCCATGACTCGGTTCCAATTAGTAACGACGAGGTTAGTTCCATTTCCGTTGCTCGCTTTCTTTCGAGAGGTTTGTCTTTCATGGTGGGTGACCAAAAAGGAGAGAGACTTAGAAGAAGTGTGTGGCTTATTTTTGCAGGCAAATAATCTCTTGATTAACGTTTCGGGTGAACCGCGGGTTGCTTCACCTGGTCAGGAGCTAACAAACCATGTGGATCTCGTTGAGTTTCTCGATATTGTAGATACCAAGAGAGGTAGAATTTTCACTTTGGCTACGTCCTTAGTATCGCATTTTAGGTTTTTGTGCTTTTGGTTCATTGAAATGCTATTTTTACCCGCAGGTGCTAAAGTTGCCGGAGGAAGAGGCTATTTTCTAAAAGGATATGGCGTGCTCCTTAACCAAGCTCTTATCAACTATTCTTTAGCTTTCTTACAAAAGAAAGAATTCTCAGTTATACAACCTAATTGTCTCATGACGAAGGAATCCATGGCCAAGTGCGCACAATTGTCACAGTTAGATGAAGAACTCTACAAGGTATCAAACCGGTGCGAAACCTTTATAAATTAATAGTGCAAAAATCAACCAAATTCGATAAATTAATTTTAAAAATTCCTATATGTAAATATATAGTCCGCATAATATCATAATTAAAATTGATTCATTCTCAATTGAGGAAAATGTTGTTTTGTTCAGGTGACTGGTGAAAGAAAGGGAAATGATGAAAAATTCCTTATTGCAACTGCTGAGCAACCTCTTTGTGCACAACATCAAGGTGAATGGTTCCATCCGACCGAGCTTCCGATAAGATATGCTGGTTACTCGACCTGCTTTAGAAAAGAAGCTGGTTCCCATGGAAGAGATACTCTTGGCATTTTCCGTGTTCACCAGTTTGAGAAAGTCGAACAGTTTTGCATCACGGGTCCTGATGATTCGTGGGAAATGCTTGAAGAGATGCTGAAGAACTCGGAAGAATTTTACCAATCGGTATGTAATTTCAACGCCTCTTGAAGTTAAAGAAACCTTACAAAAAAATTTCAAATGTTTTATCTTGCTCCCCAAGTTATCTCTAATATGTTTTCTAATTAGCTAATTGTTATGATGATTATTTTGCAGCTTAAAATTCCATACCGAGTCGTGTCAGTTGTCTCTGGAGCTTTGAATGATGCAGCTGCAAAAAAGTATGACTTGGAAGGATGGTTTCCTGCGTCAGGGACTTACAGAGAGCTCGTGTCCTGTTCCAACTGTACAGACTATCAGTCTCGAAGACTTAACATCAGATACGGTTACAAAAAGGTACATCTCTCAGTTCTTTATGCTTCACTAGCAAATATGTTCGATCATGTGTAATTATTTTTTTTAAAATGCAGAGCAATCAGGAGACGAAGAAGTATGTGCATATGCTGAATTCGACTCTTTGCGCGACACAGAGGACCATTTGCTGCATTCTCGAGAACTACCAGCGAGATGATGGTGTGGACATCCCTGAGGTTCTGCAACCTTACATGGGTGGAGTGACGTTTTTGCCTTTCAAGACCAAAGGCAAAAAAATCTAAAGCTTGATTGATATACATAAACAAACAAAAAATCAGTTTCAGTAATATGGAACTGTAATTATGTCTAAATTCAAAACTTAGCTATATGCAACTCAATGATGCGATGTTTATAGTTACTATGAAGTTAATTTATGTGGGCTACCAAATATAAGGAAGCTCTTCCAAATCTATTGACACAAGCAACTCCAAAACACCATCTTTATTGGAACAGAAGCTAAACCTCTTATAGATATCATCAATTCAACACTTTTCGAATCGCATCCACCAGTTCTTGTCTTCTTGAAAGCTCCACCTGCATCACACAAATTCATTTAGGGGGACTCCAACAAATGAGCCATACAAAAAAAAAAAAAAAAAAAACTTAGGTTTCTCAGTTTTCTCTAGAGTTTCAGTTCATACCTTGTTTAGAAGATTAGCAAGTTCTTGTGGCAGAGCCTGCAAATCCGACGAATTCACAATCTCTGCAAGTTGATTCAGCAGTTTTTGCGCTCTCAACTCACACAGCTTCTGCTCATAGTTACTAACATTGTCCTTCCATGTGAAGAACAGTTTGTCGTCTGTCCAAGCTTCTTCTTTCCCCTTTGCAATCTCAGATTTGCTGAACCAATCCTGAATCAAACCCATAGCAGATTTATATGATAAGATGTCTCCAGAAGCTTTTCTTATGTTCCTCACAAGAGAGCTCTCTGCAATTCTCCGATAGAGCTTTTTATAGAAGAATGACCGCGAGCCACTCCATTCCACAACACTTTTGATCACTCCTTTTGCAGCCATTCTCATGGAAGTGTCATGGAGTTCAGCAAATTTGGTAGCGATTTGGATATAAATTGGTAAAAGTTGCTTCTCTCGGGTTTTAATCTGTTTCTGGAGAAGCTCGATGTTTGCATAAGCCTCGTTTTGCTTGGCATCTTGGATATTTGCTTTCAAATTGATGAGCGTCTTGTCCAACCTTCCCATGCACTCTAACAGCTCTTTCCTTCTAAATTTTATCTCTATCATCCCTTCAGGCTCAAGCACATTTCCACGAGCAGTTTTATCAGCATACATTTCAACATAATCCGAATTTATCTGGCTATCAACAACCACCCACGCTCCACCTCGCAGTTCTCCCATCATTGGGATGTACACAAACACTGGCTGCCGATATGTTCTCAGATTTTCTACTATAGTTGAACCCGCCTGAAGTATTCCTTCGAAAAGATCTCTCTGCCCACCTGAAAAACCTCTCCAGTTTGCTAGGATAAACAATGGAAGCTGTTCCCGGTTGAAATCCATGAGCGCTTGAGCTGTCTTAGCTGCTGAATCAGGAAACCAGACTTGCCCTGCTTGCGGAACTACTCTTTCATGAGAGTCAAACTGTCCAGGATCTGCTGGGATGATCTGCGTTACAGTTTGTGTCTCGACAGCAACCACTCCGACGGGAATTCCCCCAAGCTTAGCTCTACCAGTCACTACTGTCTTTGCCCAGCCTTCAAGAGTCTCAACAAAGCTATTTTTATCAAAGATACCACCGAGCCATTTACCAGTATTGTCGTCAATCCCAGCTATAGCAGCTCGTGGGTCACAAGAGTTCTCTGGGATATACTCCACAGTTCTCTCCGGTGGATCTAAAGGAGCAAGAACAGGAAGAGGGCCACCCACATAAGCAGGAATGTAGCTCAGCCACTTGAGAATTGCTGATACGCCTTCAAGATCATCAGAGACTGTAAGATGAACAACACCATTTGTCCCCATGATTTTTGGACCACCAAGTTGCATGTGAGAGCTATACACCTCACGCCCAAGTAGCTTGTTGAGCGTAGAAAAGCCAGTCAAGATGATCGGCTGGTCTAGTCTCTGTATGCACCTCATGCCCAGGCGGGCAAGGTAAGCACCGATTCCGACCGATCTTCCACTTACAAAGGTTAGCGTAAAAGTTTCATTGTACGCCCTTGAGTAAGCACCCGCTATTGCCCCACTTCCTGTTAAATTCTCAACTCCAATACCATCTTCTTTACCAACAATTGTATCAATCACCCACCTTGTTTCGCCACTAGGGAGCTTCACTTCGTGCGCAATGACAGATGATCCAATCCTTGCATAGTCTTCAGAGCTTAGGTATATATACTGAAAACCATTCTCGGGGGAAACTTCATCCGACCACCCAACTTTGAAGCAGGCTTTTACTTCTTCAGCTACACCGAGTCGGGCACCAGAATTTGCTGCCAAGTAAATCAAGGGAAGCTTTTTGGTACAAGCCAGTTCAGTCACAGCAAGGAAAAATGCATCCTCTCTAGGACCAAAAGAACCAGCTTTGAATGTGACATCATTGGCGACAATGAGAAGTTTCCGTCCCATAGGAAACTCAGGAGTCGACATCTCTAAGATCCAGGCCACCATTCCAATGTCATTGAGACCAGCTGGTCGTTCAACCGGAATAAGAGATGTACCCGAAGAACCTTCTGTATTGGAGAATACAAGCTCTTTGGCGTTGATGAGTGTATTCTTGCATGGTTTCCTAACTCCCGGGTGTTGTGATTCCCACAGCAGCTCCAATGCTGTCTCAAATGCCTGAAGAGACAAGAAATAACATAAGGTGGGTTGGAAGCAGCCAAAAGAGTAAAACTATGTGAGAAACTACTGAATTCAGTTACTAACCAAGGGGAAGTCATAGCAATAAGTAGTGTTACTCCTCCTTGCGGCTAGACGTTTCCTGTCCAGATTATTCAGTGGTTTATATTGACCATTGATTGGAGTTCCATGCAAAGGTCCCTTCTTAGTTATTGAGTGGTAGATTAAACTGTTTCTCCCAGTAGCTTCCACTTCTCGGTATATCTGAAACATAGAATCACAGAGAGTCAAGTTTTGGAGAAGTGTACTCTCTGTATGGTTTGCACAACAAACTATTTGTAAGCTGAAAATTTACATGGACAGTGCATGTACGGCCTGTCACGTTTGCAACCACGACCCTCCAAGCGCCATTTGCCAGTCCCGAGGACACCAACCACAGTTGCACTTCCCATTCACAAACACCCAATCCATGCATTCTCACTCCGACAGACCTATGTATCTCTCGTGTTGCTTCTTCTAAGATCATCTCAACTGTAGTTTCTTCATCCTCCGCATCCACTTCAACTCTCCTGTGAGAAACATATTGAACAATGTTACTATAAAGTCCTAACACATTGCAAATGATGACTTGTAAAAGACAGAGCCATAGCAACCTGGGGTAAGGCACAAGATCTTCTATCTGCTGCTCACGTAGTATGCATAAGAACATATGTGCGTGGTCTGGTTTCCTGGCAACATTATGTGCATTCAGTTCAAGTTCCACCATGGCATTCATCAAAGACCTTAGAACGCATTTCGACGTAAACGCCATGGAGAGCAGTGTTTGGCTAAGTTGGTAGTCCTGCCCTTGCTGCAACATAAACCCATCGTTCATTGCAGCTTGTCGAACAAGAGATCTAAGGAACATCCTTTTGATTGGCACTGGCTTGTCTGAAACAGTATACATATGCCATTGACGGTCTCGTGAAGGCGTATACTGTATATTTGAGTAACCTTTCAACTTATCCTGCATCGGACAAACAATAAACAATCATTAAAATAAAAGCGAGATGCTGTAAAACAAGAATTTACATTTCATCATCATGATCATACCAACTCAAGGTATATGGATAGAGGAGGTTCAAGATGTCGCAGCAACGGCTCTTCTACATAATACTCTTTCTCCATCGACCAATGGAAAGAATGTCTCATTGGTGTTCGTCCTTCATCTCGCTGAATTATACAGCTGATTACACCAACACCGGCAGCACAGAGGCTCGAACTCACTTCTTCCTCTTTAAGTATTTTGGCCAGCTTGTTTACTCTTTCCTGAGTTTGGTCCTCGTCCCCACTGAGACAAACAAACCAGAAATGATCACAGATTAGGTAGACACTACAGCACCTCAGCTGGTTTAAACAATCATGCTGTGTTGACTGTCAAGTACCTGTCCTGAAGCAGACTCATCTGATTGTTGTTGCCCACAATAGCAATGTGCATGATATTGCCAGATAAAGGAGCTCCGGCATATTCATAGTCGCTATCGTATGTTTGTCTCAATGCTGCACTTATTATACTCGGCAGAAACTGCAGCGATTTGATTATAACCAGAGCCCCCCGTTTTCTCTTACTACGCTTCTCAACAATTCCTTTTTCAGATGTCTCGTGATCGACTGAGCCAATGTTTTTTCTTTCAAAATGCTTCTCTAGGAACTCCCAAGAAGCAATAAGACCAGACCGGTGCCACTGGATCCTCACACTTTCTTTAACGACATAGGGCTAAAGACATGAGACAAGTTAAAATGAGTAAAATTTTCCTCTGTCTAATCAATTGCAGTCCAAAAAGAATTTTGAGTAATAAGGGTGCGGAAGAATGAACTCTTACCTGGTATAATCTGTGAATATAAGTCTCAACAACCCGTCTTTGAAGCGTGTGATCGCTGTGGTCAAATAATCCCACGAGAGCGTCTTCAACAGCTACAGATGCGCTCACAAGATCTTCCATCCTTTCATTAATGGCACTCTTCCTCTTGGGAGTATCCATATCTTCTCCATCTTCTGAAAACATTTCTAATTCTGAAAGGCTTCTAGCAATATTTGAACGAAGTTCACTTAGTTTGGCCTGTTCGAGCAATTGACTCGCCTTGCGTGCCAACTACACACACGTATCAATCGTCAGCTGACGAATATCAACAAAAATAGCATAAAACATAAAGGAACCAAACGCACCTCAGAGTAATTAGTATGGTTAAGTGTTGAGAATCGGATAAGTTTATCTCTGTATGCAGCAGGATTAGGGTAACCGAACTGCTCCATGAGTCGTAGAACAAGTTTGTTTTTGTTTTTTATACCCTAAAAAGAAGAACAGATGAGCATACCAGTTCAATAGCATAGTGATAAAGACAAGAAAAACCTGGTGTGCGAAAAATAATCACAAACCTGGTGTGAAAGCACGATATCGACAATCTTCAATAGATCTTTCTTGTATTGCTGACGCATGCGTTCTATAACATCAGCCTTTTCAAGAAAGTAAAATGCTTTGCTTATTAAGAATTCTCACCCATAAATGGTAACCACGAAGCCGTTTGACAACTGTTAAACCATATATTACCAGCATGTTATCATTGAATAATTCTTCTACTGACAGATATTCTTCAAAGAGGGAATGAACAATAAGACGGGCATGACTTTCTCTACCACCTTCATAAGACTTCACAAGGCTCATCAATGGTTCAATGAGCCGTTCAAGGGCACCTCTCTCTTTCTCATCACAAGATGATAAATGAGCCTGTTGCAAAAAGTGGACCGAAAAGAAAGTATTTCAGAGAGTAAAATACAGAACAGTAGGTCTCAAATTTAAGAAGCAGTAGGTAATCACCTCAAGGATGCCCTTTAAGAGTTCGGCAGGGAAATCTGTGGTCATGGAGTTTTTGGAGATAATCTCCAATTCCTTGTACTTTGATTCTAGCTGATAGAGAATTATAAAAGAAAAGCATGAACAGTCTTGAAACTCAAAACAAGATCACTGTAAAGGAAACGGATTATGATTTATGAATAGTACACAAGTGTTTACCATGTTCCTTAGATTTTTCGGTAGTCGTGTCGCCAGGACTGCAAAGCACTCTTGCCACTGAAGAAATGGCAGTTCAGGGCTATCAAGGCAATTAAGTAAGTCTTGAACAACCTGCAAAATATGAGCAATCTCAAAATCAAATTATCTAATAGAAAAGTTGGATCAAATAGGGAAAAAAAAACAGCGTTTACCTCATCTACTTTATGCTCATAGCCGGCAAGTATCATGCGAGCAGCATTTAAAGTTGCAGCACATCTCTGATGAACTTTACCGGAGATTGCCGTTGGAAGCCCTAATCGTGGGAAACTTCCACGGAAGAGTTTGGCCTTTCTGACAGCAGAAGGATCATCAAGATCAAGCTTGGCTATGAGTTCACCTGCCTGTCAAGAAATATTGGATGGGTTAATCAATTTCTACAAAACTGTAGGAAACGAATTTTATTTAGCAATGGAGTGGTTCTTCACCTCTATGGTTTGTCCTTCAGATATTTTGAAATGAATAACTCCTGACGCAGGTGAAAGAAGTGGCATGCACATCTTCATGACTTCAACTTCTGCATAGGGCATATCAGCATCAATACTACTGTTTTCTGAAACCAGGTACCTCAATAACTTGCATGGTGTCTCAGCCATCAAATTTGAAGGATCGTGATCATTCTGAATAATTAGCCAAAATTGACAGACAACTTAATGCTAGAAATAACTTTAGAGAAATGTGAAGTAAAATAGAAAAAATAATTCAGTTGAAACCTGTAGTAAACAAGTTTTTCCGTCAATGAGAAGACGAGTTCCTGCCGCTTCTTCCTCTGCATATATCACATGGCTTTTACCATCCAACTGCAATGACAGTAAAAACCAAATAAGGAAGTGAGATCTCAAAAAGCAGTTACTATGCGTGACGCATGTATGTCTTGGTTTTCTAATATGGAACATAGGCAGAAAACTTGCCTGCATCAGCAGACCTCCATCACGTAGAGTGTGTATTTCTGCTACAACTTCTGAGTTGTTCATTCTTAGCCTGTAGGTTCCTGATCCACCCCGGACTACATCAATCTAGAAACAATTATGTTCAGGTTAGTAATCCTAGGTAACAACATCTTCAGTTCAAACATAATATGGCAGATAAAAAGACTAAATGCAGAGAAGTAAAATTTTGATAGTGGGTGCATACCGTATATTTACTCCCTTCAATATTCAGTGACACTTGAGAATGCACAAGAGATATATGCTGCACGTTGCAAGTTAAGAGAGAAAAGTAAGCTACAAGATCATTATGAGAAAGACAAAAGAGAGCGCTGATATTTGAGTACCTTTGGGGGAATTTGCCCCTTTTCTAGATAACCAACGTAATCCGAAACTACAGCAGAACTGGTCGTTGATGCTTTCTGGACAAAGACAACATCCAGTCACCAGATAGAAACTTTTCAAGACAAACAGATCTCTGAGAAAGAGGGTCTTACATAAAGAGCCCCACCGACTACAGAGAGATACCATGGAGGTCTTTCTGCTCTAACCCGCATAGCAATCCTACGGTCCAACCAACCAGTGTGTATTTTGTTTTCCCGGTAATCAGAAGCCTGGTTTGCAATCAAAATGAACTTGTCAGGGTACATTGCAAACACAGAGTGTAACTTTTGTGTGTAGGAACAAGGAAGCTTACATGTAGGAGGTCAATCGTGTAGTCAACGTTAGTCCTAATTTCTCCACGAACTTGAATTTCTTTCAGCGCAAGAACCATATTTGCTATTGCCATGGCTCTGGATTCCCCAAAAGCAAAAACATGTCCTGAATAGAAGATTAAAGGTAGTTTCAATTTGTAAATACTCAAGAAAAGAACAGTCTTAGCAGCCCAAAGATTTCATTTAACTTACCAAACTGGGAATCTGAGAACTCATGGATGCCACCACCAGACTGTAAGAAAAAAAAAACTAAAGTCGTAAAATTTAAGACATAGCGAAACACGTAATACAGCAGAGCATCTCTAGATATGTCTACCTTGACAGAGAAGTACGCCCACACATTTGGCTTGCTCTTAAAACTCAATTCCTGTTGCAAGTTCATACAAATGTTACCCACACACAGTTGTCAATGAATAGACTTTTAAATGTGCATTCCACAGATATCACATTACCTGTATTTTACCGCTGGTTGGTTTAAACCCGTCATCAGGATCCTCGCTTGTCACACGTACAGCTACACAGTGACCTTTTGGCCTTATAGATTCAGCTTCATCAAAATCAAAAGGGGAGGCTACAACAGATGTTTTCCTCCAAGAATCATATCCTCCACCATGTTCCATACCATAGAACCGTCTTATCTCTGAAAAACCAAAGCGAAACAGACAGACAGTACATTACATATATGCATAGAGACTAGAAAAGAAATCGTTGCCTCGGGATGCAAGACCATACCAGGGATTTGCCAGAGAGGAATTCCCATCCCGACAGCAACTTGAGCAGCAGGAAGATTTACCTCGGCAATCCACTCGGTCACAGGATGCTCAACCTGACAACGAACATCAAGTTTACAACTTTCAAAACGGAACCTTTCAATAGAATTATTCGAAAATAAATGTAGCTGCAGTATGAAAGCAACCTGTAAACGAGGGTTAAGCTCTAAGAAGTAGTACTCCCCAGTGTCCATACTATAGAGATACTCAACAGTAGCAGCTCCCACATAGTTAACACTCTTAGCTAACCTTCTAGCTGCCTGCTCAAGTTTCTTGATGGTTTCTTGCGGAGCGACGGTGATTGGACCTTCCTCTATGATCTGTGTGATACAACAAACCATAAAAGTAATGTAACTCATGCAATCATTCAATAAAATTGGATTGTAAAATTGAAACTGTAAAAGAATAAATTAGGCATGGTGTATATTTTTCTATATCAAATTGGTGCGTAGTGAACGTCACGATCGATGCGATGGTAATTGCGGATTGAATTGGATGGATTGAATGGAAAATCCAGAAAATACAGCAAAACTTTACTGGATTACCTGAGTTGGGTTGAGTTTGAGAAACTCGATTTACTATCTTAAGGACGCAATTGAGTTTATTTTGGGGAAAATAGTTCTTCTTCTTCTTCGTCTCCGATTGTTTGCTGGATCTCCTCCCGGTGTTTCGGAAACATCCCATCGCTAAATCTAGAATCTGAAACGGATTATCCATCGCTCTTGTGTTCTTCAATAGACGAAATCAACACAGAGAAGAAGAGAGGGAAACTCAGATTTTGGGGGAAACAAGTGGAAGTGAGAGAGTTTGCTTTGAATTTGAACTTTTGTTTAAAGGATGAGAGTGTAAATAATCGTGTACGGGAAGGTGCACCAAATATAGTAACTATAAAGAAATGGAAAGAGTCAATTGGCAAGAAATTTGCACACCAATTGTTTGATGATTTGCTACTAAAAGAGTGCATAGTAAGAGGAAGCAAAGGCAAACTGACGAGAAGAAGGAGCAAAATAAGAATGGTGCACGTACGGTTCCACAGAGAAAATCAAGAAAAAAATACGAGTTGGCTATCTCTTGTTGTTGGTATGTTATGTAGAAACATTTATTTGGTTTCCCAAGAATTGATGGTTTAAGTTCAAACATGGTCAATTAGGTGATTTTACAAAAGAGTATGTGGACAGTTTCAACAAGGAATGCAGAATTTTGTACATGAGCTTGAGGACAAGCTGGATATCATGGTGACGGTATTGATAGACACCCAAGTAGTATAAATAAGAGTGAGAGGATATTAGAAAAAGGGTCTTTCACCATTAGTTAGTTTTGGGAAAGAGTAGAAGAAACTCTTTAATCTCTATAGCACACACCTTTTTTGTTTATTGATTGTTAAGTGATAAAGAGATATATGATCAATTTAAACAACTAACAAACCTTTTGGTGTCTTCTCTGGACGCTACAATCACGGCTATGCAAAGCTGCTACGTTTCCATATTGGTCACAGAGCAGCTGGACCTCCAAATGCCGACTCTATACACAAAATATAAAGAACATCCATGTTTTACTAAATAAATCAGCTAGTATATTGAGATCAAGTAGCCATACCTGTGAAGCAACCTTCATTATGAATATCGGCGACCCAGGGACCTCACCTTGAACTTGCTTGAATAGAGCCTTAACCTCATCATCATTATGAACCTAAAAAAAATTCAAAACCACAATAAGTACACTTTTATAGTAAATCGGCTTAGTCGAGAAAGTGACAGTCCAAATGCATATATCTACACAAGCTGACCTTCCTAATGCCTTTACCGCCACCACCCCACGATGCTTTGATCATTGCTGGGTAACCAACAACTTGACAACTAGCAATTGCTTCTTCAGTTGTGTACACACAAGCTTTCTTGTAGATTTCCTCGGGGATCGTTACCAAGCTGCTACCCGGAGGTATTTTAACCTGAAAACATAAAGATTCATCATTTTGAAACAATTCTCTGTAGGTGAACAAGTTCAGCTTCACATGAATTAATTTTACTTACATGGGAACCACTCCATGGCAGAGTAGGTACATCAGCAGCTTGTGCAATCAACGACGAACCAATCTTATCCCCTAATGCTACCATTGAAGCTGCAGGAGGACCAAGAAATACGATTCCTTTCGCCTTTAAAGCATCTGGTAATTCAGGGTTTTCAGATGCATGACCCCAACCAGGCCAAACTGCATCCACACGTGCTACCTCAGCCATCTGCACATCATATTAACACAAACATGAATGAAGAAAAGCTCCAAATAAGCTGAACATTAGTAGTTTCCAACAAGTTACATTAATCACCTCTACAATAAGCTGAACATTAGCATAATTGTTATTGTTCGTTCCTCCCGGAACCTCAACATACTGATCAGCAATTCTGATATGCTCCGCATTAATCCGCATATCTTCAGGAGTTGCCATCGCCACCAACTTTATGGCTTTTTCCGCGCCAAATGTTTCGTAAGCCCATGTTCTGACACTACGTATAAACTTCACAGCTGCCATTCCATTAGTAGCAACCAAAATACTATGAATTGGCCTTTTCCCTCCAAGAGCTTTACAGAACTCATCGACTTCAGCCACCGACACATCAGTTCTACCAGGTACTACATCACTTTGGTGATACCCATTAACCGAGCCACCCGGTAAAACCACTGTCCTTTGAGCTTCAGATATATCTGTAAAACAGCCATAAGCAACCAAAATGACTTGGAAGAACATAAAAAAATTGGTTAATCCCACAAACATGTTACAACTCAATTTAAGCTAGGATTCGGAACCTCGTTGACACAGCGAGGCGTTTTCGTATAGATGACAGACAAATTTCATATGAAATGTATAGGAAAAGGCAAAAAATGCAAAAAAAAAATTAAGCAAAAGATAGAGAAAGAAACCATTATCCAAGAAGGAGGTCGGATCAGGGTTTAGGAAACAAAACAGAGGAAACTGTTGTTTGTTCCGAGACAAAACTCTTGTCGAAACTCCTTTAAAGGTTCGCACTCTTGTAGAAACTCCTTTAAAGGTTCTCATACTAGTTGTCAGCTTCACTGTCGTTGGAAAATCTCTGTCCTTACCACCAACTGTTTTGATCCATGGAGAAACATTCGTGAAGCTAAACGGATCAGAACCTCCATTACCGGTAGCACACGAAGAAACCAAAGCTCTCATCTCCATTTTCACAAAACTTGGTAACCAAGCCAAATAGTCCTGAGGTTAGTATAAGTATTAAGAAAACAGTCCCCGTTATTACTGGACTTATAATTATTAATTAATTTGGGCTTTTAAAGCCAGATGCTGTTGGTCAACCACTTTTAATAATCGTCATAAAAGGAAGATCTTAAAATACAAATCTACATTTTTAGAATGAAATTTTTGATTATTGTCATAGTTCAGTTTCATTTAGACTACGTATATTGTCTTAGGATTTCTGATTCTTAGCTATATTTGGTTAAGCAGGATCAGTTTTATATTGAGACTAATTATATTTTCGTAGTTTAGTGTATAAATATGAAGCAATAGTGACATGTTGAATGAATTATTACGTAATTCGCTTATACGGGAATGACAAAGCTACAACAACATTTACAACTGTGGCCAACAAATTTAAGGAAGATGGTCCAAATGGACTCAAGCAAACTCTAAATGTCCATCTTTCTTGGATTAGAAGCTAAATGTCTTTGATATCATTCAACCCAAGACCTTTCGAATCGCATCCACAAGCTCTTCTCTTCTTGAAGGCTCCACCTGCATCACAAATATTCACTTAGGCCTTAAAAAACCGAGCCATATAGAGAGGAATACTAGAGAACCAAAAACTTGTTTTTTTCTCGAGGGTTTCGTTTTATACCTTGTTTAGAAGATTAGCAAGTCCCTGAGGTAGAGCTTGCAGATCTGACGAATTCCCAATCTCTGCGAGTTGATTCAGTAGTTTCTGTGCTCTCAACTCGCTCAGCTTCAACTCGTAGTTACTAACGTTGTCCTTCCATGTAAAGAACACTTGGTCGTCTGTCCAAGCTTCTTCTTTCCCCTTTGAAATATCAGAGTTACAGAACCAATCCTGAATCAAACCCATTGCAGATTTATATGATAAGTTGTCTCCAGATGCTTCTCTTACGTTTTTCACAAGAGAGCTCTCAGCTATTCTCCTATTGAGCTTTTTATAGAAGAAGGACCGAGAGCCACTCCATTCCACAACACTTTTGATTACTCCTTTTGCAGCCATTCTCATGGAAGTATCATGGAGTTCCGCAAATTTGGTGGCAATTTGGATATACACTGGTAAAAGCTGTTTCTCTCGGGCTCTAATCTGCTGCTGGAGAAGCTCGATGTTTGCATAGGCCTCACTTTGCTTGGCATCTTGAAGATTTGCTTTGAGACTGATTAGCTTCTGGTCCAACCTTCCCATGCACTCTAACAGCTCTTTTGTTCTAAATTTTATCTCTATCGTCCCTTCTGGCTCGAGCACATTTCCACGAGCAGTTTCATCGGCATACATTTCAACATAATCCGAATTTATCTGGCTGTCAACAACAACCCATGCACCACCGCGCAGCTCTCCCATCATTGGGATGTACACAAACACTGGCTGCCGATAAGTTCTCAGATTTTCTACTATAGTTGAACCCGCCTGAAGTATTCCTTCGAAAAGATCTCTCTGTCCACCTGAAAACCCTCTCCAGTTCGCTAGGATAAACAGCGGAAGCTCTTCCCGGTTGAAATCCATGAGCGCTTGGGCTGTCTTGGCCGCTGAATCAGGAAACCAGACTTGCCCTGCTTGTGGAACCACTCTTTCATGAGAGTCAAGCTGTCCAGGATCGGCTGGGATGATCTGCATTACCGTCTGTGTCTCAACTGCAACAACTCCAACGGGTATTCCGCCGAGCTTGGCTCTACCAGTCACTACCGTCCTTGCCCAGCCTTCAAGAGTCTCAATAAAACTATTTTTATCAAAAATACCTCCAAGCCATTTACCGGTATTGTCTTTGACCCCAGCTATAGCCGCTCGTGGGTCGCAAGAGTTCTCTGGGACATACTCCACAGTTCTATCCGGTGGGTCTAAAGGAGCAAGAACAGGAAGAGGACCACCCACGTAAGCAGGAATGTAGCTCAGCCAGTTGAGAATTGCTGATACGCCTTCAAGATCATCTGAGACTGTAAGATGAACAACACCATTTGTGCCCATGATTTTCGGGCCACCAAGTTGCATGTGAGAGCTATAGACCTCACGCCCAAGTAACTTGTTGAGTGTAGAAAAGCCAGTCAAGATGATCGGCTGATCAAGTCTCTGTATGCACCGCATACCCAGGCGGGCAAGATAAGCACCGATTCCAACCGTTCTTCCACTAACAAAGGTTAAAGTAAAAGTTTCATTGTATGCCCTTGAGTAAGCACCCGCTATTGCCCCACTTCCTGTTAAGTTCTCTACACCAATACCATCTTCTTTACCAACGATCGTATCAATCACCCACCTTGTTTCCCCACTAGAAAGCTTCACTTCATGGGCAATGACAGATGATCCAATCCTTTCGTGGTCTTCAGGGCTTAGGTATATATACTGAAAACCATTCTCAGGGGAAATTTCATCCGACCATCCAACTTTGAAGCAGGCTTTGACTTCTTCAGCAACCCCAAGTCGGGCACCAGAATTTGCTGCCAAGTAAATCAAGGGAAGCTTCTTGGCACAAGCGAGTTCAGTAACAGCAAGAAAAAACGCGTCCTCTCTAGGACCAAAAGAACCAGCTTTGAAGGTGACATCATTCGCGATTACGAGAAGTTTTCGTCCCATAGGAAATTCGGGAGTCGACATATCTAGGCACCACGCCACCATTCCAAAGTCATTGAGACCCGGTGGTCTTTCAACCAGATCTAGAGATGTACCCGAAGAACCTTCTGGTTTTGAGAATACAAGCTCTTTAACATTGATCAGAGTATCCTTATATGGTTTCTTAACTCCTGGGTGTTGTGATGCCCACAACAGTTCCAAGGCTGTCCCAAATGCCTGAAAAGGAAAGAAATAACATAAGGGGGGTTGGAAATGGCCAAAAGAGTAAACGTATGTGTGAATCTTATGACTTCAGTAACAAACCAACGGGAAGTCATAGCAATAAGTAGTGTTACTCCTCCTTGCTGCTAGACGTTGCCTGTCGAGATATCCCAGGGGCTTATATTGATCACTGATTGGGGTTCCATGCAAAGGTCCCTTCTTGGTTATTGAGTGGTAAATTAAACTGTTTCTCCCAGGAGTTTCAACTTCTCGGTATATCTGAAATATTAAAAAACAGCAGGTAAGTCATCGAGATGTGTACTCTTACTCTCTGTATTGTTTGTACAACCAAATTTTTGTAAGCGGAACTTACGTGGACAGTGCATGTACGGCCTGTCACGTTTGCAACCACAACCCTCCAAGCGCCACATGCCAGTCCAGAGGACACCAACCACAGCCGCACTTCCCACTCGCACACGCCCAACCTATGCATTCTCACTCCGACAGATCTATGTATCTCTCGTGCTGCTTCTTCTAAGATCATCTCAACTGTAGTTTCCTCATCCTCCGCATTCACTTCAACTCTCCTGTGAGAAACACGAAGAATATTATTAGGATAAGGTCTGACACATTACAAACGATAACTTGTCAAGGACACAGCCATAGCAACCTGGGGAAAGGCACAAGATCATCTATCTGCTGCTCACGCAATATGCAAAGAAACATATGTGCGTGGTCTGGTTTCATTGCAGCATTATGGGCATTCAGTTCCAGTTCCTCCATGGCATCCATCAAAGACCTCAGAACGCATTTCGACGTAAACGGCATGGAGATCAGTGTTTGGCTAAGCTGCTTATCCTGTCCTTGCTGCAACATAAAGCCATCGTTCATAGTAGCCTGTCGAACAAGAGATCTCAAGAACATCCTCTTGATTGGCACTGGCTTGTCTGCAACAGTATACAGATGCCATTGACGATCTCGAGAAGGCGTATATTGTATATTTGAGTATCCTTTCAGCTTATCCTGCATCAGACAAACAGTAAACAACCATTAAAAAGAATATGATATGCTTTAAACAAGAAATTTCATCGTCATGATCATACCAACTCAAGGTAAATGGACAGAGGAGGTTCAAGATGACGCAGCAACGGCTCTTCTACATAATACTGTTTCTCCATCGACCAATGGAAGGAATGTCTCATGGGTGTTCGTCCTTCATCTCGCTGAATTATACAGCTGATTACACCAACACCAGCAGAACAGAGGCTCGAACTCACTTCTTCCTCTTTAAGAATTTTGGCCAGCTTGTTTACTCTTTCCTGAGCTTGGTCTTCATCCCCACTGAGATAAAAACAAACCAGACATGATAACAGATTAGCTAGACGCTATAGCACCAAAGCTAGTTTATGCTGTGTCAAGTACCTGTCCTGAAGCAGACTCATCTGGTTGTTGATGCCCACAATAGCAATGTGCATCATATTGCCAGACAAAGGAGCTCCGGCATTTTCATAGTCGTTGTGGTTTGTTTCTCTCAATGCTGCACTTATTATACTTGGCAGAAACTGCAACGATTTGATTATAACCATAGTCCCCCATTTTCTCTTACTACGCTTCTCAACCAATCCTTTTTCAGATGTATCGTGATCGTCCAAGCCATTGTTTTTTCTTTCCATATGCTCCTCTAGGAACTCCCAGGAAGCAATAAGACCAGAACGGTGCCACTGCATCCTCACGCTATCTTTAACGACATAGGGCTGATGACAAGAGTCGAGTTATAATGAAGTCAAAATTTTCTGTAATCAATTGCAGTCCAAAAAGAATTTTGAGTAATAAAGGTGCGGAAGAATGAACTCTAACCTGGTATAATCTGCGAATATAAGTCTCAACAACCCGTCTTTGAAGTGTGTGATCGCTGTGGTCAAATAGTCCCACGAGAGCGTCTTCAACAGCTAAAGATGCGCTCACAAGATCTTCTATTCTTTCATTAATGGCACTTTTCCTCTTGGGAGTATCCATATTTTCTCCGTCCTCTGTAAACATTTCTAACTCTGAAAGGCTTCTAGCAATGTTTGAACGAAGTTCACTTAGTTTGGTCTGTTCAAGCAATTGACTTGCCTTGAGCGCCAACTACACACACAAACTTATCATCAGTTGAGAATGTAAACATAAATATTATAAAACAAAAAGCAATCAAACGCACCTCAGAGTAGTTAGTATGGTTAAGTGTCGAGAATCGGATAAGTTTATCTCTGTAAGCAGCAGGATTAGGGTAAACAAGCTGCTCCATGAGCCGGAGAACGAGTTTGTTTTTGTTTTTTATGCCCTGAAAAGAAGAACTAATTTAGTGACATAGTGATGACGAAAAGAAAAACCTGCTCTAAGAAAGATGATCACAGACCTGGTGTGAGAGCACTATATCCACAATCTTCAACAGATCTTTCTTGTATTGCTGACGCATGCGTTCTATAACATCAGCCTATTCAAGAAAATAAAATGATTATTTAGACGCCTCAGTCATCGCTAGTAACAAAAAAACTGTTAATTAGCTATTGAACCATATAATACCAGCATGTTATCATTGAATAATTCTTCTACCGATAGATATTCTTCAAAGAGGGAATGAACAATAACACGGGCATGACTTTCTCTACCACCTTCATAAGATTTTGCAAGGCTCATCAACGGTTCAATGAGCCTTTCAAGGGCACCTCTCTCTTTCTCATCACAAGAAGATAAATGTGCCTGTTGCAAGAAGTAGACCGAAAATTTTCAGAGAGTGAAAAACAGGATGGTACTTCTAATGGAAGAAATAATAGTCAATCACCTCAAGAATGCCTTTTAAAAGTTTGGCAGGGAAATCGGCGGTCAGAGAGTTTCTGGAGATACTCTCAAATTCCCTATACTTTGATTCTAGCTGATAAAGAGTTTTATTTAGAAAAGCATTCAAAGTCTTGAACTCGATACAAATATCGCAGTAAAGGAAACCGGTTTATGAATAGTATACAAGTGTTTACCATGATCCTGAGATTTTTAGGTAGTCGTGTCGCCAGAACTGCAAAGCACTCTTGCCACTGAAGAAATGGCAGTTCAGGGCTATCAAGGCAATTAAGTAAGTCTTGAACAACCTGCAATATATGAGCAATAATAGACTCAAATAATCTAATAGAAAAGTTGGATTAAATAGGAAAAACAAATAGTGTTTACCTCATCAACTTTATGCTCATATCCGGCAAGAATCATGCGGGCAGCATTTAATGTTGCAGCACATCTCTGATGAACTTTACCGGAAATTGCGGTTGGAAGCCCTAATCTTGGGAAACTTCCATGGAAGGGTTCGGCCTTTCTTACAGCAGAAGGATCATCAAGATCAAGCTTGGCTATAAGTTCACCAGCCTGTGAAAAAAATAACGGATGGGTTAATCAATTTTCGACAAAACTGCAGGATTTTTGTTTAGCAATGGAGCGAATTTTCACCTGCATGGCTTGTCCTTCAGACATTTTAAAATGGATAACTCCTGAAGCAGGTGAAAGAAGTGGCATGCACATCTTCATGACCTCAACTTCGGCATAAGGCGTATCAGCATCAATATTGCTGTTGTCGGAAACCAAATACCTCAGCAACTTGCACGGTGTCTCAGCCATCAACTTTGATGGATCGTGGTCATTCTGAATAAGCCAAAATTGACAGACAGCTTAAAGCTACAAATGACTTCAGAGAAACGTAAAGTAATATGGTAAACACACAAAACAAAACATTGGAAACCTGTAGCAAACAAGTTCTTCCATCAATGAGAAGACGAGTTCCTGCAGCTTCTTCCTCTGCATATATCACATGGCTTTTGCCATCCAACTGCAACAGCGAAAACAAGAAAAGAAAGTAAGATTCTCCAGAAGTTTTTTTTATGAGTGATACATGTATGTCCTTGTCTTGTAGTATAGAATAAAGATATAAAACTTGCCTGCATCAACAGACCTCCATCACGTAGAGTGTGTATTTCTGCTACAACTTCTGAGTTGTTCATTCTTAGCCTGTAGGTTCCTGATCCACCCCGGACTACATCAATCTAGAAACAGTTATATTCAGGTTAGTGAGCCTCGGTTACAACATCTTCAGTGCAAAAATAATATGGCAGAGGAAAGGAAGAAATGCAGAGAAGTAAAATTTTGATAGTAGGCGCATACCGTATATTTACTTCCTTCAATATTCAGAGACACTTGAGAATGTACAAGAGATATATGCTGCAAGTTAAGAGAGAAAAAGTAAGCTACAAGAACATTACTAAAAAGGCACAAGAGAGCGCTGATATTGGATTACCTTTGGGGGAATTTGCCCCTTCTCCAGATAACCAACGTAATCTGAAACCACAGCAGCACTGGTCGCTGATGCTTTCTGGACAAATAAAACATCTCGTCACCAGATAGAAACTTTTCAAGACAAATAAATCTCTGAGAAAGAGGTTCTTACATAGAGAGCCCCACCGACAACAGAGAGATACCATGGAGGCCTCTCAGCTCTGACCCGCATAGCAATCCTACTATCCAACCAACCAGTGTGAATTTTGTTTTCTCGGTAATCAGAAGCCTGGTTAACAATTGAAATGATCTTGTCAGGGTATTGTAAACACAGAGTGTAAATTTTGTGTGCAAGAAGGAAAGGTACATGTAAAAGGTCGATCGTGTAGTCAACGTTAGTCCTAATTTCTCCACGGATTTGAATTTCTTTTAGCCCAAGAACCATATTCGCTATCGCCAGGGCTCTGGATTCCCCAAATGCAAAAACATGTCCTGAATAAAAGATTAAAGGAAGTTTCAACTTGTAAACTCAAGAAAAGAACCTAGCAGCCCAAATACATTTATTTCATTCAACTTACCAAACTGGGAATCCGAGAACTCGTGAATGCCACCACCAGACTGTAAAAAAGTAGGCGTAAGATTTAAAACATAGCGAAACACGTTAAATAGCAGAGTGTCTATAGATATAATTACCTTGACAGAGAAGTACGCCCACACATTTGGCTTGCTCTTAAAACTCAATTCCTGTTGCAAGTTCATACAAGTGTTACCCACACAGTTCTCAGTGAATGAACTTTATAACTTTGCATTCCACAGATATCACATTACCTGAACTCTACCGCTGGTTGGTTTGAACCCGTCATCAGGATCCTCACTTGTCACACGTACAGCCACACAATGACCTTTTGGCCTTATAGATTCAGCTTTATCAAAGTCAAAAGCGAAGGCTACAACAGATGTTTTTCTCCAAGAATCATAACCCCCACCATGTTCTATACCATAGAACCGTCTTATCTCTACGAAATCAAAGAGAAACAGATAGTACATTACTCGTGTGCATGGATAAAGAAGAGGAACATCTGCCTCTAAACATAAGGATGCAGATTATACCAGGGATTTGCCAGAGAGGAATTCCCATCCCCACAGCAACTTGGGCAGCAGGAAGATTTATCTCGGCAATCCACTCAGTTACAGGGTGCTCAACCTGACCTCAAACATCAAGTTAAACAAGTCATTCAATTTTCAAGTCCAAACCTTTTAATAGATTTCAAAGCAAAAAGCTGTAGTATGAAACCAACCTGTAAGCGAGGGTTAAGCTCTAAGAAGTAGTACTCCCCAGTGTCCATACTGTAGAGATACTCAACAGTAGCAGCTCCAACATAGTTAACACTCTTAGCCAACCTTCTAGCTGCTTGCTCAAGTTTCTTCACGGTTACTTGCGGAGCCACAGTGATTGGACCTTCCTCTATGATCTATGATACAAACGATAAAGTAAGAGCTCATGCAATAATTTACCATCGCCAAAAGGGACTATAACTCAGTTGGAGAATGAAAATTGATGTACATAAACATATAAGAATAAATTAGACAGAATGTTGTTCTACATAACCAGACAATTAAAAATCCAGAATCAACCATTAACAAACCTTTTGATGTCTTCTCTGGACGCTACAATCACGGCTATGCAGAGCTGAAACATTTCCATACTTGTCACAGAGCAGCTGGACCTCTAAATGCCGACTCTATACAAAAAAATAGAAAAATGAAATGTAAAGAAAAGCAATGCATTACTGCGTTAAATTCTCAAGTAAAGTAACCATATAAGAACTCAGCTATGCTTAGATCAAGAGATATAGTTAAGTAGCCATACCTGTGACGCAACCTTCATTATGAATATCGGTGAGCCTGGGACCTCACCCTGAACTTGCTTGAATAGTGCCCTAACCTCATCATCATTATGGACCTAAACATTTCAAACCAGAATAAGTATACTTCTGTGGTAATCGGCTTATTCTACAATCAAAAGGCATGTCTACACAAGCTGACCTTCCTAATGCCTTTACCGCCACCACCCCACGAGGCTTTGATCATTGCTGGGTAACCGACAACTTGACAGCTAGCAATCGCTTCTTCAGTAGTGTAGACACATGCTTGCCGGTAGATCTCCTCGGGGATGGTTACCAAGTTACTATTAGGAGGTATTTTAACCTGCAAACATAGGAATTCACTATTTAGAAAATAACAATATAAATCTGGTAAACAAGGTAACCTTAACAGGAGTAAATTTACTTACATGGGAACCACTCCATGGCAGAGTTGGTACATCAGCAGCTTGTGCAATCAACGAAGAACCAATCTTATCTCCTAGTGCTGCCATTGAAGATGCTGGAGGACCAAGAAATATTATTCCTTTTGCATCTAGAGCATCAGGTAATTCAGGATTTTCAGATGCATGACCCCAACCAGGCCAAACTGCATCCACACGTGTTACCTCAGCCATCTGCACACAGGTTTTAGAAAAATATGAATGAAAAATAACTCCAAAGACGACAACTTTCTTGCTGATGTTGAGCTTAATTCATGTGTTCTGTACAGTAAAACAGGATAATTCACCTCCACAATAAGCTGAACGTTAGCATAATTGTTATTGTTGGTTCCTCCCGGAACCTCAACAAACTGATCAGCGATTCTGATATGCTCCGCATTGATCCGCATGTCTTCAGGGGTCGCCATCCCCACCAACAATATGGCTTTTTCCGTACCAAATGTTTCGTAAGCCCACGTTCTGACGCTACGTATAAACTTGACAGCCGCCATTCCATTATTAGCGATCAAAATACTATGGATCGGCCTTTTTCCTCCAAGTGCTTTACAGAACTCATCAACTTGAGACACCGTCTCATAATTTATACCAGGTCCGATAGCACTCTGATACCCGTTAACCGAGCCAGCCATTGTCACTGTCCTTTAAGCTTCAGATATATCTGTAAAACAGTCATAAACACATACTGAATCACTTTACAAAGAAATGTGTAGCAACATCGTCTCAGAATTGTACTTCCAGACAGAAATTGAGCAACAAAAAGATGCTATCTACCAAAATGACTTGTAAGAGCATAACAGGACTATAAAAACAACCAGGTTTCGGTTGCTTAATCTCACAAACAAAGATGCTTCAGAGTTCGTTCATATGAAGATACAAGGTGGAATTAACAAAGATGACAGCAATGCTTTGCGTATTCACATGAAGAAACAAAAAGTATAGAAAAAGCAAAACGCAATCATAAGCAAAGATCTTGCAAGTAAGAAAGTATCATTACCCAATAATAATGAGTTCCTTAAGAAATCTGAGAGATCTCAGAAAAGAACTAATGATTAAAACCCCACAATTGAAAAATCCAGAAAATAGAAGTCTTTACTCAACAAACCCAACTCTAAAAACAGAATTTGAAATCACAAAAACAAGTCCAAATTCTGATTGCTAAACCATAAAAATCAAAACTTTAAAACACCCAGATGACAAAATCAGCAAAAGAAGCAAACTTCAAACCTTGAATGATACAAATTGGCTTAAAGAAGAGTCAGAGAATTGTGGGTGGTTTACCTAAAGAATAACACAGAAGACATGAAAGAGAATGAGAGAGAAAGAGAGAGAGAGACAAGGGTTTAAAGAGAAGAGAGAAGAGGGTAGGTTGGAGTTAGAAGAGGAGAAGGAAGGTGGGGTCGAAAGAGTTAATAATAATGGGAGATGAAGAAGAGAGGAAGAAGAAGAAAACGAAGGAGAAGAAGAGAAGAGAGAGCACGTGGTCTCTGCCTCCGCCACACTCCACACCTTCTCCATTGTTTTTTTTCGATCCCTTTTTGTTAGGAGGCGCCGTAGTTGTTCCTCAGCTACCTCTTTTCATCTTCCACTCTTGTTTTTTCCGCTATACGTTTATTTCCAATGCTTCTCATTTTATTATACAAAGTTTTATTCGAAATTTTGGTATAATGTTTTTTACTTACCAAACCCAAAAAACATATGAATACCAAAATTTTCTTTGAATTTGTACAAATTTCTGTCTTCGGAAAAAAAAACCAGTGAATATGATTAGATTTAGTCGATAAAAACTTTGGTTTAGCAGATATCTTCGGGAATTATAATATTTTTTGTTGGTTTAGTTTTCCCGGATATTTTAGTTTTCGTTAGTATATGTAGTTTTTAGAGCTATGCTATGTTACCAATTTTTTTTAATATAAAATTTACAATGACAACTACAAAAAACACAGAAAAGATAAAGAAGTAGAGTTAATTATAAATTAACCAACAATAAAAAAAAAATCAAAATGCAAAATTTTCTTGAGTTTAACTAATTTGAAAGAATGTAAGACAATTTTCTTGAATTTAATTGCCAAATTTTAATGGATCATCTTCGATCCGAAAAAAATCTATTGCATAGTTTTTTAGGTTATATTTAAATTAATATACCATTCTTATGCTTTATGTTAAGATACATTTAACTTGTAGGAAACTTTTTTCTGTATATATATTCGCAAGCCAAATCAAGAAATATTATTCTTTATTGTCTTTAGAATTATTATATTCTCTTTAGCTAACTTTAATTTATTATTATATACTTTGTTTTTGTGTACTGTATAATTAATTTCTTAATGTATGTGTTATTTCATAAATTTCTTATTTAAAATTTTACTACATACGTTAACAAAAAATGGTTTACTGCATAATTATCTCTCAAGGATGCAGTACTTATCGAGACATCTATTTGAATAATAGCAAAAACATAGATTTGTGCCGAATAAAAGAATAGTATAAATTTGTTAAGCAATGAAAGAAATCTATTTAAAAATAGTATTAGGTAAGCCATAAAGAAGACAGTAAATTTCTACTGTCTGTGATAAATGAACTTCAAATACGTCATAAGAGAAGAGGCGCAAAGGGATCGCATTTTATGAGATTTATTATTTCGTTTATTTGGTCGGTCTATTTCCGTTTTCAAAACAATATATTTAATATTGTCTTAGGAATGTGCAATATAATACTATATAGATTTAAAGCCAAGAGGAATTGTATTTGCTCGTTGAGTCGTTGACGCAGGGTTGGGTGGTTTAGGTGACCAACATTTTATTTTGCTCTTGCTTGGAATTTTTTTTGTTTCAAATGTTTTTTTTTTTCTGTCATTAGGGTTTCTCATTAAGTAGAACGTATATTGGACCAAGATCTAGATTAGTGTTGCATTCATCATATGAAATATGCAATAACAAAAGTTCAATAAGTTAGTCATGTAAAATCAATTCATAGCTTTTTACCAATACTTCATCTACCTACCTCATGAGAATCTCATAAATATGCATGGCCATTTTAAGCTAAGGATAATAACATTTACCACATTCCAGACTATCACATTCCAGACTATCTCGTCTATATCAATTCATAGAAGCATTGTGTTTGCAAACCATGCATCTTAAAAAAAAAATCATTTATTTCAACAAGACAATATACAGATATCATCACAACTCCCTATCTCGATGGTTTTAAATAAGAGACATATTCTCATATGTATAGGTATCCTTTAATTTAGTACATATGCATCTATCTCTTTGATTACCTGATATATGATTTTAGACAAATCATTTTTCATACAATATAAGAAAAATGGTTGATTGCATCACTTATATAGTATCACAAAAATAAACAATATCAATTTAAAAATTACTTATTAATAAATGATACAAAAGATTTGGTTTAGCATCAATTATAAGAATTGATGTTGTAATAAAATAATTTGACATCACTTCAGTAAAAGTGATAATAATGCGGTAGTTTTTAATACATAAAATTTCTCTTTTAATAAAGTGATAATTTATATTTTCTTAGAAGTATTAATCCATAGAATCAATCATGAGATCGTTAATTTAATTTGATTAGATAGTAAAAATGTTTGACCAAAAAGATATGTTAAATTCATTTTCCAAAACATTTTATAATATTACATATTGATCTTTAAAATTTAGTTTGCATTTTATGTTTTAGTGATAGAAAGGCATTCATGTTTAATGTTTCCAATATTAAGTTTCTTATTTGTAGGAATAAATTTTTTTAAAAATCAATTATTCCACTATTTGTTTTACATAAAAATAAATGAAAATCGCCAAAAAAAACAAACAAATCTGGTTCTTCAGTTTGTTTGATTATTTAAAATAAGATTAAAAAAGAGGATTAATAATGTCTCGCAAAGAAATAATAGTAACGGCTTAATAGTTAAATTAAATGAATGGGGGTTGAGAGTTAGGTATGGGTTGTATTGTATGGCAACCGTATCATCACCTTTCTCATTCTTTCCTCATTTTTGCTAATTTTGAATGAGCCACTCATTTTAGCAATATTAGTATTATTATTTACCAACAAAGGCCATGTAAATATAATTGGAATGAAACCCGAAGTTAAGCCTTACAAAGTTACAAACTTACGAAAACTTTATATACAAAACCTAATATTTCTAATAATTTTGACCATAAACACTAGGTCCAAAATTAAAATAAAAATTTACATAAAGTACAGTACTCTAAAACCAACAAAAAGATAAAGATTATCTCCAATCGTGTATGTTATTCGGTTATCTTCGGGAACCACCGCGGGACCAAAACTTCATTGGATCGATATCCGATGAATCTGATTAAGAAACATCTTGAATCACCCAAAAGAAAGCTTTTCTTCAATTCTAATTGAGCTGACTCCTTCCTCTAGACATCGCCATGGTTAGATGAACAATTCTCCTTTTGTCCAAAAGATTTAGTCACATTCAATTCTGCTGCCAGCGAGAAGCTTTGCTTCAATAGCCTATCAAAGGTTCAAACAAAGCAATACAATTCCTTAAATGTATATGGGTATACATTTATATACTACAATAAACTTTTTTAATATTTTAATTAGGAATATTTAAAAATAGTTTTAACTTGATATTTTTAAATAATATCATAAATATTTAAGTTGATTTTCTAGCACGGGTTAAATATAATGTATTATATGATTAAAAAAAAAGAGTTATATAGTAGACGTCATGTTAAAAATATATGATAAAATGGTTTAAATAAGATTTGACACTTCTAAATATTTGAAAATTTGATTCTGTAACTAATTTTGAAAATACAAATGATGGATTGTGCAAGCAATATTTTCACTGGGATTATATTTTGAAAATGGTAACTATACGCACTGGTTGAATTTGATATTATTATATACCAAACAATTTTTTTTTCTTAAATATCTGTTTTTATTTAATAAAATACATCTAGTTTTCTTATAATGGTGTTCTTTAGATTTTTAGAATTTATTTATATAAGATATATATGTATAATTGTTTTTCTAAATAAATATTTTTTTGTTTTACACGTATTAAAATTTAAAATCGATAAATTTGACATGTGCGTATAGGTTTATTATAATTTTATTTTTTTAATAAATGAAAAGAAATTTTTTGTTTAATAGCGGTCAGAGATCGATAAATTTGACACGTGCCACGACTCAATGAATTATTTGAAAACCATACGAGATAAGATACATAAAAATGAATGAGAACATTGAACCAAGATCAGGTTAACCAATAACCAGAGATAACCGGACTCAAATTTTTTCTGTTGTTTTTGTTTGTTCAGCTAGTTGATGCTTCTTCTCCACCTTTTTGTTTCGTAAGTGTCTTCTATCAATCCTTCTTCTTCTCCTTGTCTTCGTTCTTCTTCTCCACATTTTTGTTTCGTAGGTGTCTTCTATCAAGCCGCCGCGACATCACAGATCCATCTTCTCTGTTTTCGATCTTTTTCTTCTTCACCTCACCGTTTTTTTCTTCAATTCACTCTTTCAAAAGTGAACAACAAAACCCTAGATGTGGGTGATAGGCTTTACTTGACCCCATGGAAAAAACGTTTGGGCATTTAGAAGCTAAAAAAATATATTTGGGCTTTGAAAACTTAGCCCACTATCCATAAAATTGATCCGAACAGATTTGGTTAACCGATTTAAAAAATTTCAGTTCGAATTCGGCGAACTATAAATCTTAGTAACCGAACCGAAAAACCGACTACCGAACCGACCCAAACCGAACATTTATTCGGTTCAATTCGGCAGAATTTTAGAAAACCGAAAAAACCGAAAAACCGATTAAACCGAACCGTTTAACCCTAGATGAATTTGTTGTGTATAATATTTTTAAAATATTATACACAACAAATTCATCAATTTATAAAAAAAAAAAATCAAATAATTAACCCGTTGTCATATCCTAGTTTTATATAATAAGATAAGATACATAAAAATGAATGAGAACATTGAACCAAGATGAGGTTAACCAATAACCAGAGATAACCAATCTCCTTGCCGATGGAGGTGCCCTATGGTATATAACTAGTGTGACGACACTCACTCGTCGCATTTCCTAACTCCAAAAAAAAAGATGGCGGCGTTTTTGCAAACTAACATGACTCTGGATTCGATCAAGGTCGTCCCGGGAAGATACAGTTCTCTCACCGATCGTGCGCCGTATCGAATTAGGTGCGCCGCCGCTTCACCGGTGAAAAAACGGTATAACATCGCTCTGCTTCCCGGCGATGGTATCGGTCCAGAAGTTATATCTGTTGCTAAGAATGTGCTTCAGAAAGCTGGATTTCTCCAAGGACTGGAGTTTGATTTCCAGGAGATGCCTTTCGGAGGAGCAGCCTTGGATTTGGTCGGAGTTCCTCTGCCGGAGGAAACTTCCACCGCTGCAAAACAGTCTGATGCCGTTCTTCTTGGAGCTATCGGAGGGTACAAATGGGACAAGAATGAGAAACATCTGAGACCTGAGATGGGTCTCTTACACCTTCGAAGAGATCTCAAAGTCTTTGCTAATTTGAGACCTGCTACAGTTTTACCACAGGTTTTGATTTGATTATTATCACTTTGCTTGTACTTGTAAATATACTCAAATTTTTTCTGTTGTTTTTGTTTGTTCAGCTAGTTGATGCTTCCACACTGAAGAAAGAAGTAGCAGAAGGTGTTGATATGATGATTGTAAGGGAGCTCATTGGAGGTATTTACTTTGGAGAGCCAAGAGGCATTACCATCAATGAAAATGGCGAAGAAGTCGGTGTTAATACAGAGATCTACGCTGCTCACGAGGTACTAACTCGTTCTTCACAATCTGCTCTGTGAGCAGTGTATGTTGTGTGTTAATGCATTGCTTTATCTTCTTCAGATTGACAGAATTGCTCGTGTTGCATTCGAGACTGCTAGGAAAAGGCGTGGCAAGCTGTGTTCTGTCGATAAAGCCAATGTGTTGGATGTATGTTTTGACACTCTTGTTTTGACACTCTTGTTTGTTTTTCGTAATACAATAATTTTTGTTTTGTTTCATTTAGGCATCAATATTGTGGAGGAAAAGAGTAACAGCTTTAGCCTCTGAATATCCAGATGTTGAACTATCACATATGTATGTCGATAATGCTGCAATGCAGCTTATCCGTTACCCGAAACAGGTGATTGATCTTCGCACATGTATAAAGCTAACACAGAAGTGGAACTAGTACTCACGGCGTTTTTTAAACATTGCAGTTTGACACAATCGTCACCAATAACATTTTTGGTGATATATTGTCTGATGAAGCTTCAATGATCACTGGAAGCATTGGGATGCTTCCATCTGCAAGTCTTGGTGAATCGGTAAATTAGACTAAATCTAATAATATTTCAAGGTTCCTCATGTTATATTGATTGTTAAACTTGTGATGAAACTAGGGACCTGGACTCTTTGAACCTATACATGGTTCAGCACCAGATATAGCTGGACAAGACAAGGCAAACCCATTGGCCACCATTCTCAGTGCGGCGATGCTTCTCAAGTATGGACTTGGAGAAGAAAAGGCTGCAAAGAGGATTGAAGACGCGGTCTTGGATGCTCTGAACAAAGGTTTCAGAACCGGAGACATCTACTCCCCCGGAAATGTATGTGTATGATGATTTCTGTCATTTGTTTTGTACAAGTTAGTGACAATATACTTGAAAAGTCTTTTGTGTTTTGAAAATGCAGAAACTGGTGGGATGCAAGGAAATGGGTGAGGAGGTTCTCAAATCACTGGACTCCAAAGTTCCAGCTACTGTTTAAGTTTACTGATGATTTAAAAAAGTGTGTAGCCCTTGGTTTCACAGTTACTTGTATGCTAATCCATGTATTAGAAACTGTAGTATTCTAGCTTTTATAATAAATAAAATATTTGGGATCGAATTCTGCAATTTAAAGACAAGATTCTCCAAGAACATTTGACAAGTCTCCTCCTGCCTCACTTACCTTGTTCTTGAAGATTAAGAAGTTCTCTCCAGCTACAACTTCTCTGCTAATTTTTGTCGATCTTGGTTTTTGGTTTATACATCAACGTGGCCAAGTGAGTAGATGAACATGAGAGAGTCCAAAAGCTCATAGAAGAACCAAAAAAATAACATTTTTTTTATTGAAATTATTATTTGAAAAATTTACAAATATGGAATTTTCGTGGTGTAATTTGGAAACATATTCACAGTAAACAAGACAAGCTAACAACTTTAAAAGCTGAAAAAGTCCTTAATCCTTGCAGCAAGAAAAAAGCTTGATGAGAAGAAGAAATCAAAGATGGGATGAAAAAAAAAAAAGTAAATTAAAGAACAGAGCAAAGCGTGAAAACTACAAAAAAAAAACCTGCATTTTGGGACTAACCTTTGTGACGCTTTTGTTGGTCGCAAAAAAGAACAACTAATTTGTGACTATTTTAAGACTAGTCATCGACTACCAAAAAGATAGAAGCAAAATTGTCGCAACTTTACGACGCAATAAAGTCATCGCCAAAGAGTTTCAGTTTCTTGACTATTATCCGACTTTTTTGCGACCCAAGCAATATAGACGTAAAATAATCGCATATTTAGCGACTACGGTTTAAGTCAAAAGAAAGAGTCGCAAATTACTGATTGCAACTAAATATTCGGTCACAAGTTTTTTTTAATCTTTATATTATAATTCATACTCAAGTCTAAGATTATACTTCAATAAAACTTTTATCTATTTATATGTTGACTAATTTAATGAATGAATGAATTGGCAATTCGGTAATATACCTTGCAATACACTCTAAGGCATGCAGTTCGACTCTCAAGCAAGTTAAGTTTTTCACCATTTTTACTGGTAGTCACAAAATGGTCGCAATTTCGCCACGCTTTAGCGACAACCACCTGAAGGATTTGCAACTAACACCTGAATCAGATACTAACTTGCGACTACGTACCCACTTCGTGCTGGCGCACCAGTGAAAGAATTTTCTTCCGAGGAAGAGGAGGATGAGGAAGAAATCCCCCGAAACGGAGAAAGAACGAAGCAGCGATGACGGAGCCTGTTCCCGAGCCCTTGCCGTAGATAACTCTGAACCCCTTCTCTCTTTTTTATATTTTAAGACTTGAACCTCGTGCGCCCCGATCCCACATGTACCCCTTTTTTAATAAAAAAAAAATGACGCCTTGTTCTCAATTTCTTTTTAAATCTTTACTGATAATCACGTCTTTAATGCAGAGATCTTCTATTGAAGGAGAGTATCCGGGAAAGGTTAGTGATTTTCTAAAATCAATTCTGATTTAGGAAAATAGATCGATCCTCGAGATATATTGATTTGGTTGACCCCTCCTATAAACATGCATACTACTTCTCTTAATTTCCCAACCTTTTCTTTTTGCAGGTATGGATTCAGAGCTTCACTGTGGAGAGAGCATGCCAGTTATTTCGGATAACGAGACGATCGAGGAAGATGTCCCGAACACTCCGGCTGATCGGCCTGAAATGTCACTGCACCATTTCAAGTCTGCTCTCCGAGTTCCATGCGCTTTCATAGAAGGTCTTCCTCCAGCAGATCGCGAAGTTGCAATAGAGTACATTGAGAAATTGTCTGCCCACCACAAGAGGCTTGAGATTGAGAAGTGGACCCTCCAAAGGAAGATATATCGCATGAGCGATAGAGTAGTCAAGATCTCCCGGGAGCTTCATATTCTTGAATCTCATCTCAGGAAGTAGCTCACCCTCGGTTTCTCCGATTTTGCGCCTATCCCGAACTTTATGATTACTGTACTCGAACTGGCTGGAATAGGGGTTGAAGCGTTTTGCGATAAGGCTTAAGAATGCTTTTTGTCTTTTACCATTGTATCTTTTTTTTTCTTTGTTTGTCATTGCTCGGTGATCGAGCTTTATTTTCCTTCGTTGTAAGTTCGCACAGCCGAACTCGTTATTTTACCTAGATAAGAGAAATTTTTATTAATAGTTGAACTCTTTTTATCGAGCTGCCTACGTACCCACTTCGAGATCAAGCCACACCGTCGTTCATGAATACAAAGAAATCGATGTCTAAACATAAAAGTTTTTCAAGTTGATAACAATCCATGGTCTTTATACCGGGTTGTCTTCAAGATCTTTTAATCAGTAAACTCCATTCCGAATAACTTCTGTTATTATGTAAGGTCCCTCCCAATTTATCTTGAGCTACCCAGCTCCTTCTTATGTAAGGTCCCTCCCAATTTATCTTGTGTTCTCGAACACTCATCTTGTGACGTATATCCCGACGAAAAAGGGTCTACTTTTAACCTTGGAATTGTAGTATCGAGCCGCTGCTTGCTCGTAATTTTGAATAAGGATCATGGCATGATCACTTTTTTCGTTTATAATATCGAGGGAATCATCCAACATGGCATAATTTTTTGTGTCCCATTAAGGCGTATATTTTGAACAAGCAGCTTATGGGTGAGAGCTCGTCAAATATCTGTTGAGTGTGGACATTTAAAGAGGAGGTGATTGCATGTTTTAACTAGCTCCAAAAAATATGAACAAGCCACTAACTAGTTCAGTCTCTCGTCAATAATTTGTTCTGAACTACGAGCCATGCCATGAATGAGTATTTGGGTTAATTCCCATGATGCTTTTGAATTGAATTTGCGCTTGAGTTTGTCTAACACCTGTTTCTTATTTCAATAACAAGGCATATCAAGAGATAACCTATAACTTAAGTAAAAATGAATAACCGGAAATAACCTACAGAATTAATTGGATGAACTTAATTCGTCTTTCAACTCATCCAATTAATGTTGAAACGAAATGAATTACCAATCCGATAATTCCAAATAATGAATGAAATTAAATAAAGAATCTCAAGCTCTTAGGACCAACGTCCTTTGACAACCTCCTACAACTCCTCAAGGTTACTTGCAAAAAAAAGATAGGGGTCAGCAATCTAAAATTACTCAGTAAAGGTAAGTCTTAGGACTCACAAATTCTCTATACACAAACATATTTATAGAATCACAAAGTCTAAACCTACGACAAGCAGACAATCACGTGTTAAAGACATAAACACTTCAAATAATTGAGATTACATCCCATAACAACCACCACCACAAAAACGAGTAGGATTTCACGTGTCAACCCACGCCATCCACATCCATTGATGTGTGTGGAGTTCACTTCAATCTTTTACATGAAAGACCACACGTTAAACTGCAAGTGCACAGTAATCAGAGTAGTATTTTAGGATCGATCCCACAAAGAGTATAATTACGGGTTATTGAATTCAAACAAGAAGATCTAGCTAAGACAAAACTAAACTTGGGGGTTTTGGTTTTGGGTTTCCTAATGACTAATGCAATGAAAGTAAATAAATGCGATATATGAAAGCTAAATGAAATAATGAAAGATAAGAGAATAATCGATTGTAAACTATATGACTAAGACGTTGGGCGTTCTGGGTTTCTCCAGGTATCATGGTTCTCGACTAACTAGGGTTTAGATCTCTAGGGTTTCTATGTTTTCGTTCTAGTTCATAATTACGAAAGGAGAATAAACGAGTTACCCTAGGTTATAGGATAAGCCGACAAATCTCCCTATACTCCGTTACTCAACTAACGCAGGCAACGACACATAGATCGACGCATTAAGAGTGGATTCGCTAAGTACTCTAAGTCCTATTACTCAATTTACGCATGCAAAAACACGAAGGATTGGTAATACTATGTCCGAGATTAGGTTTACCCGGTTAGAGCTCCTAACCTCTTGGATCAGCATTTGGTGATCAATCTAAACACATGAATTAAGTAAAAGATGTCCCAAAAGAATCTAAGTATGAACGAAATAACGGTTCTATAAACCGAATATGATTTGAACCATGAATCCCCTTTAAATCACCTCATAAAACCCAACAAAGGAAACTACTCGCTCATGATGCAAAGAAACGACATGGAGATGAAGTAGGAAAGCATAATAAACGAATCAAAAAAACAAAGGGGGTTCAAAAAGAAGACTTCTCTAGTGTCACAGAAGATACTTGTCTCCCCAAAAGTCTTGAAAGAAAGAGTAGAAGAGAAAACTATGAAGAACAAAGGAAGGATCTTCAAAGGACGACTTCTTCGATGGCAAGAGAGCTTCGGCGAGGTGGAGCTAGGAGAGCTGAGAGGCTTATCGAGGTGGTTGCAGGAGGCTGTCGAAATTAGGGTGAAGAGGCAGTAGGGTTTCACCACTTTGTCTCGGTATTTATAGGCTTGCAAAATCGTCATTTCCCATGAATTAGGTTTAAGTGATGACTCGAGTTTCTGGACCGGGTGCAGAGGTGAGTGACCGGTGGGATGTGTGAAGGATAGCCTAGACACGGGCTTCATGACCGGTGGTGCTTGGAGGCTGTTTGGCCGGTCTGAACATGTCTTCACTCCTCTGCGCATAACTTCCGAATGGCTGAATAGTTTGCATTTATTCCACTTCGTGGCAAATCTTGAATCTTCTAGCTATCCATAGCCACCGAGATCTCTGGATTTGGTAATCGGAAAGACCTCGGACGGATGTCATACTTCTGAAGTATAGAAACTGTCTTGAAACGGAATTTGATCGACTTTTACTCCTTTTTGCTTGAAAATTCATTACTCTTCTTTGAAGCATAAATACTTGGAAACGTCCTTGAAATCTCCAATATCTCTTGTTTTCTCCACGAAAACCCTAAATAAACATAGTAAATTTGGGATAAAATACGATGTTATCATCATTACCGGATTTCTCGTGCCTAATGCACTTTTAACATATACTTATAAATATTGATACACTCAACGAACAAATACGGTTACATTAAACTTTCATATAATGTTTCCAAATTCCAAAAATACACTTTAACTAAAACAAAATTCCAAAAATAGTTGAAAAGTCCAGTTTTTTTTTTAAATTTTCACATTAAATCAAAATTCACTATTAAAGATACTAATTAGTTTGTATCTAAAAACCCAAAAAATTTCTTAAAAAGCCCTGCAGAAAATATTTATGGTAAAAAAACTTGACAAAATTTTAGTGTAAAAAATCCTTAAATATTGAGGCTCGAATTCATTGCTTTAGTGGCTTGACTTGTGGGCCAGGCCTAGGTCCGTGGAAGATTTTACTTAGATTTTTAAGGGAGAAGAAGAAGGTACGTACTTTCTTTTATTTCTTGATTGATATTAATCATATTTGTGTTTCACGAGGTGCTTGTTCTCAATAATATCTCTAATTTGTCAGTTTTATCAAAAAAAAATAACTGAAAACGGTTGTCCTTTTCAGGAAGATAAAGATAAAAAGACGAGAGGTATGTCACAACAATTTGTCTATCTTAACCTTTTTTCTTTAGGTTGTAAATTCAGTTTTGTTTTAACAAGCTTTGAATCAGATTCTAGATGAATCTCGCTCTTCATCCCGTGACAACGTTTTTCAAGTGGCTACCTTTTTCGGAACGACCTCATTGAACTTTTGAGTCCTTCCGGAGGAATAAACAAAGACTTGATCTCTTACAGGATTTTTATGGTCGCTATGGCAGCGATTCTACTTGTGGCATTTGTAGTTGTTACTGAGTTGATCCGCAAAAACCCAAGGAATAGAAGAGAAAGCAGTCGACAACTTAATTATATTAAGTATGTTATTTGGCTGGGATCGTTTATTTTCCTAATCGGATACATGGCTGGCTTTTATGTTGTTAGCAGTCATCCGTTTCGAGGTATTTCCGAATGGTTAGTCCATGTTTTCGTTATTGCCGTTGTTTTTGCTACCTATAAAAAGTGAAGAATCTATGAGAGAGTGATTTTCTAATAAAAATAAAGTTATCTATTTTGATAAATGTGATCTTATATGCAATGTTGAGCATCAAATGTATACCACAATCTCCCTTATTCAAAGCATTATAAATAAACAAAGTTTTGTTAAATAAAAATATTTGAAATTTTGATACATATATTTATGGTAAGTATATTTAATATTTGTATATGTTTGGTTATTAATTTTGTTTAGTTTTGTTATTTTTAATTAATTACATATATTTTAAATTAATTGTATATTCAAGAACAAAGACACTTTGGGTTATATTCAAGAACGGTTTTGATCCCAACACAACACGTTTTGGTCGGGCTTGGATCGGTTGATCCGACGATTAAGAAGGATAGACAATCCAACATGCTGTAGATGACGCTGGAGCAGTCGACGGAGTTTGATGGTTGTGGTGTTGGAGACATCAACGGTGGCTGTGACGGCGATCCAAAGTCGGCTGCATCCGATAGTGATGATGATACTAATAGTGTAATAGATAGAAGAACAAACGGTGGCTTCATTTTTTTGTTTCGTTAGTGTTTTTTTTTCTTGTTTTTCTATTAGGTTTTCTTTGTGAGCTTGAAACGTCGTTAAGAGGTTTATATATAAAAGGTGAAGTGTGGTGACACAAGATGATTTTTAAAAAATTTTTTTTTTTGAGTTTTAGAAGCACAACCGCCAAAAATAAGACGCTACTTTGAGTATCCTTGATTGCAATTGGAAACGAATATATATTGATCCAAAACCTTTTCTTGAGCAACAAGCTATTCTTGTGTGAAGACCTAATTATTCCTTGGAGGTTCTTGGTGGGTATATATACAAAAGGACGAAGAAGATCAAGGTAAGTAACTGTTATATTATCTTTTAGGTTAAGTTTGTTGATTGATTCTCAGTTAATTAGTTTATGGTCATGATTTGCAGAATCTTAAGACGTATTCATATTCTAATGGTCCGTGCAGTGCCGGTCCAACATATTTTGATACCCTAAGCAAAGCTTAAAAAGTCCTTTTTGTACATTATAAAAAATCATAAACAATAATAAAATATACATTACACTTTCATATAATGTTTTCATATTCCAAAAATACACTTTAACTAAAACAAAATTCCAAAAATAGTTGAAAAGTCCAGTTTTTTAAAAAAATTTCACATTAAATCAAAATTTCACTATTAAAAATACTAATTAGTTTGTATCTAAAATCCCAAAAAATTTCTAAAAGACAGTGCAGAAAATATTTATGGTAAAAAGACTTGACAAAATTTTAGTGTAAAAGACCCTTAAATATTGAGGCTCGAATTCATTGCTTTAGTGGCTTGCCCTGTGGGCCGGGCCTGGGTCCGTGGAAGGTTTTACTTGGATTTTTAAGGGAGAAGAAGAAGGTACATACTTTCTTTTATTTCTTGACTAGGTTGTTTAGCCGCGATACTCGCGGCTTGTTATATATTATGTTATATATAATATAAGATTTATCTTTTAATTTTGATTAAATATATATTGTTTGGTATTTATTTTACTTAGCATTTTGTTTTAAATTAAAATTTAAGGTAAATAAATAAATGAGTACATTTATTTTACTTAGTTTTCTTGTTTAAATTTAAAATTTAAAATTTTACTTAGTATCTTTTAATTTTTGATTAAATATATATTGTTTGGTATTTACTCAGTTTTGAATTGAGTCTACTTAGTTTTTCTACTTAATGAAAATATTGAAAACCAAATAAATGATGTAACAAATGTTGAAAGACCATTTTATTAGTTTATTGTATATTAATAAAATAACCATTTTATGCTACATGTAAAAGCAGAATTTATTTGAGAAGTGTATGAAAACATTTTCATTTGGTAAACTTTTTTACACCTTAAATAGATGTAAGATGGAGACGGATTACATTGTATAAGATAATTGAAAACAGATAAATGATTACTCTATACCATTATCACTAACCTTAACAGTCTTGGGTGCAATACTCTTTGGATATTGCCTTTCTCTTTAAGACTTAAGTTATTTTGAAGCATACTCAATTCTCATTTCCTTCTTCTCATCCTTAGTCTTCTTGATTATCTTTTTAATCTCACTACAAGAATATCAAAAAAAAATTTGAGCCAATTAAAATTTAGGTTTATATAAATTGATTATTTTGGGCAAAGAAAATCAACTTTAGTGCATCTTCTCTTGTTGCATTACAAACTTCAGATTTCTCTACTCGTTTCTTTTGAAGATCTCTAAAATAGAATAAACGATTGATTGTGTGTAGGCTACTTGATTGTGTGTAAGTTTCCATTGTGATAGAAAGATTTAGCTTGCCATTTGTGTAGGAATCGACCACATATAGATTGAATTTGGCGACTTTTTTGGAGCTCTTTCAATGGAATAATGGTCATTTGGTAAGTGAAACGCAGACGTGAAGGAAGCGAGAGTTTTACAAATTTTGTATGGCATGTTTCAAATTAAGAAATTGAGCCATATATAGAGGTAAATGATTTAGGTTTTTTTTTTTTTGGTGAGCAGGTAAATGATTTAGGTTAGATGTTTATGTTCTTCTATTGTAATTAACTCACATAATTATTTGGAGTTAATTTTTTAGGCCCGTTACAGCGTTACTTATTGAGGATAGTATTAACTATTAAAGACAATTTAACACAACAATTTTGGGCTTTTGATTATACATACGTTTTTCTTAAAATAATGCCTTTAATATTTAATTGTAAATATGCATTAAAAATTTAACAGATTCATTCAATATTGAAGGTATACGTTTATGCTAAAATAATGCATTCAATATTAGATTTAATTAGTTCAAATTATTTGATTTAATGATTTAGATTTTGAATTTATTTTTAAAAAAGAAATGCCAAGTGGACCAATAAGAGGAGAGTGAAACCTTACTTTTATATGTATGATTGATATTAATCATATTTATGTTTCACGAGGTGCTTGTTCTCAATAATATCTCTAACTAGGATTTAACCCGCGGTTCACCGCGGGCCTCGGCTTTATGCGGTTTTCTTATAAAGTATTTGATTATGTTTTATATACATAATTTATAAAATATGTTTTTTATATCCTTTATAAATAATGTTTGGGTTTTTATATTGGTTGGTTGTTATTTAGTGATTAGGAGAATGTGTTTAAATATGTGTATTAATTAGTAAATGTGTATGTAATTTTAATATAGGTAAAGTAGTTATTAAAATGTGAAATAGTAAAAGTTGTGTAATTTGTTTTGTCATTATAAGTGTTCTTTTACTATATGGAATTCTATACATTTTTTTTCTTGCATAACAAAGAGTATAACATTTATCCAACCCGCGGTACATCGCGGTATCCGCAAAAACCCAAGGAACAGAAGAGAAAGCAGTCGACAGCTTAATTATGTTAAGTATCTTATTTGGATGGGATCGTTTATTTTCCTAATCGGATACATGGCTGGCTTTTATGTTGTTAGCAGTCATCCGTTTCGAGGTATTTCCGAATGGTTAGTCCATGTTTTCGTAGGATTTTCGGCTATTGGTGTTATTTTTGCTACCTATAAAAAGTGAAGAATCTATGAGAGAGTGATTTTCTAATAAAAATAAAGTTATCTATTTTGATAAATTTGATCTTATATGCAATGTTGAACATCAAATGTATACCACAATCTCCCTTATTCTAAGCATTATAAATAAACAAAGTTTGGTTAAATAAAAATATTTGAAATTTTGATACATATATTTAATATTTGTATATGTTTGGTTATTAATTTTGTTTAGTTTTGTTATTTTTAATTAATTACATATATTTTAAATTAATTGTATATTGTTACTTTTAGTATATATATATATATATATATATATATATATATATATATGTTTTGTTTTTTAAAAATCTAAAATGTTCTCATAGCTTAATGGTTGAGTGTCTCTTATGAGTGCATTAAGTTAGCAGTTCGTTTCATTGTACACGCATTTTTCCTTCTTATTTTTTAGTGAAACAACGTCGTTTTGATCCAACGGAGACTTCTAACGGATTGTTAACCCCCGTGAACGTCAGTTTAACGGAAATTTAACGGCATGGCCGAAATGGCCAAGTCAACGAAACTTGACCATTTTATCAAAAAGTCAAACTAAATTTTACGATTTTTCTGGCATTTCGAAAGTTCATGTTTTTCTTCGTCCCAAATTTGAAATTTTGCGCTTTTTTCGGTATTTTCCCAATATAATAATAGCAATCCAAATAAATGTTTTTACAGTTACATTTTTTTTTACCGTAACTCTTCATAAATACTCTATATTGCAATAGTTCAATTGAATCATTGTAGCATTCGGTTTATTTGACCAGTCATTACAATGCCCACGCGACGCGTGGGTTATTGTATACATTTTTTCTTTATGTAAAACAAACAAAAAAAATATAAGCAAAACAACAATAATAACGCATACATAAAAATAACAGATGAATGAGATAGTGAACATATCAATATATAGACTTAAGACTTTCACTTAATATTTTCGAGATTACAACTTGGTTCAATATATGTTTCACTTGCCTTTTTCCAAAGCATTACTAAATTTCAACTACCAAATGATAACCATCTGAAAAATGACATTCATTGTATATAGTAGATTAATTTAATTCGTGAAAATATCCATTATTAGTATTTGTTAGTTTCAAGCTATTCAGAAATTGATGGACATAATTAACATAACAAATTTTTAAACACCATTTTACTATTAATAATAAACCATTTTATGGTACTTTCTGTAAATTTTTACAATTTAAAAGATATTTACATATAAAAAGATTAAAAAATAATAATCAAACATTATTAATGTAGAATGGGGATGGATCAAATTGTATAAAGATAAGTGAAAAGAGATAAATGACTATTCTATACAATTCAACGTCTACCTCCACCATCAACTCTCTTGGAATATTGTCCTTCACTTCAGACTTATGTTGTTTCGAAGCATACTCTATTTTCTTATCCTTCTTGTCGTATTTAGTCTTCTTGATTTTTTTTTTAATATCTCTGCAAGAATATCAAATTTATTTGAGTCAATCCAAATTTAGGTTAATATAGATTGAATATAATGAATGTTCTCGGCAAAAAAACCTACAATAATGCATCTTCTCTACTCTCTTCTTTTGTAAGACATCTAAAGTAGCACAAACGATTGACCGTGCGTAGGATTTCTTGGTTAATTGTATTTATATCATAAATTTTTATGTTACATTCCAAAGAATTCATTTTGAAGAAATCATTTTGTAGTAAATGATTTCATCTTTATAGTACAAGCTAATTAGAAATGGAATATCAAATTTTTTTTTAATATATATAGAAAAATCTTTACACTACAAAATTTGAATTAAATAAAAATTTTAATGATCTTTATATCATTATATGTTGAATCAATAAAACTAAATATAATGATGAGTATACTAATTTTTTGGAGATAAGAGAGAGTTAAAGAAAATTAATTTGATAATTGTATTACAAAAAATTATTTTGTTAAAACAATGCATACTTTTAAAAATAAAATAAATATACATGAATATGTAAGAAATAATCAAACATTCAAAGTAAAAAAAATGAAGATAGTTTCTTTAGCTTGATTCTCTTAGTGCGCGATGGTCGGAATTAATATTTTTTAATCTGCATTAATAAGGTAATTTTATTATAGCCATCAAAATTATAATATACATATATAATTTTAAATTAAAAAAATATTATTAAAAACAAAGAAAGAAGGAAGAAATACATAAAAACAAAGAAAAAATAAAATTGAAAAGAATGTAAGATATATATTAAACAAAATATATAATCAAACTTTTACAATGATATCTTAATTGAGTTTTCAACTCATGCAAGAACATAAACAAAATAAAGAGAATATTTAGGATTTGAGATATAGTGGAGGAAGATGTGAGAATGGTTATTTATAGAAAAATAAGTGATGGAAGTTACATTTCTAAACTAATTAGATTACAGGAGTTACAATTATAATTATAGTGTGTTTAAATGACAATGAATGGAGAAAAAAATAGTCAATTCACAATTATGTAATTTCAGTTACAATTGAGAAGTAAAGTTTAGATTTAAATGGATATGATTAAATGTATTAGATTTTAAGTTTAATTGAATATAAATATTATAATTTTAAAAATGCCAAGTGGACAAATCAAGAGAGAGTGAAACCTTACTTTTATATGTATGATTTAAAGTCATGTCTTTCAATAATAATCTTCATTAAAAAGTTTGAAAGATTTTAGATTATACAGAGTAAAACTCTTTCAAATGATCTGATTTCTTAAATTATTTATGCATTGGTAAAATATATATTATAACTTAGAGGATCGTTTTGTTTTAAACTTCGGAAAAATATATATTATAACTTAGATATTATTTTTCTGTACAGGTCGATTTTCCATCTTTAATTATTTAATTCCGTTTGTTAAAACTTAAAAGTCATTAAGAATAATCAAATACTTGAATAAATATTTTATAGTTAGGATATTTGCTAAACTAATATTTGAGAAAATAACGAGAAATATCTTTAACAGATTTATTTTTAGATCCAAGAAGCTGAAGTTTGTTGAAAACAGATATTTTCAAATCCAATGAAATAAACTCACTGATACGATTTCACTAGGCCATAAAATCAGTGATATGATTTTTCGGTTTCTGAATCTTACAAAAAAAAAGATATGACTCATTTTCTGTTCTTAATGCTTACAAAACAACTTTAACAAATTTTCGATAAAAAAAGTGTTGTAAAAAAAAAGGGAAGTTTAGCAGCGGAAAAAATAATAAAAAAAATTTCTTTGAAGGGTTATAACATTCCCTTATCTCTCAGGAGTTTACCAACATGAAGTTTATAGAGTTTTGACTTTATTAGTTTCCAACATTCGATTGAGATAGTTTAATCCAAAAAAACAAAAACAATTTAGCAGTTGACTTACTAATGGAAGAGTCCAATGAAGTGAACTTTTGTGGATCTATGTCAAACCAGATTCGGATTGACCCAAAATAAAAGACTACAGTGATAATATTAATACAAACATTTCATAAATAACCAAAAATTTAACTCTATCAAACAGAAACAACAAACTTAATCGTCATTGTTCTTTATATCCATAAGAACAAAGCATCACAAATTATTTGTCCACAATCCATAAAATAAATAAAAGAAGTTGATTCAACTTATTTAAAATTAAAAAAAACAAATCTAAGCTAAGATGTAAACAAAAGAAGAAACCATCACAGCAGCTAGGAATTGTTTGGATACTGATAAAATCCCGGTACTCGATATTGATGGTGACGGTGACGGGGAAGCTGCCATCGGTGATGAAGCGGTTGCCGTGGATGATGAGACGGCCTTTAACGGTGATGAAGCAGCCTCCACCGGTGATGAGTGCCTAACTGGCGGTGGTGAGTGCCTAACTGGCGGTGGTGAGTGCCTCACCGGCGGTGGTGAGTGGCTAACCGGTGGTGGTGAGTGGCTAACCGGTGGTGGTGAGTGGCTAACCGCCGGTGATGAAGGGGTCATGGCCGGCGACTTTGCTGAAGGTGGTGAAGTCGTAGGTGGCTCTACTGGTGTAGAAACTGCATGGTCACCGTTAATAAAATATATCAAATTTCAAGAGTATATAAAAACATAACATATAGACTTGAAACTTACTTGGTGTTGTTGCAACCGGAGTAGATACATCTACAAATTAATATAGCAAAACAATGAAATAAAATTCTAAATAATTCATATTAACTCACATTAAATAAACGAATAAATGATTATGTAACCAAACGAGAAAAATATACCACAATGAGGATCAATGGGAACGTTGCAAATTTTAGGCATGGCGAGAGCTTTAGTATCATCTAGTACGAAACCCATTGCACGACTACTCTCTAACGCAGAACAAAGACACTTAGGGTTATAGTCAAGAACGGTTTTGATCCCAACACAACATGTTTTGGTCGGGCTTGGATCGGTTGATCCGACGGTTAAGAAGGATAGACAATCCACCATGCTGTAGATGACGCTGGAACAGTGGATGGAGTTTGATGGTTCCGGTGTTGGAGACATCACCGGTGGGTGTGACGGCGATCCAAAATCGGATGCATGTGATAGTGATGATGATAGTAATAGTGCAATAGATAGAAGAACAAAAGATGGCTTCATTTTTTTTTTTGGGTTTGTGTTTATTTTGTTTTTACTATTAGCTTTTCTTTAGGAGCTTGAAACGTTGTTAGAGGGTTCCTTTATATATATAACGTGAAGTGTGTGTTCATTCGAGATGATTTTTTTTTTTTTTTTGAGTTTTAGTTTGGTATATTTAAAGATTTGTTACTGATTTGGTTCTATCCATTTAGTTACATTAGATTTTGTTATATCTTTTCATTTAAACATTTGAATTTGTATAGCTTCAAAAATTCGTTAGCGAATTATCGGGATTTGAGTTAATGGAAATATAAAAAATTCATAATTTGAGATAAATAATACTCCCTCCGTATTTTAATAATTGTCGTTTTAGAATTTTTATTTTTTTGAATTAGATGTCGTTTTCAAATTTCTATGCAAAATTTCTTACTTTTTAATGTTTTATGACGTCATAAAACATTAAAAAGTAATAAATTTTGCATAGAAATTTGAAAACGACATCCAATTCAAAAAAATAAAATTTCTAAAACGACAATTATTAAAATACGGAGGGAGTAATAATTTATAAATTTTAGTAAACAATTACTCTTAGCCTATAGAATATGTGAGGGCTGAGGAAATATATTTTCTTTCTCGTCATTAGTCTCCTTTGTAATTTAGATATTTAAATCTTAAAAATTAACACTATTGTTTGTTGGAGAATTCCCACAAACAAATAGCATAAACTTGTTTAATATTCCATTATCTAGATGATATACAATTACGTATTAAGTAATTGGGAAAATTTTGTTGTATATTATGATGCAAATAGATTTAACTATTTAAATTTTTATAGAATTACTGAATAGTATTTTTTAAAATTTTATTTGCTATGTAATTATGTTCGGAAAATTGCGAAATTAAATTTCATAACGTTATCGCATCTAACTAGTAAGATGTTGTTATTGGGTCCAACTAATAAAAGCCCAAATACTATTTTGTTCCTTTCCTTGTTTATACATTTGCATAAAGGTCCCATATTTATTTCTCTTTTTACTTTCCTTACCAAACTTGTAATAACGATCATCTAGGTCCCTCTCTGCTTCTTCTCGACTCTTCTTTACCAAAATCAGTTGGTCTCTCTCTCTCTCTCTCTCAGCTTCCAAAGTCTTCATCTTTCTCGACAATATCTGAACCTTGTCTGAGAATCATTTGAATAAGATCATTCTTCGTCACCGATCCACTTTCTGATGTAAGAATTTCTCGTTTTCCTTGCTTCTTACTTCTCTTCTTATGTTGTGTTTTCATGGTTCTCTCTCGGTTTGGGCAAGTTTGATTTTAGCTTCTGTGGATGATTGAACTAGTGTTTATTTATACTTGTAGTTAGCTTAATGGAACAACTCAACAGTGATGAAGTCTCATATCTTGATGACAAGTCCATTAGAGCAACAAAGAATGATTCTGACTTTTCTGATTCTGATTTTGAGGATAATTTTGAAACGGTAAGCATTTCTTTGTGATGTTTTAGTAACTTTTGTGGTAGAGAATGAATGATCTTAAGATGTCTTATGTGACAGAAGAAGATGGAGACTGATACATCAGCTCAAGAGGCAAGAAATGGTAAAGACATTCAAGGGATTCAGTGGGAAGGGTTTAAGTATACTAGAGACGAGTTTCGCGAGACTAGATTGAAACAATATGAGAACTTTGTCAATATCTTAGCGCCTAGCTCTCGAGAAAAGCTCGATAAGGTTAGTGTAGTACATTGAACTGACTATACTATATGTGATTTTCATCATTAAAGAATAGATACATGAAGTTTATTTTGTGGCAATCGACAGGAACATCAGCAAGTTGAGAAAGGAAAGAACTTTTATGAGTTTCAATTCAATACAAGGCTTGTCACATCCACTATTGTGCATTTTCAGGTAGAGATTTTGTATCTGCTGATTCATTACCAAAATTTTGTGTACCTCTATGTAAAAGATGGATCTTTTTTCAAATTTAAGAGTTCATAGGCTGATCATTTGCATAATTATTGGATTAAATCAACCTTCTGTTCAGTAATGGTTAGTTGGTAGATAATTAATGCCTAGGTTAAGTGCATCTCATTTGAAAAGTCTATGAATTGCAAAATGGAAATACGGTTAGAGTATGGTTTCGATGAGCTATAACAATCTATGGGCAGGTAACTTTTGTTTAAGAAAGTGCTGACTATATTGGTCTCTGAGTGCAGTCCATGACTACCAGCATCCATGGTGATACTATCCTCTTTTCATTTTTTTTCCTTGAATTTCTTAACTTTACCCTTTCAGAAATCGAAGGCCTGCACTCAGGTTTTCTATTCACTTTAATCCTTTTTTTGCAGAGCTCTCCGCGGATGCTTGTATAGTGGTATTTATATTTTGCTTTACTAAAAGTCTTGAAAAGTTTTTTAAGTTACTTTTATCATATCAGAGCCGCATCAGGGTGACTTTATCAGCCAATATCGAACAAAAACACATAGTCTTAATTATGAAAGCAGAGTCAGGTTCATATGGACTTTAAAGTTTTAATGCACGTTCTCATGCTTAAATCTTCGTAATGTACTAATATGAATAAAGTGAGGGCTGGAACAATCATATACTCGATCGTTGTTGCATTGTACTTTGCACATATCCTGTAGTGCAGATCTGCGGTGTGTTTTTTCTAATGTGAATATGGCTTATCAACATATTGCTCAATAATTTGTGGCATTGGGGCTATTTTCCTCTAATTTCAACCTCTGATGCAGCTGGAAGTAATGTCTGAGCAGCCGGCAGCATAACGATATGGGTATGATAGGAGAATGTTTGCACCTTTAAGAGATCCCTGTAACCATTTGTCCAGATAGAGTTTTGTTTCTTACCACATCATACGGCTTTGCATGCATATAATTTGTTAAACATGAGGAGTTTTGGGTGCTTTACTCATTCATTCACTAACTTCTATGTTCCCGCATTTCATGCAATGCATATCGTGTACATGGGATGATGTTTGACTCAATCTGGTTATAGAGGCAACTTAATCATTTTGTGTAAAACAACATTGTCCATTTTAGTTTCTAACTTGAGTGAGTCCATTAAAAAGAAAGTCCGGAAGTTAATTTGACATCAAGGCTGCCTTCTTACCTCATATTCATATACAAGGAATTCTTGTTTTCATGTTTTCTGCTTATACGGCGTGTGATTGATCCTTCATATTCTTCCTTTTACAGCTTCGGAATTTGGTATGGGCGACATCAAAGCATGATGTATATCTAATGCAAAATTATTCACTCATGCACTGGTCATCTCTTCTACAGAGAGGGAAAGAAGTAGTGAATGTCGCCAGATCAGTTACCCCCACTCAGGTGAGAGTTGTGAAAAACTATTACAAAAATATAGTCATTCAGATTGATCTTAGTTCCTGGTTTGGTTTCTTTTTCAGAAACTACCTGGATTGTTTTCTGAGCCACTCTCCAGGGTGCAAGTTAGCAGCATGGCAGTCAAAGAAAATCTGATCCTGTTAGGAGGTTTCAACGGGGAGCTTCTCTGCAAGGTTCACATTTTCTTCAAATAGTCACTGCTTTTTGCCGCTTAGATAATATAAACCTCAAAACCATATCCTTAAACTTGTATTGCTCTTCTCTTTCTCCAGTGTGTAAACCAGCCTGGGGTTGCTTTTTGCACAAGATTGTCAACAGAAGATAATGCCATCACAAACACAGTTGATATATACCGAAGCCCAAGGTATAAAAGGGCCAGAGAGTTATTAGCAATTTCTAGAGGTTTTACGTATCATCCTGAACTCGAGCTGAAGTTTCTTCTCTTCTCTTCTTATTGCAGTGGCTCCCTTAGGCTTATAACTGCAAATAATGACTGTAAAATACGAGTATTCGATGCTCAGAGCTTTACACGTGTCAGTGAATTTGCTTTCGATTGGTCTGTCAATGTGAGTTTCCAGGCTATTCTCCACTACACCCACCAACATCTCAAGTCTCTAGCTGCCAAATTTCTCTAACTAGAAACACACTAATATTCTTGCAGAATACCTCAGTTAACCCAGATGGGAAGCTACTCGCTGTACTCGGGGATAGTACAGAATGCTTGATCTCTGATTCACATACTGGAAAAGTAAGTATCCTACGGCTTTATGATAACAACAAAAGCTATAAAACAACTTTTGGTATTCATCACCAAACCAGGGACTTTGTTTGATAAAAGACTCTCAACTCTGAACCAAATGCCCAAACCAAAACCTCGAAAAATCCACACCCAAAACATTCCACTAACTGCTATCTAATTAGCTCACATCAACTCTAACCTGTTACATTCAGTCCTAGGCTAGACACAGTATAGACCGAGATAGCTAAGAGTGGAGCTGCTGAACTTCTTCAAAGCTTGTCACTTTTGTCTTTTTTTCTCATCCACATTCAAGTGTTGTAACTGGACTTGGGGTCACGGTGCAGGTTATTTCAAGCCTCAAAGGCCACAAAGACTACTCGTTTGCATCTGCTTGGCACCCGAATGGTCTAATCTTAGCAACAGGAAACCAAGACACGACATGCCGTCTCTGGGACATTCGGAACCCATCAGAATCATTCGCTGTCCTGAAAGGAAACATGGGAGCCATCAGAGGACTGAAGTTCACACCAGAAGGACGGTTTCTTGCCATGGCTGAGCCTGCAGACTTTGTTCACATCTTCGACATGCAGTCCGGGTTTCTACAGTCCCAAGAGATTGATCTGTTTGGAGAAATAGCTGGGATCTCCTTCAGCCCCGACACAGAGGCACTATATGTTGGGGTCGCAGACCGCACTTATGGAAGCTTGATGGAGTATAAGAGGAGAAAGGATAATCACTATATGAACTCCTTTTTCTGAGAATAGGTAAATGGAAAATAAAGAGCATCTAGAAAATGTTGTCACAATTTGGGTTTTACCCTTTTAGTGTGTATATGTAGACAGAAACATAATTGTATTCATTTTAGTACGAATAATTGGTATTTTCTGTGGTGATATCTGTTGTGCAAGTGTAGGAATCAGTGTTCGTATGTTACTCTTGTACTCTTGTAGTGTACCATAATATATCTTGCCAAACTTTAAGTATCTTTTGTTGTAAGACTTCTCTGTAAAAGTTTGGTGGTGGATCAATCTTTTAAAGTGAATACTTTTACCTATTTAATGATGAGATGATTAGAGAAGTAACACTATGAATAGTATTAGCTTGGCAATCAAAGCTGCCAAAAGCAATGTGCAACTTTGTTCACCAGCCTATTAAATAAGAGTAACTGTTTTTACTATTTAGGGTCCGAGACTTGTAGATTAAACAGGCTGTACTTGCCCAGCCCGGCTCAAAGTGGGGCGGAGGTGCGACGGCCCGGAGCTGACCTAATTTTTTATAAGAAAAAGTATAAAAAGGCTCAAAATAACAATTTTCACTATAAAAAATCCGCAAATTTTTGGAAAAAATAACTAATTTTTTTTTTATATATAATAATACGCCCAAAAAATTTTTTTGCCCAAAGGCTCCCAAATTTATTGGGCCGTTTGCATCGTGATACGGCCTTATGCTCGGGTTTGAGGCTTCCCATCGAATATCCCAAAGTAGTAAACAAAAATGGAGTTCCACATTTGTCAGCAAAACATCAAAAAATATAGATGTATCCCATGTTTATTTCTAAACTCTTTATTAACCATATATCATATCGTTAAGAAAATTATTCACATGTTTACTTCAAAATCTTAACACTCATAAAGTTGCAATGAATATGGTTTAAACAGTGATGACATTAAGTTTTATGAGGTTGTTGGACGGTTACCAGAGCCGTCCCCGAAAATTTGAAGGCTAGAAACAAAAGAAACAAATTAAGACCTATTATATGTAAAATTAAAAAAAAAATGAAAAAACAATGAAATTAGAGGTAGGAAACTCGGATTGTGCACCTTTTTTTAATGTAACTTGCTTTTACCAATAGACTACTTAAACAATTTTGCAAAATATATGGCCGATCTTATATATAATCAAAAAACGGCCGCAAGCAGAAGCTTTCTTTGCTTGGTCTCGTCGACGGCTCTCACGATTACAAGCCTATGTAATGGACTTATTTTCTAATGCTTGAGAATCATTACAAGGAATAATCACATATTCTAGTAATGAAAATGAAGAAAGGTTAAAGAACTAGAAGAATCTTGAGAAAGAAGAACTGAAGAAGCTGCAACCCAAACTTGCAGAACATCGGAAAAAAAAATTTGCTTGTTGAAATACAAGATTCAAAAATTTAAGCGTGTGAATTAAATCAATAACCATATCTGATAACTTAATGAAGAATATAGCATGTTGTGAATTAAATCAATAACCATATCTGATAACTTAATGAAGAATATAGCACTATAACATGCAATATTAAGACTAGTTACAATGCATATCCACACCTACTTTTACGGTCTCAATCAATGGTTCTTGTGAGGGCTTCTTCAAAAGCACTAGGGGGTTAAGGCAAGGCAACCCGTTATCCTCGTACCTATTTGTGCTTGCAATGGAAGTGTTCTCATAGTTGCTGCAGTCTAGGTTTGCTTCTGGGTATATTCGTTACCATCCGAAAGCCTCTGATCTCACTATCTCTCATCTAATGTTTGCGGATGACGTTATGATTTTCTTTGATGGGGGTAATTCTTCTTTGCATGGAATTTGTGAAACTCTGGATGATTTTGCCTCTTGGTCAGGTTTGAGAGTGAACAAAGATAAAAGTCAGCTTTTCCATGCGGGCTTGGACACGGTCGAGTGCAGCACGGTGGCGGCTTATGGCTTCCCTCTTGGCACCCTGCCATATTTAGGCCTCCCTCTTATGTCTAAGCTGCGTGTTGCTGAATATGAACCTCTCTTGGAGAAAATCTCAAAAAGATTCAGATCTTGGGCAATCAAATCATTATCTTTTGTTGGTCGGGTTCAATTGATATCAACTGTCATATATGGGTCTGTTAATTTCTGGATGTCCACGTTTTTGCTGCCAAAGGGATGCATAAAGAAAATTGAAAGTCTTTGTTCACAGTGTCTTTGGTCTGGAAACATTGATGAGGGTAAAGGGGCAAAAGTTTCCTGGAATGCGCTTTGTTTACCTAAGGATGAAGGCGGGCTTGGTTTAAGGAGCTTATCGGATTGGAATAAGACCCTCTGTCTTAGACTAATTTGGCTGTTGTTTGATAGAAATGGGTCTTTATGGGCTAAGTGGCATCACCATCACCATCTGAGAAATAGGTCTTTTTGGGTTATTGTTGGTGTGCCTAGTGATCCTTGGACTTGGAGAATGCTCTTGCATTTGAGGCCATTAGCTGAGCAGTTTGTTAAAAGCAATGTGGGAAATGGGTTAAAGACTTTTTTCTGGCATGACAATTGGACAACTCTAGGGCCGTTGATCAAGGTTTTGGGAGACTTTGGTTCTAGGACCTTGCATATCCCGTTATGTGCCAGAGTTGCTGATGCCTACAGCGCCACTGGCTGGAGGCTTCCTCTTTCGAGATCTTAGTCGGCGCTTGCCATTTTAGATCATATTAATACTCTTCCAGCTCCAACAAATGATTTGATTGATGATTCTTATATGTGGTGTGTTGGTGATGTGGTCTGCCATGGTTTTTCATCTGCCAAAACTTGGGATGCTTTGAGACATAGAGAATCAGAAAAAGATTGGACAGCCTCTGTCTGGTTCAAAGGAGCTATCCCAAAACATGCGTTTAATATGGGGTGTGTCATCTTGATAGACTACCTACTCGGCAAAGACTTGCTTCATGGGGTCAAATTGCTTCCTCTGAATGTTGCCTTTGCACATTCGTTTTGAAAAGCAGAGACCACTTATTTCTGACTTGTGAGTACTCTTCCCAGATTTAGTCTTTGGTTTTTAGAAGGCTTTGTCCGAGGCAGCGACTATTCTCCTCCTGGTCGGAATTGCTCTCTTGGACGCGATTATCTTCTCCTTCGGCTCCTACTCTACTCAGGAAAGTGGCGGCACAAGCGATATTATACAATATCTGGCGGCAGCGGAACAACATCCTTCACAATGATGTCCGGCTCTCTCCTCACCTTGTCTTCAAGTTTGTTGACCGTGAGATTCGCAACATCATCACCTCTAGAAGAAAAAGAAAGCCTTATGCTTCTTTGGATTCGATAGCAACCTCAAATCTTTTTGTTATCTATTGTAGCCATGTTTTTTTCTTTTTTTGCCTTGGCTGCTCTGTTGTAGGTTTTACTTTTGTAAGGCCTCAATTTCATTATCAATAATATTTACATGTTTAGCAAAAAAAAAAAAAAAAAAAAAAAAAAACTAGTTACCATGGTGTTTTTTTAAACAGTTGAATAATTCTCTTACAATGAGGAGGATGTTGAAAAAACAAAAAATTCAACATGTTTGAAAACAAAAAATAGGGGACCACATGTGACATGTGTTTTTTTTTTAGTGGATGTTGAAAATTTTAAGATTTGTTTCCCACCTTAATTATTTAAAATCAAATATTGTTTAATAAACTAATTTTTTTTTCTGGTTTTTATATCAAAATTTATCAATTTTTTTCCTCTATTCATGGAAACTTGTTTCATTTGATTTGGATATAGGAAAAAAATGTCTGTTTACTAAAATTCTTTTAGTTATCTTCTAAAAAACTTTTGTTTAAACTTTTAAATGTATCTTTTAGAAAATGGATCTCAACTAATAAGATTATAAAATAAAAGACAAAACTATTTTTAAAATTTCTTTATCTTTTAATAATCTTAATCTAATTTTAGTTGATAATTAAGTGTTATTAATAGGGAAATTGAACAGACTATACTCCGAAGAGTCGTTATTTAGGTGCCCGAAAAAGCTACTGTTTGGCTGATACTGTGCATGTGGAAATTGCGCATGTACCCCTATATATCGGGAAGATCTTTTTATACTGTTTGAAATATATTGTGTCAGGCGGCCGCATTAAAATCTTATTATATCATTATTGTTATCCGCGTGTAGTATTTTTTGTTATTTCTTTATTTAATGATCTCGGGGAAACCAGTCGTCATCATCATTTTTCTTCTATATGGAGAGTCGCATCCCTTTTTCGTCTTTGTAAAACACAGAGCTTTTCAGAGAATTGAAGTTGTTTCGTCTTCCTGTCTTCTGTGTTGTCTCAATTCGCCGGAGTGAAATTGTCTTCGTCGCATAGCCACAGTAATTTTCCTATCTATATTGCTTTCTAGGTTTTCTCAGAGGCTGATAAGATTTTCGTATATGATTTTCTAACTGCGGTTTACATTTTTCTTGCTAGATGCGAGAGATTGAACTTCCGAGGCGTTTGATCGCTGCTGGTGAAGAACCTCTTGGGGAAAGAGTGAATGTATACCACAAAATCAAAACCCTCTGCGGCATTATCGAAGCATTGGATGACGAAGAACGTGAGTATATTGCGGGTACTTCGCTGGGTGGAATTTTGGAATTCCCTAATAAGCCGTCGTGGTCTGCGAGTTTTGGTATATTCCTTTTGAGTCGCCAATTGGATGTAGCGAAACCCAATGAGATTTGGGTTGTTTACGCCAGCACCCCTGTTCGTTTCTCGCTGCGGGAGTTCAAACTTGTTACTGGACTTCCTTGTGGTAAGTATCCGTCTCGGAAAAAGATGAAGAAAAGAGGGACGGCTGGGAAAAAAATTCCTTATTACAGCACTTTGTTTGGGCTTGAAGAAGACGTGACAGTGGAAAGGGTTGTCACGATGTTGAAAAAGAGGATTGTCTCTGATAGAGACGTAAGGCTGAGATACGCGTGCCTGGCCATTGTTGATGGGTTTCTTATTCCTACTTCTCATTACCCCAAAATAGTGAAGGAACACGCTGAGATGTCTGAAGATTTGGAGGGTTTTCTTGCTTATCCTTGGGGGCGGTTGTCCTTTGAGATGATGATGACGTCAATTAAAGAGAGGGAAGTTGAGCAACTCGCTACTACTTGTGTTGCCGTTCAGGGCCTGTTATACGCTCTTCAGCTTGTTGTTTTGCAAGCTGCTCCAGCTATTCAGGAAGGCCCGTTGATGGATGAGGTGGTGGGGACCGACTCTGATGAAGATGAAGCTGTTGAAGTCGCTCCTCGTCAGTTGGTTCCCCTGAAGCTTGGCAATGCGAAAAATTTGGATGGCAAATGCGCGGTAAAAAATCTAATATCCGATAATTTTATTATCTTGATATCATTTGTGTTAACGTCAATATTCATCTATGATATGTTTTACTATGCAGACGTATGTGGAGCCTATCATTTGCCCTGACGTGGAGATGAACCCGCAAGAAGATTTGACCTGGTCTGATGATGAGGAAGATGTGAGGGTTGATAATATCGTCAAGTTAGTTGGTGAAGGGATTACTTTTCGCAATGAAATGTTCACTGGGGGATGTATTCCATCGGAGGTGGTAGTGGGGCCAAAAAAGGTTAAGAGGGGTGGTAAATCCAAAATAGTCCGTGGTAGGAAGACACAAAACCAAGGGAGGAACCCGGTTGGTCTCCGAAGGAAGCATCATAGTCCCAATCTAGAGGAAGGTCAAGGTTCTGGTTATGTGGGGAAAGAAGATTTGTCTCTATTGCTCGATGACAAACTCGACGGCCTAGAAAAAAGGATTATTCAAGGGGTGATTAATTGGTTTGTCAAGAACACTGTTATTGACGTTGATAATTCCAAAACCCCGGCGACATCAGGAAACCCCGTCCCCGCTGATAACTTGAAACAATCTGCTGTTGGGAAAAATGGGAATCCTTCCCCTGTTCATGCCTCTGTTGCTCATGCTATGTATGATTCTTTTCCAGCTGGTGATTATAATATCCGGTCTTCTACACGTGTTGACGTGATGGCTGGTGTTGAAGATGTATTGAGTTTCTACAATTCTAATAACGGCGGCGGTGATGGTAATAATGTGTCTGGTGTGCCTCCCAACCAAGATAATGAAATGGTTAGTTGATACTCGTGTTGTGAGCTCTACTATATGTTGTTAAATTGTGAGTTTGGCCTGTAACAATGTTTTATTGTTGGCAGAATGAAAGCGAGAGGACTATGCCACTTCCCGGGAATCCTGGTGATAAAGATAAGGTTAGTTGTTAACATTAAAACGTTGATAACTTTTTCCTTATCGTTTTTGTTGGTCTGGAAATTGTGAATCTTTTGTGGCGATTGTATTATGCCCTTTTTTATTCATTTTTGCTTGTGTTGGCCTCCTAATTATTTTTTTAACTTGTTTTTATTTTTTGCAGGTCCCATTGTCTAAGGTGTCTGCTACCTTGCCGGACAGCAGCTTGCAGGTTACGTTGTATAGCTAAGACTTATGTATCAGATATCCATATATTTACCGGCTAACGTCTAATACGTAATTACGAATTATTAGGGTGATGACCTGGAAACATCGTCTCCCAGAGAGTCGGAGGTAAGTTAGATAGGAAATTTCGTCCTTGTATACCCTTTTTTAGATTATTTGTTTTATAAATTTCTTATTAATATCTTAATTGTTTCAGTCGGGGAGTGAGACTACTCGTGAAAGTCAGAAAGAGGTGGATAATAATGTAGTTACTTGCTAATTTCTTCATCCGTTTTATCTTTATTATACGAATATATGTATCAAGTTATTGTAATGTTGTTACATTTCTGCTTGTTAGGCCCTCAGCCCCCTCCATTCTGATTCGCCACCTCCTACAGATGCTGATGTTTGTTAAATGATTTTTATTTTTTAATCGTTGTATATAGTAGTTTAGCAGCTAAGTATTATATGTGGCTAACTAATTTTTAATTGACTTTTTTTTCTGAAGCCTGGGGATACTGATGTCCCTGCTTCATCGCCCCCAACATTACCTGTCCTCCCCGATGGAAGTGGTGCGATTGTGGGAGCTACTGTTTCTGTCTTGGTAATGTTCGATCTTCATCATGTTTCCTTTTATTATTTTCCCTTTTGTTTGGTGGTAGTTCTCCTTCTCGCGCCGAGTTTATTCAATTTTCCCCACGATTCCACAGGTCAACAACTCTGCTGACGCCGTCGAGCATCGAGTTCGAGAACTGGTTTTTCCATTTTTTTTTAACATTGCTATTCCTTTTTGTACCCCCTTCTTTTTTATTTAGCCGATAAGATCGTTATCATTCATATTTTTCTAATTATTTTATTCTTTTTTGCAGGCAAACAGCAGTCCTTTGGAATCAACCACCGCAGTCGAGGAAGAGAAGGAATCTGAGCAGGTCAGTAGTTCCTTCCCTTTCACTAAGTTGCATTTTATTAAATCCTTATCCGGTGATTTCAATTTAAGGATTTCACTAGCTAGTAACCGGTGATTTAGCAGTTAAAGATTGTTATCATTCATTTTCTTTTTAATTATTTTATTCTTTCTTGCAGGCCAACATCAATCCTTCAGAATCAACCACTGCAGTCGAGGAAGAGAAGGATTCTGATGAGGTTAGATATGTCACTAAGTTGCATTATGTTAAATCCTTATCCGGTGATTTCAATTTAAGGATTTCACTAACCAGTAACCGGTGATTTAGCAGTTAAGATTGTTATCATTCATTTTCTTTTTAATTATTTTATTCTTTCTTGCAGGCCAACATCAATCCTTCAAAATCAACCACTGCAGGCGAGGAAGAGAAGGATTCTGATGAGGTTAGATATGTCTGCCCTGTTAAGATTTCATTTGGTAAAATACTTAAGCGGTGATCTATTTCTTGTTTCTTTTTTAGGATTTCACCACTCCCCCCCCCTTCAACCCAGTCTCGACCTAACGTTAAGGTTATCTTCTAACTTTGCTGTTATCTCTTATTGTTTATATTCATCAGTTTTTTATAATTTTCCATTTTGCAGGATGTTTTGTGTGCCAAACCTCTGTCCTTTGTTGATGGCAAGCCCGCCCCTGTTGTCCCCTCGAATGTCTCTTTGAAGCCTGGTAGGAGGAGCAAAAGGCTTAGAACCTTTTCTAGTAAATTAGATGAGAGGTTCCATTTCGATAAGAAAATTAAGGGCTTAGTTGGCCACCCTTCACCGTTGGTAGTTGGAAGTAATCAATGCGTTGACCCTGAGGAACGATTCCAAGGATCTCTTAAGAAACTTAAGGCGACTAGGTATTAACTTAGGTTAACTTAGTTACCGTATAATGGTGGTTATCCGATATTTTTATCATTATTCGATGTTTTTAGGATTTAGCATTTGTTTTCCCTTGCAGTTCTGTTTCCCTGGGTGGGGATATTTTGCTTGCTAACAAGGATATTTTTGAATTGATTGAGCGGAAAAAACATCTCAACAACAAGGTATTAAATCCTCTTCTTTGTTTGTTTTAATTTATCATAACCCCTTTTGTTTATTTTTTCTTGGTTTCCTTCAAGGTATTGGATGCACTAATCAAGTTCAGTCGGCATATATTGAGGGTTGACGATGGTGATGGCGAGAAGTTGCGTGTTGAAGTCCTCGATTCGAAGTTTGTTTCCCAGCTAACTCGTCTTTATTACAAGTTCTCCAAATCTGATACCCTTGGAGATTTCATTTTCCCAGCAACATTGATTGATATGTTACGGGGAGCTGGGGATCCTGAGCGGGTTGAATTATTTTCGGAGGCTGATTATCTTTACCTGCCGTTTAACTTCGACAAAAAACATTGGGTTGCATTGTGTGTTGACCTCAATGGCGGCAAGATTGTAGTCCTTGACTCCAATTATCAGCTTCGTAAAGATGCAGCTCTCCAATCTGAACTTCAGCCTCTTGCTGTCATGCTGCCTTTCCTTTTCAAACAAGCTGCATTTAATCCGTCTATGAAGCAGTTGCTTGTTAACCCATTTTCTATTGAACGTCCTCTCTCCATCCCTCAGGTTTCATCTCCGTTTGATTCTGGGGTCGTATCTTTCTTCTTAATTCATGCGCATGCCACTGGAGGTCTGGAAGAGTGTAATGATTTTGACGTTGGGGCGATTGAGAGTGAAGTGAAAAAGCTCGTTTGTGCCATAATGATTGCCGGTGTTGCTTCCTAACTGTTTTATTAGCGATCTTAGTTGTTTCTTATCCTGAACCTATCTCTCTCATCTTTTAATGTTTGGTTATTGCTACCTTTTTAATTTCTTTGTTTATCACTCTTTTTAAGTAATATCTGGAGTTTTTAATTGGTTGTTCTTTTTTATGTCTTAATTGGCCGCTTCGTAACCCCTACCTGCGTATCCTTCCTGTTGTAACGTAAACCTTTTGCGTTACCACGTAACAATTTCAGTAATTTTTTGGGTAAAACTAAGTGTTCCCTGATAATGTTAACGGCGACGTTTAACTAAAAAATATTTTAATTTTTTGCACCCACCCTTGTTGAATATCGTCTCCACTTTGATGGTAAAGCTCCTATCCTCCTATTGAAATCCCGAACCCGTGATATAGTAGTTAAAGTAAGATATAGCCGTTAACCTAAGATATTTGTTTCCTCAGAAATCCATTACAACAATACATTAGACACACAAGACAACCAAAATGACATAAAACAAATATTCATCGATGTCTCAAAATAAGCAATGACAACAATGACTCAAATCTGAGTCAAATAGAGAACGATGACTCAACCTAGTAGCTTAATGACACCCACCATGATCAAACAACCAAAAACAAAAAAAATCATCATCTTATTCATCCTGGAACTGAACTCAGTCATTTTTTCCATCATAGCATCTTCCACTCTCTCAAAAATCTCTTTCTCAAGCTCCTTCTGCATCTTCTCGAAAATCATCTCGTCGTGCTTCATTGAATCTGTTATGATCTCTTTCATGTCTTCTTGCAGTCCCTTAGTTTGTGCAAACAATGTCGATACCTCATCACACAATGCCTCATCAACCCACTTAAATGTGTGGTTATCATTCATAAGCTTCAACGACAATGACAAGTATAAGTTCAATGAGAATCTAAAATTAACATCACACTCCAAAGTTCAACGGAAGGCTATTACCCTATTTGTTGCAGCATAACCACAACGAAAGTAGCGGCGGAATGGATTTGGGTCGGATTTTGAAATTTTTTCCACGATTTGTTCTCCACACCAACATTTTTTGGGTACGCCTTTCACTCTTTGTCGGACATTTGATGATCCACTTGAAGCTCCAGAGATATTGCTCATGATTAGAGGGGTCGATTTCAGTGAATGACGATTTTAGGTTTTTTTTTATTTTCGATTTGGGGATTTTGGAGAAGCAGATGGAGTATATAGGGATGTGGGTCGGGTTTTAGGCATGGGTCGGATATCAAATTGTAGCTTTTGTTATCGCGATTCTTCCCTAAGTAGTATATATTTAGTTTGTTAGTAGTTTGTAATGAATGTCTATCATGTTTAATTGTTTGTTTAAACATCTATGTTAAGATGTTTTTTTCGCAGCTTTTGTTATCGTGGCACTGACCAAAGTAGTCGATATACAGTTTGGTAGCAGTTTATTTCTTTATTTTTGTATCTCATTTATAACCATTTTACCGCTAAACCTTTTTTTAACTCTTTTTTTTTCTTCTTTCACATTCATTAAACGGTAATCTTTTATTTAGTGAAGTCGTTGTTGTCTTATCTTTTTATTTCAGGACGCTAGTTACCTTTCAAGTTTGTTAATTTTAAGTAGAGGGTATATATCGTGGTACATATTTTGTTACAGCATATCATTCAACATAAACATATATTTAACATTCATAAGGAAGGTTTGTTGGGATCGCCCCTGATTGCAGATAATACACATTTCTTGGATCAGGATCCGTACGTATATACATTGAAAATTTTCTGATCTCGGAATTCTTGTTATTTATAAAACATTGCTTCTTGCGAGTCTCCTAATCGCGGCACCATCCGTTCAAACCCTCCCTAGTCCAAAAAACAGTCTCCTCCTTCCATCTTCAACCGCCAAAAAACCTTCTTCCTCCTCGATTACTTGCCTCCCTGCGGTACATGACTTTTTCAATTAGCACATGTTTCCATGTTTTATCTGATAACACCTACCCTATCGAATCTAGTTGTAATCATAGAGAATCATTGTTAGCTATATATCTTTTACCGCTATCGGCCCACGGCATGTTGCCCTGTTGTGGCCAATTCCCCTGCAGGGTGAACACCTTTTCGCCGAAGTTCGCTGGAAAAATTTAAAAACTTCATTATTACATATCATACGAGACCGATAACTATATATGTTATTTGTTAAAACTCTTATCCCATAACTAACTTACCTTAAACTCCCCCCTTGACAGCATCCTTCTCTTTCTTGGGCGACCTGGTGGCCTGCGGACATATGGTGGGGCCAGTTTCCCCCCTCCGATATCATCTGGGGACGGAGTTAGTGTATCCATATCGGGGACCGGCATTATTATTCCTTGGTAGGCCAACCTTAGATGAGGCACTGTGTGATGTATGCCTACCATTGTGTCTACCCGAATCCCCTCTTTTATAGCTGCTGCTATTGCGTGGGAACAAGGAATTGTTAATAACTGGAACTCTCTACATGTGCAAGTTCTCTCCCACAAGTTTACAGCAAATCCGGAGTCATTTCTATCTCTCACTTCATAATTGGCCTCCCCGATCTTAAGCACCACATATCCAGCTCCTTTCTCAAAATTCTCAATCGCCATTTCATTCACCTTGGGTGGTAAAATGTTCCCCTCCTGCTGAGCAGCTTCTCGCCTGAGGGCAAACCATGTAACCAGCGTGGTTCGCAGTGATTCTAGAATAGAAATTACCGGATAATCCCGAGCCATTGTTAAGACATTATTTAGCGATTCCGCTATGTTGCTCGTCATGAAGTTAAACCGATCTCCAACGAAATGAGACCTAGTCCAATGCTCAAACCCGATCCCTGTTAGGTAATCTGCGCATGGTGGGTGCATTGCTCTTATCTCAGCAAATATTCCGTTGAAATCACTTAGCCGGTAAGCCCTTGCAGCTCTTGCTACTAGAACACTTAACGCCTCAGATTTGAACATTGCTACAATGTTCCTTTTCAGATGTACCACGCAAGCTGCATGTGAAGCCATAGGGTAAACCTGCACCATCATAACCGAGGCGTTATTTTGTTAAAAGAGTATATGCAAGGCATTTCAACAAATGTAATATGTAATTATATTTTTATCTTGCTAATTTCTATATTATCATGATATTGGTTAAGTTAGTTCTAAACAAATAAACCTATTAGTCATCTGTTTGAGGATTTTGTCATACCTTACGGATGCTTGTATAAATTGATGAGTGTCTGTCTGACACAAACACTAGATCTGGATCATCAGGTATCGCATCTGTTAGCCTCTCCATGAACCATGTCCATGCATCATCGTTTTCGCTGTTCACTATCCCAAAAGCAATTGGGAAAACTTGGAAATTGGCATCTTGAGCGCTTGCAGCGATTAGGTATCCTCCATACCGTCCCCTTAGGTGAGTGCCATCAATCACTATCACTTTCCTCATATATTCATATCCTTGGATGGAAGCGTGGAGTGCGAAGAACAAATACTTAAAGCGTACACCACCGGAGCTATCTTTCTCTGTCTCCAACGCCACCAATGAATTAGGGTTTGTCTCCAACAGAAGTTTGAAGTAAGGTTGAATTAAAGCATAACTCCCCATTGCTGAACCCATCGCATTGTCCATTGCTATTTCTCTGGCCCTCCACGCTTTCCAGTAAGACACATTAAGGCTAAATTCTTGTCGTAGCATTTTCCTCAACTCGTTAGGTCGTGGTCCTCCCCCAACTCCAAGATACTTGGTCCGCATCAATTTCCCGATAACCGCAGTTGATGCTTGTTTATGGAAGTCTCCTCGCGCGTCAACACTGCAAGTATGATGGAGAGTCGCGCTTTTAACTTCGAATCGCTCGCTATCCTCTAGCTTTGTTGCGTAAACCCGCCACGGGCACGTATGGCTGACGCATACCGCTAACAGTATGTTGGGGCATGATTTGGCGGAAATGAAATGAAATTTTCGCCTTATTGCATGAATAGCAAGCTTTGTTGCGCAGTCTTCCTTACTTTTGAACAACCTGCCAATGAATATGTCGTCCCCTTCGTAGTCGGCATCCATCAGGGCCCGATGCAAATAATCTGTCAATAGAAAAAGTAACGGTTAAGTTAAGTAATGAAGTGATAATACCGTTAGCAAATTATTTGTGTTAGCAACTATTGTCGCTATCGAAACAACTGTTATCCCCGTAATAGTTATTTGTAACTAGGATATGTTAACTACTACTTTTTTAAGTAAAGGCAACTAAATACACTTCACCTACCTTCTTCTCCCGGGTCGTCGAAGTACGGTGGTGCGTCTCTATCATACAGGACTGTTGGAACCGGAGTTTCCTTCAAAACCATCTCCCCCATTTTTGCTCCTACCGTCGCCGTTGATGCCTCTCCCAAATCTTGAAATGTTTTGGCGCCGGGGACTGATACTGCCTTTCTCTTATTCATGTTTGTTGTATCAGTCGGTCCCATACATAGCGGCCCATCTGGGTCTGAGTAATAATGAGCTAGCATGTCTTCCCCTACATTCAGTAATCACACTCCAAATTAGTTAGCACGTAACTCTACACTTACGATATTCTTATAGTTATCCAGTAACTTACCTATCTGCGAGAGGCAGTTGTTGCTCGATATATCTGTGTCATCCATCAGCTCGTCACTGTCGAAGCTCAAGCTTGCAGATAGCTCTGTTGGTGTTCCATATGTTGAGTCCGTTGATGATACAGATACTATCATTGGCCCATCCGTATTTGGTTCGGCACTTGCAAGTGTTAGTTGGACTTCGATGTTTGGATTTGCACCATCTTTATTTTGATCTCCGAAATCAAGTGCTCTTGCTGTTCTCTTCTCCGGCGTTTTTTCCTCCTCTGCTCTTTCTGGAACCCCCAGTGTCATCTCTGTTGCATAAATTTCTTTCAACATCTCAGCTTGTTTATTTCTTCTCCACATCTCAAACTCCAAATCTCTCCTCGTTTCCTCGTCAATGGCTGGCTCCTTGCCTTTGGCGCTTACTCCATTTTCTGGCTGTGTCATGTTTATTGGATCAACGCTTCCTATCCCGGTTATGCCCTGGTTGTCATTGATTACTATCCCTCCGGCCTGTTTTCTTCCCATCGCGCCAGCCATACCTTCTGGTTGGGTAACATGTGGGCTACTGCTGCCGGCTGCGTTATCTGATAGATTACGGAGCAACATCCTCGTTACCGCAGTGTTCCAGACAGCCCTCGTCTCCGCACTGTTCCAATATCTGTCTGATATCGCCTCTGCGCTCATGCTTCCGATGTCGATGTGGCTTCTGTATGAGTTCACCGTACGCTCTGTCATCGTCCCTCTCACGATTTTAACTTTGAGATGCATCTCCTCAAGATCTGCTCGGATGGCCATAAACAACGACATATCTTCGTCGTCGTGAATGTGTATGGGGTTAGCTCGTTGCCAATCTGGTCCCATCATCCATTGCGGCCATTGGTAAGACAGCTCGATATCATCCTCCGGTCGGAGCTTAAGTTTGTCTTTCACTACTTCGACTACTCTCGCGTAACTGTCTTTTTCTCGCAAACGGACGGCTAGACAGAAACCTTCTATCTCGGATACATGTTCATAACACCCGGTTTCGTCCCTTTTCCACTCTCCTCGCACAAGCCGGACGACCAGCGACATCTTTCTCCTGTGTAAACAGCATGGTAAAAGTTTTGTTAACGACTGCATTTTTCTCAAAAATAACAAGTAGCTTTATATATAGGTAGAAAACCAAAGAGAAATCGCCATAACTACACACCTGAGACTTAAATGCTATGTGTTTCTTTCTTCTTTCAGTTATTACGGTTGCAGTGTTTAATATGTTAGTTGTTTAAGTTCTTCTTGTTGCAGCAATGTCGATATGGAGATAATAAATAGGCAAACATGTAGCTTCCATATCTCTAAAATCGATTTCGTATCACATCTAATCATTACTTCTTACCTTCTTTTTTAGTTTCCCCAGGAGGGCGGCGCAATATCTTGGTAGATTTACCGAGCATTTAATGCTCGTTATCTCACGGCAGTAGGCTATCGATTCTGTGGTCGTGTAGGGGTAATTACGTCATATTTAATTTGCAAGAAAATGTCAGCCCAAATAACGAAATGATATGTACAGATCCTTAATTATTTGCCGCTGCAGGTATAGATATTTTATTAACCCTTATTAATATGTAACTAAAAACATAAATAAGAATATGAAATAAAAATAGTGGGGTATGATGTTAAAATTTTATTAAACAAACCATTATAGATGTTGTTATAAATTAAATAGATGTTAAATGATTATGTGGAAGAGAGAGAATGTGAGGTGGATTGTAAAAAGTAAAAAAAGAGGGTGTTGAAAAACAAACTAATGTACATAGTTTAAGAAAGTAGAGGCCTCTATACAATGACGTTTTTATCCTCCGCTTCTCTGAACGCGTAGTGAGAGAAAAAATGATGACATGTGTGAGCTACGGAAGGGTTTTAGTGACACCTAGGCTACAAAAGTCCAATCAGTAACATAACTACAACTCAGAATTTTCGTTGGCAAAGATAAAATATTGCAAAGAGTTTTAAAATTTTGATCTCTCCCTGCTGAAAAATAGTAATTACGTTGAAAATAAATTTTTACAATTACCAAGAAAAGATGGAAAGTTACACAAAATAAAGAAGACTCACGCAAGGGTGCGTGAACTTCACTGGATGCTAAAATGATCAGACATACGAGAAATACAGACAATGTCATTGGGTCTTTTTTTATTTACTTATTTAAAGTTTTTTTGTATCTTATAGCTGCAATCCAAAATTTAATCAAGAGTTGAGTATGGGTAAATGTAATACAATAATCTCATTACAAATTCAAAAATATTTCAAAGATATATGTTGAGAATAACCATGCATAACCTTGAAGTTTTATATAAATTAAATTTTTAGTTCATATACTTCAATTTTAATATTAATGTTATATACTGGGCTATATTAATTTAAAACCACGGTTGACCAAAAAAATAAGAATATACCTATGATTTTTATATTATTAGTTCTCTCTCCTCAACTTCTGTAAGTTGGACAAAAATGTCCCTCCGCATATAACAAATAAGTTAACAATATAATAAAATAGTTATCGACGTTTCTTATTTGATTCTGAATAGATTGTCTGTCAAATATCTGAGTAAGAATATACGATGAGTTAAATGATTATCTATTGGTTTAACACGATAACAAAATATATATCACTAGTTTATAAATATATCATGTTAAAATATATTGTATCGCGATAAGTTTATAATTGATATGATAAAGTTTATATTATCATAGAAAATATTTATGGTAAGATAGTAGATATATAGATAATATTTATATTAACGTGTATAACGATGTTAACATGATAACAATAAAAGTAACATGTGTTACTCTATTTCTGGTCACCGACGAGGCAAACCCAGAAAACAACATACAGTAATTAAGTTTTTTGGCTGCCGCTGTCAAATCTCCAATCATCACAGCTCCTCCGTCCCTATCTTCATCTCAACTCACCACTCCATTTGATCTAACTTCACGACACTGTCTCTTTCTCTGACGTAGTTACCGCAATCGATATAATCATCACCACCACCGATAGAATCATCACCACCATCGGAACCATTAACACGTGCAATCATTTGTGCCAGTTAGCCGTTGCTCTTGCCAGAAAACTTAGCCACATACAATCATCTTCATCGCCGTCGTTTCCGTGTCTTTTTCGACCACCGTTCACTTCTCATGAGATGTGTTATGAGGAGAGAGAAAAAAGAAGATGAGAAATGTGCAGAAAGAAAAGAAGAGAAACAAAGAGAATTGATAATAATGTGTTGAGGGTGCTATTGTCTTTTGTATGCATACAGAAATGCCAAATTGTATCGATGAGAGAAAACTAATTATTAAGTCCTCTGTGGTTATGTCTTATAGATACCTCATATTTTACACATGTATACAAATTACAATCTCTTTTTCCAGTAAAGTTTGAAAAAATTATTACTAAAGCAATTAATTGTTCAAAAAGGGTAAACTATAATTTTATTTTTGTATTAAAAATATAAATAACACTCTTTGAACAAAAAGATAAATCTAACTGATTCTGATGAAACAATACGATTGTTAGTTAAAATAAAAACGTGAAATTAAGATGAAAATATGTTACTTCTTTTTTCTTTTTATCATTTTCTATATATATAAATGAATATGTTACTTCATTACACGCAAAGCAAAATGAAACTAATTCGAAACCAATTATATCTCACTTTTTAGATATCTTATAACTTAATCCACATGATGCTTAATCGTTTCAAATTTTAACATTTGTATATCAAAGATGTATAGTCAAATTAAAGGCACGACAGCGTCAAGCCTCCAACCAACTCACGAACGTGAACACAAAGACATTAATTGTATATTAAGAATTCAGAGAACGCAAATCTTTTTTTATTTAGAATTGACGCAAGAGATCATTTGATACGGGAGACATAAGAATCAATGTAATTAAATGAGAATAAGAAAGTCAACCCCATCCCACGTGGACTGCAGGTGAACATAAAGACTGACTCTGCATTTGAGTCGTTCCATGTACGGAGGAAAGTGTAATGGTTCCAATTAAGAAGAGTACATAAAAAGGGAAAATTCCCAAAAAAAAACTCTCAATTATTTTTTTTTGGACGTTTAATACCCAATAGTTTTCGCGATTTTGTATATGTTGACTGAAACGCTCTTTTATTGATGGTAGTAACGAACATGGGCGGATCTACGTATGGCAAGTAGGGGGCAGTTGCCACCCCCAAATTTTCTAATTTCCTTATAGACTTCTAGGAATTTAATGGATTGCCCCCCTTAGAAATATAATTCTGCCCCATTAAAAGAATCACTTCTCAAAACTGAAAGTTATTTGCAATTTAGCATTACCTTGTTTCCTTTTTTTCACACGTAATTTCATATTTCCTTATTACAATACAATCAATATCTTACATAATTTGACATTTTCCTTTTCTTAATTGATTTTGGAAGATAGAAAATCAATCTTTATTTACTTGACTAACTACTAATTTAATTTTTCGAAGTACTAAATATAGTTTAAGAGCTGTTATTATTCTTAATAATCAAGTCTTTTTAACATTTTTTGAGTGAAAAAAATATTTATGCTACATTTGTTTTCCTTTTTTATATTTTTTTGGTCCATGGGGAAAAGTATAAATTTTTTATTTCATAATTTTGTTTGGAGAGATCTATTTAAAAAAACATTTTAAATATAAATAAAGTACTAATAATAGTGTAGAATGTGTTCTAAAAAAAATTATTCTATTAATTAGTATATATATAATTTGCCCCCGGTAAAATAAATGGCTAGATCCGCCACTGGTAACGAAGTCAGGTACGAGGGAATATGTTAATGCAAAAGAGGCGAGGAGGCTGGTGACCAGAGAAGGTCTGTGATGGAAGCAATTCCTGGCTTTCTGGTCTGTGATAAAAGCAATCTCTCTCCGGTCGGTTCGACTCTTAATGGAAAAATAGCTTTTGCTAGCGACGGGGCGGCAAGGCTATAAAGTAAGTAAAGTTGAAAGAAAAATACACATATTAATAAAACCGTGCGATTTAATATCCACACAATTAAATGTTGTTATTTTCATACTCACGATCACACAACAAAAATAAAATTCCAATTTTACCCTTACAATCTCAATTAATTATTAATTTTTAGATGACGTGACAATAGTTTTTTATTTAAATAAAAATTAGTTTTATTAATATTTCATTTCCTTGTTATCCAAAAAAAATTCAAAAAAATAAAATAATAATTTGCAGTTTATTTTACAAATATTTAATTTTTAAAAATTAAATATAAAATTAATTAGCAAAAAATTTAAAAAAGTAAAAAAAAATTAGTCATCTTTATGAATTGATAAATTTTGAGAGAGACGATGAGATTCAGATTGAGATTTTGTCGAAAATAGTTTCATTCGTGAAGGATTTATATTCGAATAGAGAGTTTCTCACGACGAAGAAAAAATTCATATCGATGCTCGTTGATATCATATGCATCACGACGAATAAAATCAAATTAGTTTTATTGGCGATGAAGATTTTGGATACGATTAAAAAGTGATTGTGAACGGTTATCGAATTTGATGGTTGCAAAAGAGGACGACGGAGATTGTTTACCGGCGATTCTCGTAGAGATTAATTGAGAAAATTTAGAATCGAAAAGGAAACGTCTCTTTGACATTGCAAAAACGGAATAAGATTGTACAAATGACTATATTTTTGATTTTCTGCTAATTTTTATGTTTAATTTTAAAATAAAATAATTATATAAAGTTTTATTTTATTTTTAGGCAACATAAAATAAAACATTAATCAAATTAATTTTTATTTAAATAAAAAAACAAATGCCACGTCATCTAAAAGTTAATAATTAATTGAGATGGTAAGAGTAAAATTGGAATATTTTGTTGTTATGAGTACGTGAATATGAAAATAACAATATTTAATTGTTTGGGTATTAAATAATACTCCCTCCGTTTTAGTTTAGTTGTCGTTTTAGGATTTAAATTTTGTTTCATAATAGTTGTCGTTTTAGGTTTTCAATGCAAATGTTTTGTAAAAATTCCAGTTTTATCCCTATTATTTTAATGTTTTGACCAATGAAAAAATTATAAAATATCTTAATAAAGGGTAAAACATAACATTTAATGGTTTTCTTAATTTGTGTGAGAAAACCTTAAACGACAATTAAAACGAAACGGAGGGAGTACTATTTAATTAATATGTGTATATTTATACCAACCGAAAATAATTGGGTATTAAACGTCTAAATAAAAAATAAATGAGGTTTTTTTTGGGAATTTTCCCTACATAAAAATGATATACGAATAAACGAAATAAAATAAACTTTTGCATACGACTTGTCGTTACAAAGAAAAAAATAGAACCAATGCATACAAATTTAGATGGGTTAAATCGGTGAATCATGATTAATGTCATGATCCAACAAAAAGTCCCTCCCCACGAGTCTGGATAAGTTGAACTAGATTTCTTCAATTCGGTGTTTCATTCAGTTAAAAATCTGGTAAATCTAGTTATCTTTATATCGGACTGCTCGCTTTTGACACTAGGTTTAAGTCGGATGTTTTTTTTCTTTGCTAAAGAGGTTTAACTCGGATGTGATAATTAATGTCAGGTTCTAGTCATTAATCCAAATTTGATATTGATTCGGATCACCATTATTTATAGAAAAGTATATTTTTGAAAAGTTCTAAGCATTTTTACTCTTGTCCATTTTTTTTTTTATCTCATGACTTTATTTGAAAAAAACATCATTTGACAAAATATTTGCATATTTAAATTTAATTCCTTTTTACCGTTTATTTATAAAAAAAATTTTAGCAATCTCTGAAATCTTAAAAATATTTATGATATAATATAAACGTAACAAAAATAATTGCAATGAAATATTTTGTTGAAAATGAGTTTTCTCGCGATATCGCGGGAACTCATAACCTAGTACTATTTAAATATTCGACAAAGAATGAAACATAGAACCTACATAGTAGATTTATAGATCGTTGGTTCTGGAAAGATGCTCTCACCAAATATATATTGATGAATGTTGTGGTGGTGGAATGGCCGTATAGGTGGTAGTAGTGAGGGTGTAATAATGCTCATGCTCATGAAATATGATAGCGATGATATGGACGATAAATAAAGTATGCAATGGTTTTTAAAGTTAATTTAATTTTTTTAATTAAAAGATTTTGAGGTTCATCTATTTAAAAAGAATATTTAATTATATATTTGAAATGACATGTGATTTTATCATAAAAAATACTACTTTTTAGTGAGGTTTCTATGCAACTGGATCGTTTAAAATCACCTTCTTCTTTTTTTGCTAATCAATACTTATCAAATCATCTAAACTCTACTTATGAATTTTTTGCAAAAACGAACACACACTATAATGTCGTTTTGCTCTACCGTAGGGACGAGTCACAAGAATGAGCACACGATCAATAAGAATAAATCCATCTAAATGATTGATTTGGAAAGGGCAACGTGGGATGTTAGTTAATGTGGAATCTTGTTTAATTATACACCAAATTTTCATGTGGCCACCACACTCACTTAATATTATTTACCTAATAGTTTCATCTTCTCTTCAAGTCTACTCGAAGAAAGTTAGCTTTCAAGTATTTTAAATATATTAATTTGTTTCTATAATAACGTTGACGCCAAATAAAAATACCATATTGTAATGTTTAAATAATTCCCTGACTAAATGTCTCGTGCTGTCATGCATTGTCTTACGTAGAAATCTTTTTTTTTTTTTTTTTTTTTTGTCTTACGTAGAAATCTATGTAGTTGTATAAGGTTCAACGTACCAAATTTATTCTTACAAACTTTACTCGAATTTCGTAACTGCAAAAATTTAATTTTTCTTGCTTTTCCCAAAGAGAATAGACTTAAATCTTTTTATTCAAAATAAGTTATGGAGTAAAATACATCAGCGTATATAAGATTGTATTTTGTGTATATATTATTAAGGAAAAGAGTTAATAGGTTACAGTATTTTCCATTGGATATACAGTATATGTTATTGAATCAAACAAGTAAAAGAACACCTTTAAGAATAACTCTCTTTTATTAATCTCAAGAACTCAAACTCTCAATCTCTCTTTCTCAAACCCTAAACACACAAAACTCTTTCTCAAAACTCTCAAGCTATATCACAACTCGATATATGCTTATATAGTAAAACAACTTGACCTAATCATAACTCGAATAGGAAATACTAAGATCCTTCTAGATAACTCCTAGAAGATTAGTCTTTATCTCTTTATTAAACCGATATTTTGTGGTTCAAGCAAACCCCGGTTTAATCCTCCTTCAAGCTTAAACCAACATATGTAACATTGCTAAACAGTCAACTGCCTTAGAATTTTATACATTTCCTATAAAAATGCTTTACCTATTTAACATATGAAAAAATAATTTATAGTGAAGTATATTCATCTAATTAATCCATTACTAAACTAGCTACTAAGATTATAGTAGTTTTTTTTTTTTTTTGCTATCTTTCAAATTTGACTTTTAGAAAAAATTTGATAAGAACACAACTAATATTCTAAAACGCGTTAGACGCTAGACTCTAGACGAGTTCTCAGCATATTTTCGTATACGCATGCGCGTATGGTTAGAGTTTAGACGGATAAAGTTGGGTAGAGTGTAGACGGATAAAATAAAATAAAATCTTTCATATTAAGTTCGATAAATTTTAAGGAGCAAGTAAAAGTATAGTTTTATATGTAGAAACCATACACACGATACATAAAATATAAAAAAATCTCACAAGGATGTAAACTTAAGATGGATAAGAAGATATTTTATACATAACCGTTTTTGATGAATGCCTCAATCAAAATATTGTATCTGAACCAATAAGTTATGATTACTCATAAGTAAATGATTATGATTTTATTGGATTGTTAGTGCTTGGTAATCACTTATAATGCAAAGAAAATTTAGGTTAAATCTACGCTATTGGCCAATTAATGTGATAAGAGTCTTGAAAAAGGATTAGTCACTAATCTATGTTCTACGATTATTAAATACATTGTTGCATATTTATTGATTCATTATTCTTGCATTACTTTGGTTACTTCCGTTGATCCAAATCTTTATCTTCTTTTTGTTAATCACTAGATTTTAACCCGCGGTACACCGCGGGACTATATTTTAAACAAAAGTTTGATTTTTTTTTTTAAGATTATCTATAGATATAACCTATTGTTTTGTTTGATTAAATATATTTATATATTAATATTATTATATTACCCGCGGTACACCTTGGATCTATTTTTTATAACTAAAATTTTTAAATATTAAATTTTATTTGTTTTGTTAATATTATTTTTTTTTATTTAGTGTTGAAGATTATATAATTGTATTTGATTGTTAATTCTAGGATTTCACCCGTCGTATACCGTTCCGTATTAATATCGACCAAAACCCATCCCACCATATAACCCCGTCCCGTGAAATTGAACATCATTTTGTTATATTTTTTTTTATAACAAATTAGAGAATCTGAAAAATCCGAAGTTCATTAATTAATTAATATATTAACATTAAAAAAATTACATAAGTTATATTTACATTTGGATAGTATTTATTAGATATGTATATACTATTAAATCAGTACTAAAACGAAAATAAAGGATACTATTTAGGTTTTTTTATATTTATTATATATGTATATACTATTAAATCAGTACTAAAACGGAAATGTAGGATACAATTTAGATTTTTTTTATAGAAATTTCTTAAACTAATTAGATTCCTTAAAATCATAACCAAAAAATATGAGATGGAACGTAGCTTTAAAATCGTTAACAAAAAAAAAGGAAACATTAGATTTAAGCAAGATTTTAGGATCGAAAATTGTTTATTAATTTTTTATTTAATTTTGCAAATCTTAAGAATTAACTTCAGTGGCATTCCATTGTAAATAGTAGTGAAAGCTAGGATTTATTTGCTAAATGTACTCCAAAAATGTATATATAGATTTGTTAATTCTCTTTTACTTTAGGTGGTGTTATTGGTTAATGGATTTTAATAGAGTCTAACTCTAACCCAAATCTAATGTTATTGGTTAGTGGATCTTAACATCTTTATTCAAATCAAGTGTTATTGATTCTTATATTTATAATATCTTCATTAAAAGAGTTTAAAATCAAGTGTTATTAGTTCTCATATTTCTAATATCTATATTAAAAGAGTTTAAAATCTAGTGTTATTGGTTCTCATATTTACAATGATCAATTAAAGTTTTGTGTTATTCATGTTTAATAGATTTTCACAAATGATTTGATTTGAAAAGATTTGAATGAATCTGAAACTGATTTCATGTGTAAATTATAGCAATCAAAATCTTACTTTCTAACCTGAGATTTTCACAATCATATGAGAATAACCATTTGCCCAAAAAAAAAAATGAGAATAACCAAAACCCCATTTTTTCTCTTTTCACGTCTACTTATAAGAATTTACATACGGTGATTATAGTATATATCTCTTCATCAATTTTTTTTTTTAATATCTTTACTAAAGACATTATACTCATAGCTAGTAACAAGATTTTGTAAAAACTTCAAAACAGTAGAAAAGCATGAAATAAGAAGAAGAAAAAAGATTGACAAAAGTTTGGCCAGATTTCGATTAGATTATAACAATCATTTGTTATAGAATTCAGTTCTGTTACAGAAAACCAAATGAAATCATGTATCATTGAAAATACACTTCCACGTATTTGATAAAATGAATAATGATTCATTTTCAATGAGCCCAGATGTTTTAAAATCTTATAAACTCTAATTCTAATGGAATTGACTTCAACTTATACAACCAATAACACCCCCTTAGATTCGTTTAGTAGTCAATTACTTGCTTTCATTCATGATTACGTGCTAAAATTAAATATAGGAAAGAGATTTTTTTTTCCGCAAAACGATTAAACAAACATTTATTTTTCACTAAACCTTATGTGTTTAATTCACTGCTAAAATTCATAAGGAACCACGTGGTCAGTGAAAAAAAGATCTTAAAGTTCATTAGTGGTAAAAGTTGTGTGTCACATTTGACTTATAATTAAATACAAATAACGCGTTTTTGGTCTTCACCAATTTACCACCAAACCCAATGAAAAAAATAAAAAGAGAGTGTCGACGTTGGAATTCAAAATATCAAATAAATACGTGTTTCTTCAAAATTACACCCCTTCTCGTTCTAACATTTTCACACAAATTAAGAAAAATAAACAAATCTCATTTATATGTTGTATCAATACACTAAATAATATTTTCTTTCTAATTAATAAGCTGGAATAGTAGGGATAAAAAAAGAGAATTAATCTTAAAAACTGCATTGAAAACATAAAACGACACTTTTTGTGACTCTTTGTGAAACAAGATTAAAACATTAAAACAACATTCTTTGTAAAACGGAAGGAATATCATTCATAATCCACGATATATACGTACTTACTTCAATAGTATAGAAAGAAACTGATTTCCCTCTCGAATGTTCAAACTTCAAACCATTGAAAGGTAAAGATAACTTATAATATTAGTCACTAATTGCGTTTAGCAATGAATAAAGATGCCAATTATGATCGTATCTCCATCATCTAATAAATAATGAAGAATAAGTCTTTGGTTATATCATATAATAATACAATGTAGAAAACTTTGATATTGGTGTTGGGGCCTCCCGTCCAACACGGTCCAAGAATCATGTTCAATTAACACTAATTCTCCTTTCACCCAAAGTTTTCCATATAATCTCATGATCATGATTGTCTTTTCACTTTTAATTTATTTTTACTCCTTATATCCAAGAAAATAGGAACCAAACTCGAAATGCAATTGAAAGATGTTAGCAGAGCTGAAACCTAAGTGGTGTTTCAACAAGATCTTTATATGAACAAGATACCAAGGGAATTCGACATTAAAAGGGCAAAGACATTCAGGAAAAACAAGAGTTGAGGAAAAATCAACTCATAGCAGAAAATGTTCATTAATTCTATGTAGCAATTTGAAAACTACAAAAGAATTTATACCTAATAATTAGGGCAGCTGACTATTTTTCGAGAACGAACTGCTTTTTTTTTTTTGTTTATACAGATTTTTTGAGTTAATGTTATATACATACACGTACATATATCATGAGAATACTCTTACTTTAATTTAAGGAAAAAAAAGGGAATTTTTTTTTAGATTAGAATGAAATGGTGTGTGCCGCTTTAACCAATATTGAACATCTATTTAAAGAAATGGTGTGTGCCGCTTTAAACTAGAAATCTCTCAATATACATATAGATTTTATCCTTTCATTTTTTTTTTAATTTCCTACCTCTCACACTTTAATCATTATATCATTCCTCTCACACTTTAGTACCGCTTTAAAGCATGTTGGGACTTTAGAATGTTGATATTGTCCACTTTTCGTTTACTACTTTTATGATCGGTTATAAACAAATGTGGTACATCTCTTACCACAATAGTTAGAGAATACCAATCACACTCTAGGATATCTTCTATTAAAGTGTGTAATGTCATAATAATAGTTAAGTTATAGGGGATATGTAAATATTTTGTGTAAGTTAAAAGGGTATCTAAGCAAAAGAAAAGAGTGTGTGAATTGATTTCGAGGCCACGCGTGAGTCTTCTTGATTTCGAGACGACGCCAACGTAAAGTCCAATTCCCCACTTGCATGCAGCAAATTGCGCCTGAGATCACGTGATGCTTTCGCCTCACGTGACTCTTCTATCTTGCAACTTAATTATCACTTAAATCATGTGTTGAAGAAGGTATGTATAATTTTATTAAATTAAATTATCACTTAATTATCACCGTTGTAGTTATTCCAACGGTATTTGTTGATGGTTGGAGGCTTGGAGCATTAAGAGTCTAAAATTATCAAATTTAGTTACAAACAAAATTACCGAATTGAAGGTAAATAAAACACCTTTTAGAAAACTTAAGATTACTTATGCTAAGATCGAAAGGGTTAGTGGTATTAAAAGAATATAAGTACTGCTAGAAGGAAAGTTGGGCACAAGGAAATTTTACTTGCTAATATGAACATTCGAGACCCGACTTGCTTTGGTACAAGTATTTGCACAAGGCAAAACTTATAATAACTTAAAGACTATTAATCTCTACTATAATAATTTAAGTATTAGTAATTTAGTGATAAATAACGAATATCAAGTAAATTTTAGCAATTAAAAAGTAACATACCGAATAAGCAATATAATATATTTTTTTGGTTTGTTACTTGACTTTATCTTACATGTTGCAAGTAATCTAATTACACAGCATATTGCTTATTTTAAACATATCAATCGCCTCAATTTTACATGCTAAAGAAGAATACTACAAAATCTTTTTTTTTTTGAATTGAATGTAAAATTGTATTCAATCAAAAACCTTGTTTACAATGACTGCATCAGCTATTGTTTACTTTTTTAGAAAGGAAGTTGAAAAAGTTTGAAGCATAAATCGAATGTCTACTCTCTATTATACCATAGAACGTGTGGCAAACCACATCCGTAGTACAAAATCTTTTAAGAAGTATGTAAAAGGTTTGGTGGCTTTCGAACACTATTTATATATCTAGTTTGATAGTCAAAATCAGAATAACACAAACTATTTAACATATTCAGAATTGAATATATATATATAAACTAGAATGAAAATTGATCTTAAATGTTTTTGATATATCTATTTGTACAAATGTAGTAACTTAATCCTATAATAGAAGTACTAATCTATCCCAGAAGGATGTTTACACTTGTATAGAGACCTTTTCTCCCAACTAATTTTCTACGACTGTTGCCAAAAATTAAAATAAAAAAGATATGAAACGCTAACACCGCAAAAAAGGCAGAAAAATGAGAATTGATGCCAAATAGAAAATCATGCCGCCAAGTGGTGGCACTAAAGACATGTGACCTGGTGTCATTGGGTATGGCCTAATGTACCTTTAACTTCTGCTCTGCATGGAATCTTCAGTCTCCACGAGTCCAAGTGCCGTGCGAATATACAATAATTATCATCAATCAATATAACCAATTCAACTGTTGATATGTTTCCAAAACAACCGTTCTTACAAAATACTTATCTTTAGGCAAGTTTATATTTGATATGCTTCTGTCTAGACCAGCTATGCCTACAGTACTCGCTAGTCTAACAAGACTAGCTAATGTTCTTCCACGAAGAACAAATTTAACCGTAGAAATGTATATTTGGGTTTTTGACCCAAAACACTTTTTCATAACTATTATTTGAAACATTTCATTAGTTTTTTTTTCATTTACATTTTTAGATCGACAAGACCCGATGCATAGCCAATCTCTACTATGCGGGGTAACGCGACTTAGTAGAATCGAACTTCAATAAAGAAAGCGGAGTCAAATAGACTTAACCACCTGACTAAAAGCACATCACCAGAAACATTTCATTAGTTACAACATTTATATTCAGTTTCTTTTATCCATATGTAATACTATTTTTAAATATATTCAAATATGTATCTTATATAGCGGGAGTCAAATACATTATTTTAGGATTATTGATGTATAAACAATATTTTAATACCTCTTCATTGAACGAGCCCTCTATATAAACGGTGAGAGTTGGGTGGGTATCTCCAAGGTGAGGTTGAGAGCATCTTCCAAAAGAGAGAGAGAGAGAGTGTGTGTGTGAGAGAGTGAGTGTGAGTGAGAGAAAAAAAAAGATTGAGAGATTAAATTTTGAGTGAAATTAGGGTTTATCTCTCTTCTTGTTTTCTTTGCTTCGTTTCATCTTCAAACAAAAAAGAAATTCTTCCCTGTCCTGTTTAATCATCTGTCGTCTTTCTTGAGAAAACACAAATCACGATTTTCTTATGAAGTATTGCTTTATGAGTTTATATTTTGCCAAAACTCATCTAAAACGACAAACTTTTGTTTAAAAATTGTATTTGAAAGTGTTTCAAGAAAACGAGATCCATCATTCATTGTTTTCCAAAAAATATTATGAGTTTTTCTGTCAATTAATATTCTTTCATTCTTTTATAGAGTTGATCAACTTCATGGGCATTTTTTAGTTCCCTCAAGTTTTGATCCTCTTTTTAATTTATTTTTTGTTGATAAATTTGTTTTAGTTTTGATCTATGGAGGTTGCTTATTTCAAACCTCGTTGATCAATTTTATTTCTGTAAAAAACTAAAAACCAGTCTTTGAATTTTTTCTAAAAAGACAGGTTTTATTTAATATTTTTTATTTATTAATATTGTATTTTTTGTAGTATATTTTTTTTTTTTGTATTTCAGGAAACTCCGATGGCGGATTTCTTCGGCGGTGGCCATGGCGGCGAGCTTATGGAAGCACTTCAACCTTTTTACAAAAGTGCTTCCACGTCTGCCTCAGATTCTGCGTTTGCGTCCTCAAACGATGCGTTTGCGTCTGCGCCAAACGACCCATTTTCTTCTTCCTCTTACTATGATCCTCATGCATCTTTCTTCCCTTCACCTTCCACAACCCCTTACCCGGATCTTTATTCCGGATCCATGACCTATCCATCATTCGGGTCGGATCTCCAACAACCCGATTCTCTTGAACAAAACTACGAGTCTCAGTTCCATTACCAAAACAATATCACTTACTCTCATCAAGAAAACACTTGTATGCTAAACTTTATTGACCCGAGCCAACCGGGTTTTCTAACCCAACCTGGTCCGGCCTCGGGTTCGGTTTCAAAGCCCGCCAAACTCTATCGAGGAGTGAGGCAAAGGCACTGGGGAAAATGGGTCGCGGAGATCCGTTTACCCAGGAACCGAACCCGACTCTGGCTCGGAACATTCGACACGGCTGAAGAAGCCGCGTTGGCTTATGACCGCGCCGCGTTCAAGCTTCGTGGTGACTCAGCTCGGCTTAATTTTCCAGCTCTCCGTTACCAAACCGGCTCGTCTCCGGGTGATTCCGGCGAATACGGACCTATTCAAGCTGCCGTTGACGCCAAGCTGGAAGCCATATTAGCTGAGCCGAAGAATCAGCCGGGCAAAACAGAGAGGCCATCGAGGAAACGAGCTAAAGCCGCAGCTTCTTCGGCTAAGCAGCCGGCAGCGCCACAGCAACATTCCGGGTCGGGTGAAAGTGACGGGTCGGGTTCGCCGACGTCGGATGTTATGGTGCAGGAGATGAGCGAAGAGCCGGAGATGCCGTGGAATGAAAACTTCATGCTCGGCAAGTGTCCTTCTTTTGAGATCGATTGGGCTTCAATTTTATCATGAAAAATTAGGATTCTATTCATTTTTATTCATTTTAATTGTTTTGTATTTTGTGCTTAAAATTTAGGGTTATTTAGCTGTGCTTAAAATTTGTAATTTAGCATTTTGTATGAATGTAATGCAAGTGTGTAAATTATGGACAGCTTAAGCTTTTTTTGTTCATGCCGCACTATGTAGACCTCTCTTCTTTTCTCTTAATTGAAATGAATTTGGTTAGGATGTCTACTTTTCTAATGTCTAAATTTTTTTTACTATTCTCTCATTTTTTCATTAGTATGAAAAAAAAAAAAAAAAAAATGAAAGTTAATTATAGAAAGGGTACCTTTTCGGAAATGTATTGTGAAAATAGAACTTACAAAAAAAAAAAGATATTGTAACACATAATTAGGATCGTGATTCGTGAAGTTCCATTATGCGACAGGACCATTGTGCTTAGCTTTGAAATGATTAAAAAGTAAATTAGCCTAATATAGAGTCTAATTTAGAAGAAGTCAAAAAAGAAACACAAGAGTGGAAGAAAAAGACCCTTACGTGAAACTTTAGGTGGTATCAAATGATAAACCTCATGCAAAGTTAAACCTACGTTGACAGCTTTCCTTTACTTTCTCTTTAGAATAGACGGAGTTTTAGATGATAATTAAAAAATTTATCAACCTTTTATAAGTTAATACAAAAGATTATAATTTTCTTTTCCCAAAAATGGTGACAAAAGTTAGTTTTTACGAGCAAACTTTGTCAAAAGAGAAAGGAAGACTTGGATGATAAAAATGTCCATGCAAATAGAGAAACCAAGGGCCAAAACAAAGAAAAAAAAGAATGTCATATAAAACACATGCACATTTGGGTATCAATTTGGTTCGAATCGAGTATTTTGGATTTCGGGTAATTTGATACTAGGAATCGAAGTACCATTCAGGTATTTTAAAGTTTTGGTTCAGGTTCACGTTCGGTACCCTTCGTGTTCAGGTCGGTTCGGATAGTTGATTCGAGAACCAATAATTTTTCGGGTACTATTCGGTTCGAGTACCTTTTACCGAATCTACCCAAATCACCTGAAATATCCGAATTTAATCGAATGAAAAAGTAGAATTTGGGGAGTAAAAAATTATCGGATATGGTTCTAGTTGGTTACTTTTTACAATATCCAAATTTCTCGAAAATATCTAAAATACCCGATTAAACCGAACAATATAGGTAATTAGTTTAGTTAGATTTCGGTCGGATATTATCCTATTCAAACTGATGTGAGTATCTGAAGACAAGACCCAATCGGATATTTTTGAAGATCCAAAACCAACCCGAACCGCTTTTTCAGTTTGGTTCTGGTTCAAATCTTTCAATCCGGGTAATTTGCGGAGAGCTTGTGTCAAGTTTAAACAAATCATGAAATTGCAATAAAAACGAATAGATTCACAAATAACGATTTTTGGCATTATCAGCGTTTTTTATGGAGATTGTTTTGTTCTTTTTCCATTCATTGAATCCCTACACTAGATTCAAAGATAGACTCAAACTTAACTTTAGACTCAAAACCCATAATATCTTCAAAAGACATAAAGTCAAAAGACGATAATTGTAACGCACGCATGAGGCTGTCAACAGCTGGATTGATACAACCCAAGACTTATCCTTCAATTTTCATTAAAAGAGTGTAACGTACCAATGTATATATTTTATATAGTTTGACAAAAATAATTAAATAAATGATACCATATTACATTTTGACGCGTTGGGGTATGGATCATATTATCCGCAAAACAAATAAGAGAGGGAGACCAAACCCCAAAAGGCTTGAACAATAAGTAAAGGATCAGCTAAATTTACCAATTTCCATCTTCTTCTTGATAGCTTTTTGACCATGGTATATAAACGCGTCTATTATCCCAGATACCGTGAAAACGCCTGCATTTTTACATGTTTTGTTTCGGATTATAATGCGCATCAAACAACAAGTGTTGTTATGGTATATAGAGATTAGAGAGATACCTCCGACTATAGCGCAAACATTCGTCAAGAAATGCAAGAACGATATGTGTTCCTCCGTAAATGTTACCTGCCGAAACAACACATCTATATCAGGATTATGAATATACTTTTTCGTTCTCTAGAGTTGGAGTTTAAACACAAACACACTTACCTTGATTGGAGAGAGATCATAGAAGAAGAAAACTCCTGGTAAGGATTGCAGTTGACCTGCTTCTGAGCTCTTTACATGTTCGGTCACCGAGAACTGCCCATTTTACTTTAAGTTATGATCGTACAAGGATGAGAATGAATGGATAATAAGGTTGAACAAACAATTAAGAGCGTCGCTTCACCTGATTTGACTGAATTGTGTGTCCTCTGATATCTGTGTAAACTGTTGGTACAACCTTTTGAAAGCAGACAAACCAGAATAGAGTCAACGCGGGTATTTTAAAGACGAATTGTAGTATGATATACTTTTAGTTTTAGAACAAACCTTGATAAAGTATTGGTACATAGCATTAGGTGTGTCTTGACTCCACTCGACTCTGCAATTTCAAGTACGTTAGAGAGCATGACAAAATAGATAGTGTGAATCGAGTAGATCAAAATGATTACTTGTCAAGAGGGTTAACAACACCAGGAAAGTAGTCCCCATAAGTCAGTCTATTGATCTTGTGACTTATCTGCAGGGAGACACAACATATTGAATTATATAAAATTAAGCATAACGAATGAATTGAAGTCAATACGACAAGTCCTTTCTTACATTAAAACTGTCTTTCTGAAAAGCAAGAAGATCATGAACGTGCACACCCGACTGATGAAAGCTTTTCCCAGGAGCAAAGTGGAAGTTTCCAGCCACCTTATTGACCTCCAAGAACCCGTAGATATTACACCCTTCACCTTCTTCATCCTTTACTCTTTGTAGAAAACCTTCTCGTTTACACTGAATAACAAACAGATAAGTGAAACATATTTCAGCTCACGGTTGGAATATAGAAACTTAGAAGTATATTTATTTCAGTTTAGAGCCTCACAAGTGCATACTAAATAAACAAATGCTCACAAGCCTTTGAGACTCTAACAGAGCAGAAGAGGAAGACGTAAAAAGAAAGCAAGAAAATGAAACACTGATGCCAGAAATTTAAAAGGCGAAGAACCTATTTCTCAGCAAATTACCTGGTCAATCAAATCTGGATTTGTAACCCCCCAACCTTTCTTTCTATAAGCTTCACGAACATCCTCACATGAATTGCAGCAGTCATGCTCTTCCTGTAAGCAAAACAACATTCGTCACATGAAAGCTCAAAGATAGAGGAAAGCCAGACTGAAAAAGCAGCATCAACTATCCTGAAATGCTAAGTATATGTTATACAGAAAACAAGATCCGCTGTGACATCTGTTCTTGTTTAAACCATTATGACCTCTTGACTAGCACTAAACAATCAAGAGTAATCTAAATGTAATGCTCCATAAAGACAGAGAAAGATAACACAATTACCGCTTCAGCACCATAGCAAGAACCACAGTAAGTCTCGTTATGTTCCAGCCTACCACCATGCTTCTGCAGTGGTTTTTCAATCTGCACAAGCACAAAAAAAGTATGAGACTTTACAAGGCAGGAAGCATGGGTACTTCTATTTGGTAGCCGTCCCCGTACCGGGGACGTTTCGGAAACGGGGACAGTATGGGGACGGCTCCGAAATGTCCCCAAGACGTTTCCAGCAAGACGGGACAGCAAGCAGTTATGGGGACGAAAGGGTTGGGACTATTAGGCCCCTAGTGTTTTAAAAGCGTCTCTAGATGCTTCAGAGGAAGATAACATCGAAATTTTGATATTTGCATCCATTTCATTCCGAGCACTCTTATCAAAAGCATACTTTCATCTCTTCACGTTTCTTCTACTTTCTAACCGCTTTTTGCCTCTCTCCTTTTTCCGTTAGCTTTTCTAATCACCTCTCACTGAAGGTATGGGTACCTTTTCTTATATGTTTATTGAAGTACCCATGCGGTACCCGTATCTATGAAATTTTACTTTGCCGTTTCCCGTCCCCGTTTCCGTATCCGTTTCTAGTTCCCGTACCCGTTTCAGTGCTACTAAAAATAAACCGATTTCAGATCATGACTCTATCTATTCAATTTCCCATTTGCCTGCAGCTTAATCCTAGCCTAATGACTATAGAAGCCCATAATATATAATGACAAGTATGCCAAAACAGTTTCAATCTTCCATTTAAGAAATCATAGATTATCCAGTCCAGAAAGACAGAGAACAAACCTTAGTAGCGCCTATTCCGTCCTGTCTTGCCTCTATAGTATTGCCATTAGAATCTAATCTTCTCTTTATGATATCATGTTTCTGTAATTCACACATTTAACAAGCTTAATACTGTCTCAAGCACAAAAATTAAGAGTCACTAAACTAATACACTGAACAATTAAAACATACCACGTCAAGATGCAGCTCTCCACTAATATCCATAGCATCAACACTAAGAATCGAACATGCTAGAGCAGGAAAAGTTATATCAAACTGCACAATCAATAAAACTAATAAGAGATCTAATCCAATATAAACACTAAACAAGTCAAAATCACTACTAAGAAACTGAAATAAGAGAGATCAAGCATAACATTACGTTGATTCGTAACGTCTCTCCTCTTGAAGTATCTACTATAAGCTTCGTCTCTGTGACGGTATGAAGATAAAGACCTAAACAACAAAATCAAAGAATTTCAAAATCGAAACTCCACATGGAAGCTTTTAATGCTGCAAATTCATGGAAATTCACAAAATTGGAAGCAAAATTTAGAGGTTTATACGTACGGAGCTCGGAGAAGAAGAGAAGAAACATAACAACGGAAGAGAGGAGAGTGATAACGCCGCCGGATAATGTACGGCTGTAGAAATCTTCATTGATCTTAGGATATGCATCTAGATTCCGCAGTTTATTCAAGATCCCGGCCATTTAAACACCTCCGGGGACGATATTTTTAGATTCAGTTCACTGGATTCGAATCCAGCACCGAACCTTAGCCGGCGCGAATACGATTAGGTAGGATGTCCGGAGACAAAATCAGACGAGAGAAACGTCGTCGGAGGCGAAATTGTTCCGAGGATGCGTGAATAGATCTTGGAGAGAGTGATCGATGAGATCTTTGAGACGTTTTTCTTCTTCTTCTTCTTCTTCTTCTCCGTCTCGATTATTCTCCGTCGACGGAGCAGCGTTTTACGGTCTACGTAAACCCGTTCGTGTTTGCCGTCTTTCTCTTCTGGAGTAAACGATGTCGTTTCAGTTTCGAGAGTTTAAGAGGCTTTTGAATTGGATTCATGATTAAACTTGTTAGCTTGTAGCAGGCTAGGCCCAAATTTGGTCCATGAACAAAAAAATGGATACTAAAAGTTCAGATTTCAGAACACCGAAACTCGATTACATGTTTTTAAACTAAAGACTTCCCATAACTCCAGTTACTCTTGGCCCATATAGTACATTTAAAATGTTCCGAATGATAAAATTTATTACAACATGGACAAAGATCCGCATAAAATTCTTCAATTAGCAGAAAATAAGGCTCAAACTAAGCATGGACCTCAAACGGAAGTTGTGGAAGCGACTCATAGCCTAATCACAATGGGGTCGCAAGCAGAGCCGGCCCCTAGGCCAAGCGGATGAAACTCTGCAGCCCGTAATATTATCATCAAAATTCGGCCTTTTCTTTTGTAGAAGTTTCTTTAGTCCAATGGCATTATAGTAAACTAACTAGTAATTACAGCCTCAACTCTAGTTCGATTCTTGTGATAGCCAATTTTTTCTTTTAACAAAATAATTAAATAAAACATAAATTATTCTACATATATACAAATATATAAATAAATTAAGCAAATCTTTTAACCAAAAAGAAGAAAAATGTTTTATTTACCACAATTTTTACTTTTAAAATTGTTAAATGATAAAAAGAAAAAGAATTTTTTTTGAACTAGCCTTTTTTGTCATTCGCTTGTGGCCTTCTAAAACTTAGGACCGGCTCTGGTCGCAAGGCCCAACTTTTCAAGAATACCAATGTTTATTATAGATGGTTCGTGGAGAAAATTACAGTATTTCAGGATCAGCATGGTTTTGTTTTCTATCAAATGAAGATGCACTAGTCATGGGAGATGCCAAACGAAGTCTAACATCTCTACAATACAGAAGTATAAGCACTCGTTTACACAATCAAATGCATGATTGGCAAAAACTAGCGTGAAATTATATTCCTAACAAACAATTCACATTATAAGTTAAAATTTCACCTTAACTCGTTCAAATAATGTACTAACCATCTTAAGTCTTAATCTACCTAAAATTATCAATCACATTTGGATTATGACTAACAAATTAATTTATTTCACGCAATATTATCATTTGTTTACAATAACATTCAATTTGCTTTCGATTTTCATAATTTTGATTGGGTACAGTTTTCATATAACTAAAATTTAGATTTGTCATACCATTAATATAAGCATTTAGCTTAATCAAAATAGAAGAATTTCACTTTTTCAATAGAAAAATGAAGAATAAATGTATTTCTAATAACATATTAAGTATTTGAATCAAAAAATTAAAGTTAGTAAGTTACATGAACAAAAAGATTCCTGTCCCTTTCCTTTTTTCCCCCAAATATTTTAGTTCGGTTGTCATAGAATATCCCTAATTTATCATGCACAAGAACAATACGTAAGATTTGAATATATTCTATTCTCTTTTCATTAAGAAAACAATCAACGAAAACATTGGTCACAAATTATATTTCGTGACAAGTTGAGAACAACGTTTGATTTGGTCTAAATTGAGAACAATGAAAGTATTCTGTTGTTTTGTTTTTTGGGTAAAGTTTTAAAGCTTAAATTTCGCCAATCACACTTTACCACTTTCATTTTTTTAAACTCTCATACATTTCTCATACCTATTTCTTTTTGTTCTTGTTACCTTATATTTTAATTAAAACATTTCCGTAACGACGAAGAGCGTCACTTTTTCTGTAATATTGTAAATAATATATAAGAGAATTTTCCGGCAACATTTTAACATTGTGAATCAGTTTACAAGCTAGAAGGCTTTTCTTCCTAATATATGTAATGCCAAAAAAAGAGCTATGGAATTTGGTGATCTTCAAAGGTTTTCTCATTTCAAGGGCCACTAATGCTTCGAAAGAAAATTAAATAATGAGAAAAAATCTTATAGCTATCAAACAATGTCCCTATCTGGCCTAAGATCTCAACCTCCACTTTCTAACCGACAAAGTTTCTATGATCAAATAAAGTTAACTAATTTTGCATTTAAAAACTATGTAACTAAGATTTAAAGCTTCACATATGGATATTTGGCAGAATTTTGTATTTGGAACCTTAACTTTCGTGTCATTGGGTTGATTAAACTATAGTAAACTGCTTCATTTTTCTTAAACCATACCTAATTAGGCCATCTCCAACCCATTATTAAATTCTATTTTGGAGTAAAAAAAATTCCAACTCATATATATTTTCCACTCCAAAATAGAGATTTCCATTTTTTTTTTCTCTTTATTTAGAGTTTTCTATTTAAAATATAAACTAAAAATTTCGAGATTTCCATTTTTAACTCCAAAATGGATCACCAGGATTAGAGAAAAATCCTACTCCAAAATGGAGCTACTTTATTGAAGAAAAAAATGGAGAAATGAATTGTAGATGCTCTTAGATAACAAAGAATATGGTTTAAACAATGCTTTGCATTCTTAAAACCAAAATATAGATACTTTATAATATAAACACTATCGAATTGCTTGTGGCAATATCCATTTTGGTATACTTTCTCTAATTTAATGCTAACAGAGTTGAGCTTTTGACCTACAACGCCATTGGTTTGAGCTACACTCTCACGAAAAAAAAAATATTTTGCATCTGAAGTGTCTTTTGTTTTCTCATTACTGACAATAACTGTTTGACGTATGAATATCGTACAATAAGGCCTTCAGACATACGAATGACTAAGACAAAAACACTCTAAACACTTATGTTTCTTACGGTTTTATTTTATCTATGAGAATACTTATTACAGTCTTATGTATTCTTGCATAATAAGATATTTTGATCGTTGCTTTAAACAAATTAAAAGAAAACTCTTGAAATGGCTTTTTTATTTAAGTATTTTAAGGTTAGCATAGGAATATTATTGTGAATCCAATTGCCAAGATCGATATAAATTGATGGATATGCCAAGATGACATGAAAGGTTCGAATTCGGATGTTAAAGAAAAGCGGGCTTATGGAACATAATTTCGTGGGCCCAATCATAATTAGCACGATTTGTAACATCACATCACAACAAATCACAATCCACTGATATAAGCATATTAAGAAGAAAAAAAATAGACATTGTTAATAGAAAACATATATTACAAAGACCAATTGCACTAAATGACAAAACGTAGAAGAACAATTAGATAACTTATTAGTTTGCTCAAATAATTAAGTTTGATTTTTGAGCATTTAGATGTTTTGTACATTTCATTTAACTATTATGTGACAGTAATTTCTTTTAGCATGATATATTTTTTAGGTGTATACGTGATTTCTCATATGAAACTTTTATACGTTTATAAAATTATATTGTACAACAAAATTGCTTTATACGATATTTCGTGAGAATCACAAAATTTGGATTTCACACGGGCAAAAAATGAGTTATGTAAAAAGGTTAATTTTTAAAAGTTAATCAAAAAATATTGACGAAAAATGAGTTAAATTAAAACATAACAAACAAACTCAGACAAATAATTCAAATTACGAAGAGCATATTCCTTTTGCCCACATAGCTGTGGTCCGGTGGTAGTTGAGAATTGGAAAAAAGTTTGAAGAAACTAACGCAGGTTCGATCTACGCTAGAAAGAAAAAACACATCTGTGTGGGAAGTCTGTACAAGGCCCAAGCAGTTTACCTGGTAGTCCAGTAACAAGCAATCTGGCTACCTCTTGACATTAGTCGGAAAGCATTCTAAACTCGGGACAGACAGTATGGTGGCACTTCGGAGAGAAGTCCACTCTGAAGCACTTCGGTGCGTTTCTACCGAAGCTGACCGGTTCAGCCGATGGGGTTTATCAAAAAAAAATTTTAAAGAGCATATTCCAACTAAGGCTGTATTTTTTTTTTGAGAAATATCATCAAAATCTGAATTCCAAGCGAGGCTTGATGTTTGTGGTATTAAGATGATAGAAATTTTAGAGCCCATGAATTCACTAATGTTATGAATGGAATGTCTAAAAAGATCTAAGACTTCCTTATAAAAGAAGAATTGAGTTTTATTTGTCCATGCAAATTGATCCATTGAATAAAAACATTTTTATTTTTATGTTAAAGTAATAAAAACACAATTGTACAAAAAAAAGTTTTAACTTCTTTTACTTTTAAACTGTATCATTCAAGTCTCAAATTCAAATAAAGATCTAATTATTATCTGATCTTATTTTCTGATGATTGCGTTAATTTAATCAAGGAATGCGAGTGTTTGTAACCAATTACAAAAATAATCTTATCTAATGGCTTAACTAATTGAAGTGGCTTTTTAAATGATCTTACCGACATGGCTTTCTCCATTCGTTCCATAACTAGCTAGTTACGCATGGGAGCAAAAGTGTTACTTTGGAAAGAAAAAAAAAGAGTCGCGGAAGAGAAGGTTAGGTACGTAAAACGAGACAAGCACACCTCACAAAACGACACATGTTCTCCTTCGTTACCAACTACAAATAGTAACTCAAGACCGTCAAGCATCAGTACTTCTCGTAGAAGTCAATAAATGATTCTACACGTAAAAGAAACTAATGGTCAATGGTCATACCTACGACATAATAAATACATAAAATTACATATACAAACGCACGTGGATTCTACAGTTTAAAATTGCATTACGACAAGTAGCTAAGAAGACCAATTATATACTGACTCATTTCGCATTCTCGTTTTCTCTCTCTTTTGTTTAAAGTCTCTTTAGATTGATTCCTATATAGTTTTCAAGTACATGTAAATTAGTTAGAATCATTCATACAATTCCAAGGTCATGCTAACGTGGCTCCATGCACGCAAGACGATGACGTAACAATTATATACTTTGGCGGTGAGGGTGGGCCTAGCGCCTAGCAAGAAAATCGGAGATTAAACGGAGATTAATCGGGGACTAGTTTTAAGGCTATTTAATATTTTAAAAACATATTAATCCATTATAAATAAGAAATTTATATAATCTTGTTTAAAAAATTATATTAAACACATGAAAACAAGAATTTAAGGTCAAACTTATGATTTTTATATAAATTATGAACATAAGTGGGACGTTTTGAATTTTAGATCCAAAAAAAAAAAAAGTAAAAAAAAAAAAAAAAAATTGGGCTAGGCGCCGTCTAGGCGGGCTAGGCGGACAAAAATCGGATCACCGATTTTTTTTACCGATTTGGACAAAATCGCCGCGGTCCCCATCCGATCAGCGCCTAGGCGGCCGCCTAGGCGGCGGCTAGGCGGCCGATTTTTAGAACAGGGCTTTCACCGGATGCATTTCTTCTCCTTCTTTGTATTTAGACAACTTTTCCCATGATTCTTGTACGAACATTATTCCTTTGTCTAAAAAAAGAATCTTAGACCGTAAGAATATATTGACCGTTTACGAAACTAACGACCAATAAGAGAAACTAAAAATCCGTGTGCAGTGACGTTAAAAGTCTCCTTTTATGAAGTTACCAGGAAACTACATTATTTGTCACATGTACTACATATGTATTTTATATACATATGTCAACAATGCCTATATATTTCGGAATAACTACTTTATGTACAATCTTGGCCTAACCCATTTTTTCAAGCTTTTGACAAAAATGTACACAGAACCCGGATTTCGATATTGTATGCGTATAGACTAAAGATGACTAGAGAGTAGAGACTTTTATGATTTTATCTCTCATATACCAAAAACCAAAGTTACGTATACACATATATGTACACGCATGCCTCATAGTTTGACTACGAGTTCTTCTGTTGTTATACACTTCCACGCGTGCATGCCTTTTTTCCATCTTTTACCGTCTCAATATTCATATATTTTGTTTACTGTTTCGCTAATTAGAATTCAAGTCAAATATCCACATCAACGTTATAAAAAAGAGAACAAAAAGTCTAATGCATTTCCTATAATATGAATGTGAACAACGATGTTTTGGCATGCAACAGGAAGCTTCGTTTCATTACTGATGTATTAATTAATAACATAAGCAAAATTTCGTGGAAGACAATATTGTAACCGTGTTACTTTTTAAAAAAAAAAAGATTACTGTTGGCCGAAAGAGAAATCGAAATTCATTATATAGTTTTAAAATGAGGTTTCTGAATGAATTATCATGTCGCATTCGAATGTCCTTGTCGTGGAAGGAGATGTTAATTTTCTTGAATGGTTTCGTGATATTTGTTTTATAATAAGCCAAAACGTGCTGACTCATTTACACTTATTATCCTATTTAATTTCTCATGCGGAAGTTATAAATTAATGACAAAAAAAGAAAGAGTTATAAACCAATAACTAGATGGTCCACAAACTAAAGTATAAGCTTTTTTATAACTTGTAGTGCCCTTCATATAGATACCAAAAGAGAATTTTTGATTTAGTGCATACATATATCAATATAACGCTGCATAATAATGAGTCCGATTGGTAACACAAAACTATACAAATTTTTTAGTTGTCAGCTAGAATTGTAAGTTTTTTCAGTTGTGTAATACAAACAGTGCCGTGCTTACTAAGGGAAAAAATGGGCATTTGCCCTAGGCCACACAAAATTGGAAAATTAAAAGGCCACATCTTCTTAAAACCTTAGGCTTATTATTTACTTTTAAATAGTATTTTAGGCTTTTTTATTTTAAAAAAAATCATAACATTAACATTTATAATTTTACTTTTGCTTTTTATAACACTAAATCTCATTTTTAATAGAAATATTTGAAACCGGTAACGTTTCCATTTTTATATATTCCTTGTCCAAAAATTATATATATATACAAGATCATATTTTTAGAATTTGCCTTAAGCCCCCATTGATCTTGGCACGGCACTGAATACAAAACTATACAAAACTATACCGTTTTGATAATGGATTACCATTCAAACTCAATACTGTATAGGACAGTCGTGTAACGATATGACACCACTAATACAGTTCCAAGAGACGTTATAATCGTATGCAATCATATGCGTAGATTTTCCAACAGTTTCGTTTATAGGAAGGAATTATTGCACATTTAGGCACTTTTTTGAACATATTTGTGAGTTTAGGCACTTTAGAAGTGCAAGGCACTTTGGATAAGTTATTTGACCCATTTGCCCTCTAACTACATCTCGCTTTGTTACAATTTCTTTCTCTCTCTCGTTCTCATATCCCTTCTCTCTCTCTCTCTCTGCAAAGAACAATGGCGGTGTCTGCGGCTCTCTTTAAGCCTTCTGGAAACAACGGATGAGGCGGTGGAAACAACAATGGAAACGGCCGGGTTAAACCCGGATTCTTCCCGGAGCTCCGTCGTATGAAATCTTTCTCGGCGTCTAAGAACAACGAAGGATTCTCCGGCGTGTTTGAGCGACAACGTAGGTCTTGTGACGTCAGACTTCGAAGCTCTCTGTGGAACTTGTTTAGCCAAGATGAGCAACGAAACCTTCCAAGCAATGTCTCCGGCGGTGAGATTGAGGTCGAGCCGAGGAAATCTAGCGTTGCGGAGCCTGTTTTAGAGGTTAACGATGAAGGAGAAGCTGAAAGTGACGACGAAGTTGAAGAGGAGGAGGAGGAGTACGTTGAAGCTGGTGACTTTGAGATTCTCAATGATTCCGGCGAACTAATTGGGGAAAAAAAGCGACGAGATTGTTGAAGTTAGAGAGGAGATTGAAGAAGCGGAGAAACCAGAAACCAGAAGATTGGAAATTTCTTAGCTCCATCATCCAATTTCACGAATTTGTATGTATCTGCGCTGATTAGTCACCGAATTTTAATTTCTGAGTTTTTTGTTTGTTTTTCGCTAGAGTTTTCCTTTTAGGTTCATAAATTTTGCTTCTTTATGTTTTACTTGCTCCATGGAAGGTAGATATTTCCTATAATTTGTTTCTGGAAATTGGGGATATTTGAGTTTTAAGGTTTGGTGTCTCTGTTTTAAGTATTGTGTAATTTTCGAGCCTGGATTAAGACTTCTGTGATTATACTACTTCATGCTCATACTCGTTCTTGGAACCTTAACTATAATTAATTTGGTTTCAGTTTAGTTGTAATTCTTTTCCATGTGTTTAGATGTTGAAGCTTATTAAGGTGTAGAAATAAGAAAGCTACTCTTACTTGTTTTCTCTCTATTTTTGTTTCTTGCAGATGGTGTATGTGGTTGTTTTAACAAATAAAAAGATGGAGATGTAAATCCCAGGTTTGTTTTACAGATCTTTATTGAATAGACAATGGAAGGCTCTCACATCTGAATCAATTTTATTTTCCTGATATGTTTTTATTTGACTTTGGTAGGGCTTAGAGACTTCTCACCTCAACACATCATTGATACCCATAGAAAAGAAACGTCCTCAAAAACAGAGAGAAACAAGTAAGTGTTTTAGGTGCAAAATACACACTCAGTCACTCATATCTCAAAAAAAAAAATCAAGATTGAGACCTAAGATACCTAAGAAATCAAGTATATCTCGTTGCTAGCTCTGTTTCTAATCAACATGAGATCGAGAGAAGTAACCTAAGATACTTCTTCTCAATAGCGTGAGATGTGGTTTCTTAGCTATTGGAACCGTTGAGATCGTTTCTTGTGTTAGCCACTATGAGGAATTCAACTTTTCAGGTTGGTTAATCAACTGTAACAAGTGGAGTAGAAGTAGTTGTGTGCAATACCTGAAGTGAGAAGGTGGTGTGGACAAATTTATGTGGACTTATTATCATGGATATGTTATGGACAAATTAATATTTGAAATTGTAACTGACATTTGTGTAATGGATTGTGTTATGGACTCACCATTCTCGTAACATGATTATAATGAAACGAGATTGACTATTGACGTTTGTGTATTTATTAAACCTTGGCACCGGTGAAGAGATTACTTTTGAACTCGTGATCATTTATGTTATATCTTGAGATGTTTGGTAATTAAAATCAAAGTTGGACTTGTATTTAGAACTTCAAAATCCAATCGAGAAGATCTAAAAAAAGTAAATGAACAGAGCTTCGTGGACAACGTTTTTCGGACACGTTCTTCTTTACCTTTTTCTCCCTGTTTACTTGAACTTCTCTCTAAGTTTGCTGTCAAATTATATGGCTTTTAGATAAGAATGTCTAGATTTCGCCTAATTTTGTTAAAATGGTGTGAATTTAGGTTTAGCCACTCGTATGAACCATTTTCTCAAAAACAATGTTTGACGATGGACTTTGTATACGAATATAATAAACCAACAGTTTGGACAAGGTATATGCGGTTATTTTGCTACGATGTTGTGGCTATGAAGCGGTGGTTACAAAACGGTTACTTCAAAGCGGTGGGTACGATGTTGTCGCTGCAAAGCGGTGCCTATGGAACGGTGGCTGAAAAGTGGTGGCTAGAAAGCGGTGAAAAACTATGTTGATATTGTCTTGTATAAACATTGAGCTTTATGATGGTGCTAAGACTTTGATCGAGTTGGGCTCCAATGTTAATGTTCATCGTATTGGTAAAAATTGACAAATGAAGATTATGTATGAAATTAGCTATGGGAGTTTTTGCAAAGATTGTGATCATGAATTTTTTTATGAAAACGAAAAAATATTTTTTATACCAACGAAAAAATAAGAAACAGAAAGTAAGATCATGAAACATTAACCGATGATGAGCTGAGATGGGTATTGTCGAGACTAGACAGTGACAAGGACAAGGAAGTGTTTGATTTCTTCTTCTTTGTGATTGAACATGGCTAATGGCTTCAAGGCTTTGTTAACATTAATTGGTAAAAATTAACCATACAGTTACATCCACATGGTCAATACATTAACATACTATACTATGAAAACTCTACAATAGAACTTTGGCTATGAAACAACCATGTGAGTTACTAGATGACCATATGGACTTGACTGGTTAGACACTAATAAATGGACAACTATGACTTTGATTTGCTACAAATGTGTTTTATCGCTTAGTAAAATTATCACTTTTTTTAATGGTTACGATATAGTGGATGGTTTAGAGTTTTGGTTTACGGTTTAAGATTTAGTGGACAAGGATTAGGGTCTTGGGGTATAGGGTTGAGGGATAGGATCTAGAGTTTGACTTTAATGTTCAGGGGTTAGGGTTAAGATTTGGATTAGGATTTGGTGTTGAATTTTTAGGGTTTGGGTTTAAATTAAATTTTTATGTCGATTTAACTTTTAGTGTCTAGTTTTTCAAGAATTTCTAAATGTTTTAAAGTGACCAAATGTGCTATAATAATCGGATGGACGGAACTTTGTGGACGACGATCATAAATTTAAAGTTAGAATATGCGTTTTAAATATTTATTTAAAGGGTTTAGAAACCGTCATGTTTTGGTTTCTTTTAGAATATATCGATCTAGAATTTAGTAATATATATTTATAAGAAGTTAAATATCGGTTGGTTTAGTATGTAGGGGGTAGGGTTTAGTGTTATATATTTAAAAGAAGTTAAATATCGGTTTGGGTTTAGTATGTAAGGGGTAGGGTTTAGTGTATATATATTTTTTAGAAGTTAAATATCGGTTTGGGTTTAGTAGGTAGGGAGTAGGGTTTAGTGTTAAATATTTTTTAAAAGTTAAATATCGGTTTGGGTTTAGTAGGTACGGGGTAGGGTTTAGTGTACTATATTAAAAGAAATTAAATATCGGTTTGGGTTTAGTAGGTAGGGAGTAGGGTTTAGTGTTATATATTTAAAGGAAGTTAAATATCGGTTTGAGTTTAGTAGGTAGGGGGTAGGGTTTAGTGTTATATATTTTTAAAAAGTTCAATAGCTGTTTGGGTTTAGTATATAGGGAGTAGGGCTTAGTGTTATATGTTTAAAAGAAGTAAAATATCGGGTTGTATAAACTTGTACATTGCTATGAAACAACCATGTGAATTACTTGATGACCATATGGACTTGACTCTTTAGACACTCACAAATGGACAACTATGACTTTGATTTGCTGCAAATGTGTTTTATCGCTTAGTAAAATTATCACTTTTTTTAATGGTTATGATATATTGGATGGTTTAGAGTTTAGGTTTACGGTTTAAGATTTAGTGGACAAGGATTAGGGTCTTGAATTTTTAGGGTTTGGGTTTAAATTAAATTTTTATGTTGATTTAACTTTTAGTGTCTAGTTTTTCAAGAATTTCTAAATGTTTGAAAGTGACCAAATGTGCTATAATAATCGGCTGGACGGAACTTTGTGGACGACGATCATAAATTTAAAGTTAGAATATGCGTTTTAAATATTTATTTAAAGGGTTTAGAAACCGTCATGTTTTGGTTTCTTTTAGAATATATCGATCTAGCATTTAGTAATATATATTTATAAGAAGTTAAATATCGGTTGGTTTAGTATGTAGGGGGTAGGGTTTAGTGTTATATATTTAAAAGAAGTTAAATATCGGTTTGGGTTTAGTATGTAAGGGGTAGGGTTTAGTGTTATATATTTTTTAGAAGTTAAATATCGGTTTGGGTTTAGTAGGTAGGGAGTAGGGTTTAGTGTTAAATATTTTTTAAAAGTTAAATATCGGTTTGGGTTTAGTAGGTAAGGGGTAGGGTTTAGTGTACTATATTAAAAGAAATTAAATATCGGTTTGGGTTTAGTAGGTAGGGAGTAGGGTTTAGTGTTATATATTTATAGGAAGTTAAATATCGGTTTGAGTTTAGTAGGTAGGGGGTAGGGTTTAGTGTTATATATTTTTAAAAAGTTCAATAGCTGTTTGGGTTTAGTATATAGGGAGTAGGGCTTAGTGTTATATGTTTAAAAGAAGTAAAATATCGGGTTGTATAAACTTGTACATTGCTATGAAACAACCATGTGAATTACTTGATGACCATATGGACTTGACTCTTTAGACACTCACAAATGGACAACTATGACTTTGATTTGCTGCAAATGTGTTTTATCGCTTAGTAAAACTATCACTTTTTTTAATGGTTACGATATATTGGATGGTTTAGAGTTTTGGTTTACGGTTTAAGATTTAGTGGACAAGGATTAGGGTCTTGAATTTTTAGGGTTTGGGTTTAAATTAAATTTTTATGTCTATTTAACTTTTAGTGTCTAGTTTTTCAAGAATTTCTAAATGTTTTAAAGTGACCAAATGTGCTATAATAATCGGATGGACGGAACTTTGTGGACGACGATCATAAATTTAAAGTTAGAATATGCGTTTTAAATAATTATTTAAATGGTTTAGAAACCGTCTTGTTTTGGTTTCTTTTAGAATATATCGATCTAGCATTTAGTAATATATATTTATAAGAAGTTAAATATCGATTGGTTTAGTATGTAGGGGGTAGGGTTTAGAGTTATATATTTAAAAGAAGTTAAATATCGGGTTGGGTTTAGTAGATAGGGAGTAGGGTTTAGTGTTATATATTTAAAAAAAAAAAATTATCGGATTGGGTTTACTAGGTAGGGAGTAGGGTTTAGTGTTTTATATTTAAATGAAATTAAATATCGGGTTTGGTTTACTAGGTCGGGAATAGGGTTTAGAGTATCTAGTGTATGGTTAAAGCAGTGATTCTTGCATCACCAATGACACTCTTTTTCATTCAAATACACATGAATCGTTTGTGTTCAAGTGTTTGTCATGTTTCACCATAACTCCACATGGTCAAGTTTAAGTGAACAAGTTATCATGACAAAGTTGGTTTAAAAACAAAGCATAAAGGTACGTCAAAGAATGATGATTTTGACCAAAGAGATATTGTGTGATAATCCATCTTGAATATATTGTCATGGATCGTCGTCTATACCGTAAAATATGTTTGTTCACCGCTAAATGGTCGTGTGAGTAAAGTGTCCATTTTTGAATATAATTATATATATGAATATCACCATAGGAATTATCTTATATTTTTCAGCTCTTAAATTAAAATGTTTTAGCTCCACAAACAGAAACACTAAAAATGAGTAACACCAAATCTAAACATTGTTCACCAAAATCAAATACAAGAACACTTCATAAGTTGGCGAACATATCTTCGAAGGGTAATGGACGGATTCCTATGGTTGACAATCCGCAAGTTCATATATGACATTTAGGAGTGGAGGTGTATCCATTCATATATGACGTTTAGGAGTGGAGGTGTATCCATGTAACATCGAACAAATGGATATAGTGTAAGAAATTGACGGTGTATCCATGTAGCGGCGAACAAATGGATATGCATTTTTATTTATATTGTTGAATAACTTAGATATTGGTTTGAGTTTAGTAGGTAAGGGGTAGGGTTTAGTGTTATATATTTAAAAGAAGTTAAATATCGGATTGGGTTTAGTAAGTAGGGGGTTGGGTTTAATATATATGGTTTAAGGTTTAGGTTTAGGGTTTAGGGTTTAGATTATGGTTAAAGATTTTGATTTTACATTTACAGTTTAGTGTGTAGTTCTTAAAGAATTTATAAATGTTTTTAAATGACTAAATGTTCTGTGATAATCGAATGGAAGGAACTTAGTGGGCATCAATCATAAAATTAAAGTTAGAATGTGAGTTTTTTTTGTTTCAATGTTTTCCACGAATTATAAATATTTATTTCATGATTTTTAAATTGAATCTTTCATTTTAACTTTTGTAAATTTATTGTCACTGCCATGAATCTCTTGAACATTACATTGGAGCCGAAGTCAATCAAAGTCTCAGCACCATCATAAAGCTCAATGTTTATGCAAGACAAGATCAACATCGTTTTTCACCGCTTTACAGCCACCGCTTTCTAGCCACAACTTTTCAGCCACCGTTTCTTAGCCACCGCTTTGCAGTGACAACATCGTAGCCACCGCTTTGTTCAAGATTCTTATCAAAGGACATCATTCTCCACCGTAAGATCAAATTCACCATTAACCCTACCATAAGCCCATACACCGTGACACACTAGATTAACCAAATCAAGATCATCGTAGCCGTCCTTTCAGAGTATATTAGGAACCATCTCCTCGTAAGTATCCTTTCAGAGTTCGTCATCTGAATCGGACCACCACACAAGATATGTCGTCTTTACTCTCTCTTCTCAATGCTTCAGCTGTTAATTCCTTCGCCGCTTTCTGTGGATCTTTCACCCTTCTAGCTATCTCCATTGCCTCTTCATTTGTCATTACCTGTTAACATCATTTCAGTAATCAGAAAAAAATGGTCTCATAACACTTAGTTAACAAGAGATGAATAGTTTCATCCGAGAGCAGAATCGATCTTATATTGTAATATATATAGAGAATGTGCCATTACCTTCCAAATGCCATCACTGGCCACGAGAAGAACATCTGTCTGGCTATCTACAGTGGCTTCTTTTATGTCAGGTTCTGAACTCAAGTGTGTCTTAAGTCCCTTATCTCAAAAGCATGAGACACAGCTAATTGACCATTCACCCGAGGAACATCACCTATTATTAGACCACATCCACAAAATCCATGTCAACAATCATTCGATATAATCAACTGAACAAAACAATGATTAAAGACACACACTATCAAATCAGTTCTTTACCTGGTAGATTGGATACAAATCCACCTCTATCTTCGACATGTTTGGTCTTAGCTTGGGTTTCATGGAACTTGGGTTTCATATAACTTGTGTTTGAAATAAACAGAAAAAAATTGAGTAGAGACAATATCAAAGAAACTTACAGTTAGAATTTTGAGAGTCCCAAGGATGAATGATCATCTTCTTCCTGGGTTTGATTCCCCTTTGGCTCGAAGATTGTGGATTTCGAACTCGAAGATTGTGGATGACCAGAATCGCGTGGCTTGGAAGACGACAGATCGAAAAATTTATGAAAAGATTATATATGATATATTCAAGATCTGTGATTTTCCATGGAAGGGGAGAGAGTTAATAGAGATTGTTGTTTTAGAGAAGGAGATTTAGACGAAGAGAGAGACTTTTTTCTCATCAGATCTGACAACATAAACACGATCTTCACAAACTCCATTGTTGCTCTCACCAAACATACTTAGCACTCACAAAATTCCTCAACTCGCCATTTGATTTTTGTTTGAATCATACTTGTATGGATTTGTTTTAGAGAGAGTGATAGAAAGTCTTGGCTCCTTGTAGAGACGAAGAGAGAGATGTTCTCATCAGATAACATAGAAGAAAAAAAATTATGATTTCCTTTCTTTCATCTTAGCCATAGATCTTAATATGTATTTTTTTAATCCAACGGTCTATACTAAAAAGCACTCAACTACACTGGTTTGTTTCTAAATGTGTTGTTGTCGAACATGACAGATCGAGTTTGTTTTACGGAGGGGCAGAAGCGTCAACTTTCTCCCCAAAATTATGATGAAGTGCCTCTAGTTTTTAAAGTGTCTAAAGTGTAAGAACTTTCTCTATAAGTGCCTTAACATGCAAATCTCCCTTATAGGAACTCACCACTTTTGCTATAGAGTACTTTAAAATAAAATAAAAGTAGAGAACTTCTCAAATTTGAGCATTTAGTTGCACTCATGAATATATAGTTTACAATTGGACTAAATAATTAATACAGATTATTGTTTTCCAAAAAGAGAAAAAACAATTAGTCGTCGTCTGTATTTTGAAAATTATTAATATATTTTATGCATATAATTTGTACAATAAGATTTGCTCAGAGTGGACTGTAAAAGTGGAAAAAATAATTATTAATGGAAATAAAATGCCCTGAACAATATAATGTAATATTTAAGAGATCATACCTAAGCTAGAGATTAGAGTTATAACTACACGATACAGAAAATATTTAACGGTAACTACCGAGATCTGATAGATAAACCTTCATTTTCAAGTATATTATATATTGTTTATGCACTATCAAACCAAGCTATAAAAATATTATTCTCTTCAGTTCTCTAACCATAACAATTAAACTATATTTTAGCGAAGAAAAGAAGAGAATACCGAGAGAACGCAACTTGCACCAAAAGCTACCACTTTGGCAAATCACACATTTATATTATTATATACTATCACCTCAATTTCAATCGAAACCTCAAAATAACACATTAATAATACACAAAAAACAACAGAATAACACGAAAATATAGGTTTAGGAAAATCCATAATTTGTTGAGACTAAAGGGATCAAATCTTTGATACAACGTTTGCTTAGATTATATTTTTCACTACCACTATTTTTGTTCTCATCATAAAATTCCTTTATTTCACCATAATCACAAGATTAATTTCTTTTTATTATTATAAGAACACACAATGTTAAAAAGATATTATCTCATTGCTGTCTAATTTGAATTTGAATTTTGAGTAAAATACTACACGTTTGTTGAAAACTGATTAAACTTTATAAGTCTGCTACAAATATTGTCAAAATACTGATCAAAACTAATGAACCAAAACCCTTTAACTTTCAAGTTATAAAAAAAAATTCTAAAAGATATTCGGTATTGGCTCCTATTTTATCAAATTTGCATCAACATCAACTTAGAAACTAAGAATATGCGACCCAAAAAAAAAAAACTAGGAATAAAAAGTAAAATAATAATTAACCAAATGGAATGATGCGGCAGGAGAGTTACAATGAGGAAGCTCTTTCACACTCTTTGAGAGGAAGTTTATAAATTGACCACACATTAAGTCTATTCTCATTACATTAAGACTTGACAACTTGTCTTTCTCATACCAAACCCCTCTCCTCTGTTTCTTAATACCTTCTCTGTTTTTTCTCCCCTAAGCCCCTAATGACAAACCATAATGCCTTAATCTCTGATGCAAAAGGAAGCATCGGAGTTGCAGTTAGAGTTCCAAATCAATCTCTGTTTTCTCCCGGAGGTGGCCGATACATCAGCATTCCCCGGAAGAAACTTGTACAGAAGCTAGAGACCGACCCGAGTCAAACCCGAACCCACTCTTGGATCGAAGCCATGAGGGCTTCTTCCCCAACCCGGACCCGACCGGGGAACATATCCTCTCTCCCGGAGTCCGATGAGGAGGATGAATACTCTTCTTGGATGGCTCAACATCCATCGGCTTTAACCATGTTTGAAGAGATCGCTGAAGCTTCAAAAGGGAAACAAATCGTGATGTTTCTTGACTATGACGGTACATTATCGCCCATTGTAGAAAACCCGGATCGGGCTTACATGTCTGACGAGGTTTGCTTCTCTTCTTACTTCTTAATTCCTTTGTTTTCGGGGTTTTTCGGTTTTCTAACAACTTTTAATCCTTAGATGAGAGAGGCAGTGAAAGGCGTGGCCAGATATTTCCCGACCGCGATTGTCACTGGAAGATGCCGTGATAAGGTACGTTTTAACATATATATATTTTTTTCTCAATCTATTATAAGAAAACGAAAAAAGATTAGTCTAGTTTCGGTTTGGTTATATAAAAAATTAACTAACGTGTTTATTTGTTTTTATATTTGGTAGGTTCGTAGATTTGTGAAACTTCCCGGACTTTACTATGCCGGTAGCCATGGAATGGACATCAAAGGACCATCCAAAAAAACCAAACATAACAAGGTATTATCATAAACCCTTGTATATTAAAGTATATAGATTGATAAAGAGACTAACTAAGCCTTAATGTTTTTTTGGAACAATACAGAACAATAAAGGTGTTCTTTTCCAAGCGGCGAATGAGTTCTTGCCTATGATTGACCAGGTCTCCTACCTTTTTCTAGTTCTCTATTTATTTATGCGTCAAATTCAAGCTACTTAATATAACAACATATTGGTCTCTAACTAAGAAAAAAATACGAATCTCTTTATCAGGTCTCTAAGTGTCTATTAGAGAAAATGAGAGACATAGAAGGGGCAAACGTCGAGAACAACAAGTTCTGTGTCTCCGTACATTACCGTTGTGTTGATCAAAAGGTATAAAAAAAAAATTACAAAAATATATATATATATATATATATATAATATTTTTCCCACTTTTAGTCTAGAAAGTAATTATAACGTATGGTTCATTTGTAATGATAGGACTGGGGATTAGTAGCGGAACACGTGACATCGATATTGAGTGAGTATCCAAAACTGAGGTTAACACAAGGAAGAAAAGTTTTAGAGATTCGACCAACCATCAAATGGGATAAAGGCAAAGCTCTCGAGTTCTTGCTCGAATCTTTAGGATTCGCGAACTCTAACGATGTTTTGCCCATCTACATCGGGGATGATCGTACGGACGAGGATGCTTTTAAGGTATGTATTTACCATCTGCAACATAATTTTCAACCTAAATATTTTCACTATTTATAACTTATATATTTTACAGATAAATTAATTAATATATTGGTTGGGTTCAGGTACTGAAAAAGAAAGGACAAGGCTTTGGTATACTTGTGTCCAAAGTTCCAAAGGAAACGAGTGCTACATATTCTCTACAAGAACCTTCCGAGGTAATATTAATTATTTGTTGTTAGAGTTTTTTTAGTTTATTATTCTGTTATTTTGCTTGAGGACTAACAACTTTTTTTTTTGAATAATGTTTTGAACAGGTAGGAGAGTTTTTGCAGCGACTCGTGGAATGGAAACAAATGTCACTAAGAGGAAGATAGCCAGTTTCCTGACTTTAATTTATTTTCAATTAAATAAATGAATTAGTTTTCACTATGCAACAAAAATTGTTGTATGATCGATGTTTTTTTGTTCCTTTCTTTTTATGTTTTAATGATTTTAGTCTTCATGAACAAATGTAAGTTTATAGGAACTTTCTTAAAAAAAAAAAATAAGAAATGTAAGTTTGCTAGTATAACTATTTCCATCATTCTCTTTTTAATATCGTCTATTATTATTAATTTAGAAACCAAGAAAACATAGCAAATACATAATCAATCAAATGCAAATTAAACCACTATATATATATTTAAACGACGATAAAATTAACAAAACAAAAAATTACACGATACTTCTCTGCATAAGCCTTACTCGATAATAGAATATCCACTCTATGATTTGCTTTCCTCGTATTCATCCTCAATCTGAAGTAATCTTCATTACATTAACCAAGCTCCAATGTCGAAAAACGATTCCATCATTCTTCTATATGTATGATGTACCCATTCCAAATATATATAATTCATATAATGTATTTTGAAAAGAAAAATAATCAAGATGCAACATTTTCTAATTAAATCTAATTTCAAATGACATATATAGTTTAATTAGTATTTATTTCAATACTGACCAAAAATAAATGTATTTTAATGGTTTCTAGGAATGAATATAGTAATAATTAAAAGTTTTAAATTTGTTGATCCACACTAATTCAGTCCTAAGTATTTATTTTATTTTTTTGGTCAACAATCCAATGGTATAACGTAAATAATCTATTTCCTAACTAACATTTTATTCGAATTTCGGACTTGACAACACTAAAATAGACCAACTAAAGATTGATGAAAATGTACCCTACCATATACACAATATCATGTGGAGGTACACTTTGGAACGTAACCTAAAGGAACGCAGCTTTCGTAAGAAATATTTTATTTCAACCAACATAGCAAATGAATAAGATAAAACAAATTGCATTGTTTCAAAAATGCTTTTTCATATAAAAACTGACACATACTTTTTAAAATGATTTTCGTAGGCTGTGAAAAATAGGGTCTTTGTCAAAAATCTTGGACTCTTGCCCAAGCCTTAGCTTGCAAGCATCCATGTCACCAACTTTTATACTAGAATTACCTTTTCTTTATTTTATTTTATTTTTGTAAAAGAAAAGTTGTACATGTTTTTACTTTGGATTTCCAGTTCAGTTATTTTTAATCTCTACATTTATTACAGAGAGATCAAATGGTAGGGTTTGCTTCAGGTGGCATGCAATTTAATAGAGAAAACAAACAAAAAATAGCTATAAGCCATATATAATTCTATCAAAACTATTGAAGTCTGTAGCCAATGTGTGATGAAGAGCCCCATGTAAAATCATGAAAATATAATAGAAGATCTGATGATTAATGTATGGAGGTCTCAAGAAAATTGAACAAGTGGGAATGATGATAACAAAAACAAAGATAGATAGTGAAACTATCGAAAATTGAACAGTTGAGATTTGGGGATGCTACCATTTGAATGTAAAGATATTACAAGTAGATTAAAGACCATGTGAGCTCAACTGTATTTTCAATAATATTTCCTCAGTTGAATATGATTGACCACTTTTCATTTCAAGTAATTGAGTAATTCTCTCCTTCTCTCTAATTTATGAGAGAACCCCACTTAATTATCTTAAAGTGAAACTACATACATTTCTTAGCTCATTTGGATTTATAACTTTTAACCAAAGTTTGTTATGATCAAAATTATTATAAAACCCTAATTTTTATGTGCAAGTGATCAAAATTCAACTAAAGAAATATGATTGAGGAGGCGAAATTCCACTTCCTAAAGTTAGTGGATAAACAAACTAAGAAAAGAGTACAATCGAATAGGTTTCATAATGCATAGAGCCAAGAAAAGAAAAAGAAATTATACATAACAAAAGGTTAAGATACTTTTATCACATGTGTAAAGATAAAACCAAAAAAGAAGAAGAAGAAGACATTGGAACCACTTTGAAACCCACAACATTGATTTCTTTACTTGAAATAAACTATGTGCCATAGACTCCAATTATTGATTGAAGATATAGACTTTTGGCACGAATTTTACAAGTTCACGGGGGTACCTACACATTCATACAACACGTTCCCACTTTTATCACTATTTTCTTCACTATCTTTACCTTTCCAAGTCATTTCATGTGTTCACTTTGTTTCATTCACTCACTAAACCCTACCAAAATCTGCCTTTACACTATATATAACATATATAGGCTCTCTAGAAATGCACATGTTATTGAGTATTTGCAAATACACACATAAATATAGATATTGGTGTAGCTATATATGTACCATTTAGTTGATACTGATTGGATGGTTTGATGGTCCTAAGTTTGCTTTGTTATAATATATTGGTGGTCCATCAATTAATCACATGTATGAAAAGTTGATTCTAATTCTTAAGGCTATATGCCTATATGTACACTAATTTCACAAATCATTCATTCGAGAAACATGTATCCAAGTTACCAGCATCTTATTAAAGTACCTACACTAATCAAAGGATCATAATCTAAACAAATATTTATAATCGGAAAAGAAAAAGTAGATTTATTCACATTTTCACGAAAATCTATTCGCTCTTTCCGAATTATTTCATTTCATTTGTTGGCTTCACATACTAAACGCTAATAAGAGATGCCTATACATTAAACATTAGCTAGTTTCCCATGAATAATTATACTTATGACTGCATATTTTGTTTATTTAATCTTTCATAATTAACTTGCTAGTTCATTTACGCCGGTAGTTAACTAAAGTTATACTCCCTTCGTCCCTTTATATAAGATCGATGTTTTATAGGTTTTAGTTTGTTTTATTTTATTTGATTTTTTCAAATTTCTAGGCAAAATATATATTTATTAAATATTTATAACTATTTAAATTCTGCTTTAGGCCACAAAATATAATAAAGTTTTTAGGGCCACATTACAAAGAAACTTGTTTAGCCTAGTGGTTATGTAGATCCAGATTCAATGCGGCAATCCAAACTCATCATCTAGATGTTACTTGTTTCTAAAATCGGTTTTGTATTTTAAAAATAAATTGTTTTTTTTTGTATATAGATGTTGTTTTAGTTTATTGATAACACTTCAATAATCTACAAAACACACTATCTAACTTCTTTAATCATTTTCATTATCCGGTTTACAATTTTCATCTGACAAACAAGCAATTTATATGACATTAATCATATAGTTATTGTGTCTAAAACTCAATCGACTATATTTAATTAACTGCATATAGTTCAGATATTGAATATAATATTTGATCTAACAAGCTGAATAGTTTACTTTCAATCTAGAAAGTATAAATTGGACATATCAATATATAGTAAGCTCCAAGACCTCGAACCTATAGACTTATTTAAAACATAAGTTGCATAATCAGCAGCCAATAAAATTGACATGATACAAATATTCATGTGTCATGTGTATAATATCTTCTTTTTAAACTGGTTTGGAGTTGATTCCAATGAACTCAAATGTGGTTGGGATTCTTAATCCATTTTATAAAATAATCAAAGTAATTATGGAGATTAGTGGAACTAATTAGAGCTTCCAAAGTTTGTGTCTGTGGTGAACACTTAGAAAGAATATACACGTGTCAGTCTTGATGATGGTCCCCTCCTCCTCCCACATCGGAGCTTTCGTCGATTGTGTCTCTAATTATTTTATTCAGATTTGGTACAGAACATATATAATTTACCTAATAATACTTTAAATAAACGAAAACTTTTTGTATAAACAAAATTATTGTTTCTAATTTCTATTTTCATACGTGTATTTGTTTATCCTACTTAGTTCTATTGAATGTATTTGACTTATTATTGTGTCTAAATACATTTATGAGCATGTACATAAACTAATATTTTATTTTCTGCTCTTTGATTTAAGGCATCTATTTTAACAAAAAAAAAAAAAAATTGAAGGCATCTATTTAGCTTAAAATTTTGATCATACCTATGTATAAACTGTCCCCTTGTACGTTTGCTGAATTGATGAAAATGAGGTTATTTACATTGCATTTAGTGAAACAAGCTATTCCTAAGCCTTTAACAAATAAATAAATCTATAAATCAACAAACAAACATGCTATCCCACATTTAATATCAGTAAGAAAAAAAATCAAATTTTTTTAAGAAAAAATTGTAAAACTTTTTATTTTATTTTTTGAATTGGACTTAATCTCCGAAAAATCTCGTTTCCTGCTGGCCTTGTATCGAAAAGTATTAATATTTTCATAGAACTTCTAGTTTTTAAAGTTCTAATATTAGAATTTCTAATGACAAAAAAAAAATACACAGTCGAAGATTTTGGTTTTCCTATTAACGTAAAAGAAATTAAAAAAAAATAAAGGTGAAGGTTTTATTTTTTATTTTTTATTTGTCTCAAAGGTGATGGGTCATAGATGGCTTTGATGTCTAATACATCAATTGAACCCAACCAAAGCCCAATAGTGTCCCTAAGCCAATATTTACAGACCCAATCTCTTCCTACTTGAAGAGAAAGACAATCGGATCACTATTTTAATGGATCCTTAAAACAATAAAAATACAAGAAGATCCAAATTAGCTAATCTGGATATGGCCATGATCTCAAAAGTCTTTAGCTACTTCCACTTACTAAGGCTTTTGATGACAATGCAATTATATACGGTTTGGGTTTTCGCAGCTCTTAATTAGATGGAAACACAATCAAAAGAGCAAAATAAGATTTGTGAGCCGTGAATAATCCATTTTTCTTTTTAATAACTATTAATTTAATCGTAGCAGCTTAGAGCTATAATGCCAGAATAATTTGAGTTTGACATATAACATATATAAAAAAACCATTTGGAATGTCAACACGATTTTGTAAACGATGCGATCATTAGATATTTTTTAAAAAGAAAATCGTTTGGAAAAAAATAATTATGAACTATTTTTTTTTGTTAATTTGTTATTACGAATCAATAATTAATTAATTTTGATTGTAACCGTAATAACGCGATTAGGCATGAACACTCGATTTTTTTGTTTAGATTGATTTATTTTTCTTGGTTTTTGGTTTTCCAAATTTTAAAGAATAAGCTTCAAATAAGACTAAGTTTTATTTTCATTCGGGTTTAGTTTATGTAAAGCAAAGAACCTTCAATATTATAGCTTTGGATTGTCTGATAGAGTTGGCTTATTAGTTCATGAAGGGATATATTTTGGTCTTCTCAGTCACTCGATCAATCTCTGATAGTGAGCTAAGCGCACAATAAACTTTCAAATTCATATCCTTGAGGTAAACATTAGTAGAATTGAGTCGGCATTGGCGACCTTGAAATCGGTGTTCACCAGATTCATAAATGTCTTTAATATTTGAGTTTGCTGTTTGGTCAAAATGAATCTTTTAGACAACCACGAGAATGCATTTAAAATCCATAAGCGAGAGAATTAAGTTCAAATTCATTGAGATGTTTCAAATTCATGCAAGCTTCAAACAAGTAGAAATTGCTTTCGAAAAACGCAAAGGTCTAAGCATGAATTTTCTATTTTTTCTAAGATGATTAAGCAACGATTAACTATGACCAAGGGCTTTAAGTTCAATCATACAAAAACCTAGAAAGAAATCTTAAGAAAAGTTTTTGATCTCTAAACAAGACATGACATTTCTAAAACTAGGTTAAGAGTATATATAAAAAGGGGAAAACGAACTGGATCAACCCGAAACAAACCGGGTTTTGACCCGGTTTAGGTACCCAATCGGCCACTTGGTCCATTGGTGTAGTACAGAAATCGATCGATCAAGTGATTGATTAAAGTCTCGTCCGTATCTCTGGTCTGGTACCAATCGACCAAAGAATCGACTAGTTGGTCGTTTGGTTTGTCCTGAGGCGATCGGTCGATTGCTTGATCGGTTGTTGGGTACAAAATTATATGTCTATAATTAGTCTATAATCTCCTCAGGCAATTTCGAATCATCGTTTTGGGCTAATTCAAGATCTTTTTTCAAGTCACTTATTAGCTCCCTGCCATACAGTGTCAAAATTTTCCGCCATTTAGAAATCACTTGCCGTCAATTTGTTAATTTTTCCACAAAATATATGTCCTCCCTCAAATTATTATATTGCCAGCCTTCCGCTATGGTTTCTAGTACATCTTCTCTTCCTATCCATCTTTTATCAAATCTAAAGCTTTTTTTCTCCGGGGAATTTTCTCCTCAATTATTGCCACCATTGGTTGGTTCGAAGCTACCATTTCTAGATATTCTATATACGATTTGCAAAACATTTTGTGCCAATCCTCATTAGCAAGTGCTCTATCCGACCTACACCTTATTGGATTTTTTTATTCCTCCAACCTCTCCAAGACAAATAGTCACCGAGATATAAAAAATCTAGAAGCCCGCAATCGTTTATCATTGTGTTAAAAGGAATGAAAGAGGACGCATGTAGCAAGGTTCCACCTCTTTCCTCATGATTTTCCGTTAATTCATTAAATTCTCCAATCAAAAACCAAGGCGACGACCGAGTTAGACCGATTTGGATTAATCTTTCCCATACATGATCTCTGTTTTTGGCCACTGGATCGCCATACACAAATGTTAAATAAATTGTTTTACCCTTAACGATGGCTGCAATATCAATTAACATGTTATTCTCAAATATTATTGTAACATTATATTCATTATTATAAAGAGGAATAAACCACCACTACATCCGACAGGTTTAACCGTTTTTAATTTATCGTAACCAAAATGAGGAGAAATTTTCTCCATGAACGATAACCATTGTTTTGTTCCCAAAAAAAAATAAAAAATCCGGTCTATGTTATTTCCACAAATCCCTTAGGTACCCAATTATCGCATCATTCCCTAAACTTTGACAATTCTAACTTAAAATCTTCATAAAAAACTTTATATTTTTTTAGAGACTTGTCCTTCTCTAGACACCCTGATCCTAACTTAGGTTTTCCTAACTCTGTCTATAACCGCTATATGAATCCTATTTTATTATTTCCTCCATATAACCGAAATTACTTCACGAGTTAAGAACACCATTCTTGAAATAAAAGACTTGTTTGAATAAATCCATAACCAAAGTACAATATTAGACCTCATAGGCCATATAATGTGACAAGGTATATGTATCGACATCTAATACCAATAATCCGAAGTAAAATGATACCGGAACCATATGGCCGTAGCCTCCGAAGCATGGAATTTAATCGAACAAGAGAAGTAACAGATCCTTCATTTTATTAATATTGCATTAACCCAATTGGTATGAAAAATATATAAGATACAAGAATTCTTGATTCCAACATAATGAAAGTAAATAATGGCCTGACAATAGGCTTTCGGAAATACCGAATTAATAAAATTGAAACTGAAAAGAAACTTGCAATCATGTTCTTGAAAAGAACTTATTTGAAAAAACCACTCCCACCACCCTTCCAACCTGAATCGCACATTAATCTGATTAATGTTTTGGACGAGCTTTGTCTCTTTGATGAGGGCTTGTAGCTACCGACAAGCCAACAAGTTTATTAACCGTCCGTTTGCATGGTGAGGTCAGATTATGAACATTTCTCTTTTTCGAATTGACCCTTGTCAAAAGGGCTTTGTTCCTCACAACCTTCTTCCTTGCAGGTTGATCTGTGTCCAACTCTTCTCCCCTTTGTGGGAGCTTTTTGTTCCCTACGTCTTCGATATGATCCTAGGAAATTTCTTCTGATTCCTCAAGCTAATCAGTAACCACATTCTCTTTTTCTTCATCTGCTTCCTCCTCAATAGTCCTGTCAGCGGCAAACTGGACCTCTCCCTCTTCATGAACTACCTCAGAGACATTTTTTTTCCTCCATTACCGTATCTAGATAGCTCAAAGTAGGATCTTAAGAGAGATGGAAATTGTAACGCCCGTCCTCCTACGTCCGTGGGGTAGTCCGAAAGGGTAATTAAAGGGACTTGGTCGTGGGAATCCGAATGTTAAGGAAGAAGTTCGACGATCGTGATATCCGAACGGTTCCGTACGGTCATCCGGACGTATCCGTACGTATCCGGACGTATCCGTACGTGATCCGGACGGACGGACTAATCCCTATGGTCATCTTGACGTATCGGTACGGTCATGCAGACGTATCCAGACGTACTGATCGTGTAACGGTTATCTCCGGGAATTTCGGAAATTCGGTAGCGAAGATCCGCGTGTTGATCCGACGGGTTTGGATCGAGCGTTTGGATACGCGCGGCAAACACACGATTAAACACGTGGGACGGTTATCCGGATTGCGCGGACGTGCGAGAGAGTGATCGTGGGCAGTTGCGGAGCGGTTTCTCCGATTCAACCGTTCGCGCCTTAAGCTCTATAAATAAAACCCGATCATTCCTTAAGCGTTTTCACGCGATCAAACCTCCGAATCAAAACTGCGAATTTCTGAGAGAATTATTCCGAGAGAGTGAAGAGAATTTCCGAGCGATCAAGAGCCCTGATCGAGAATCCGTAGAGCAGTTAAGTAACTCGGGTAAGTATAGGTTAAACTTGGTGTTTATCGATCTTTTTTCGATGTTTTAAGTAAGGGAACGACATATCTGTTTTATGTTGTAGTTTCCGGTAATTTGCGAATCGTCGGAGATTTCTGTCCGTGAATCCAAGCATCAAGAGCTGTCTGAATCCGTATCCGACCAAGTAACGGTGAGTGCGTGACCGTGGCTACAAGTCTGTGATCGTAGTCTAGCGTAGTCTCATTGTGTCTTGATATTTGTCTAGTTTATTCCGATTGCTTGTCATTTCAATTCTGCTACTTAGTCACAATGATCGATTCGGGTTGATTGAAATTCTAGATCGGCGATGCTCGGGGGTAGAAATACTCGTCGGGATTGCTTGGCTGCGAGATGATTTCTCTATAACTCCGGATGGTTATGCGTGACGAGTTTCTGTTTATGACTTGCGATAGACTCTGTGATTTCTATGTCTTGATTGCGATTGTTATATTGTGGCCTGGTGAGACGGGACGACCGCTCTCACTAAGCAAATGCGTTTGCTTATGCCTCCTTTGTGATGCAGGAAAGGAAGGTAATTCTAGTGGCTGAACCAGTTCGCGGGACTAAGGCAAAGAAGGGAGGATGGTGGATTTTATTTCCGTTTGGGTAGTTTTATTTCTGTTTGGTCTAGTACTTAACGATGTAATAGCTTATTAGCAAACTTGCTGTTGTACTTGAACCTCATTTGAAATTAATCTAAGTAATCCGTTTATGCATGAGAATGACTTGTCTAGAATTTGAATCATCGCCGTAAAATCTGTTAAGTAATCCAAAATCGGAAAAATGTCAAAAATCTGTTAAGTGTTTTGAGCCGTAAGTTTTTCCGGCTAAGGCAAAACGGGTTAGGGCATTTCAGAAATCCTTAGAGATTAGTTGGCTTAGATCATCCGAAGATAAATTTTGTTGCTGCATTAAGCCCAAAGAGGTCCCCTCCTTAACGTTGCCAATAGCTACATCAGGACAAGGAAACATGTTTTTGTGCGCCTTTTTTGTTAAGAGCGGAACCTCTTCATTTAAGTTAGCTCATTCTCCAATAGGACCTTAGTTTTAAAAAGCCATTGCATCAAGAGCCGAAGGCGTGGCACAGTCTAGGATGCGAGCGCCTTACGTGAGCCATGAGAAAAGCGACGTTGCGCGATGCGAGCGACACAATGTCTTGTGACGCAACAGAATGAAACAAAAGTATTTGTTTTGATTTGTAATCTATTAGTTTACTTTTTTAAACACAAAGTGTAATAAACTTTTGAGTATATTTATAAAATCTCTAACTGGTTTTAAAAATCCCTATTTATGTGTGTCAATATTCTCACGATTCACTATTAACAACCATTAAAAATCCCTAGACTTTTGACATTCCTCTCTTATATTGAAACAAACCACATTAGCAGACACTCTCTCTTCTCACACATATAACTTATTAAACTTCTCAAGTTTTGTTCTCATGTTCATTCTTCCTTTGTTTACTCTCTATGACTTTTTGCTATGTTTTTCTAAACTCTGTTTCAGTTATTCGTTTGATTAATAGCATAAACAAAATTTTTTTTTTCGTGGTCTGTTTTCTTTTAGATGAGTGACGTTTGTTTTGTTTTGTTCTCATGTTCTGTTTTCTTTTAGAACATTGACGTTTGTTTTGTTTTGTTCTCATGTTCTCAAGTTTTGTTCTCATGTTCTATTTTCTTTTAGATCAGTGACGTTTATTTTGTTTTGTTCTCATGTTCCATTTTTTTTACATTAGTGACGTTTGACACCCTTGTAAGTTGACACCATTGGTTATCAGATTCCAAGCCAAGAAATCAATCGAGGAAGAAAACATGGTACTCCCGATCCCACCAACAGAAACAAATGGACATGTAATCAATGTTTCAAAAAAACTAATGGAGAAATAAGTCGTCACAAACAACACTTGGTTGGAGGTTTTAGGAATGCGACTAAATGTAAAGAGTGTCCAGAGCATGTTAGGGAAGAAATAAAAGCATTTATGATGAGAAAGGCTGAACTTAAAGCTGTTGTTCAAATGACGGCACCACCTCCAGAATTTGATGATTATGGTGATGGGGAAGAAGAGAAGGATTATGAGCCAAAAACAAAGGCGGTCCTTCTCAGCTCAAAAAGCCACGACACAAAGGTCCACTTGACAGGTTCATAACTTCTCCACCTCCAAAATTTGGAGCTTGCGATAAGGAGCTAAGGGAGAAGACTTGTAGAGATATTGCGAGGTTTTCTATGATTTTGGTCTTGCATTCAACGTTGCCACTTTAGACAGTTTTAAAGAGATGCTTGAATTGGTTGGACAGTATGGTCCAGGATTAAAGCCACCAACCATGCATGACCTTAGAGTTCCTTTACTTAAGAAAGAAGTAGACTACACTAAAATCCAAATAGTGAAGTACAAGAAATAGTGGGCTTCTAAAGGGTGTTCACTCATGTCGGATGGATGGCGCGATTCAGTTGTTCAAAAAGATTTAGTTAACTTTCTTGTCAACTCTCCAAAGGGATATGTTTTCGTTAGATCTCTAGATGTACCAGAAGTCGTCAAAGATGCCAACTTGTTATATGATTTTCTTGATAAGATGGTTGATGAAGTTGGAGAGAAAATCGTCGTCCAAGTGGTCACGGACAATGCATCAAACTATGTGAAAACCGGTAAAATATATATTTGATCTCTTTTAAGTTTTAGTAAGTATTGAATTTATTTTATATATTAACTCTAATTTCTTCTTGGTAAATATAAACTTCAGGGGAATTGCTCGAAGCGAAAAGACCACATCTTTATTGGACTATTGGACTCCATGTGCTGCTCACTGTATCGATTTAATGCTAGAAGACATTGATAAAATCTCATATGTGAAGAGTGCACTACAGAAGTGCATATTTATAAATTGCTATATTTATAGTCATATTCCTCTACTAAACATGATGAGGAAGTTCACAGGTGGAAGGAATTTGCATAGGCCGGCGATCACAAGATTTGTAACCTCTTTCATCACGCTTGCATAGTTTCACAGGCTGAAGAACAAGTTGAGGAAGATGGTACATTCGGATGAATGGAATGCCTCGAAGTGGCCAAAAGAAGCTGGAGGGAAGAAAATAAAATCATTTTTTTTGCAAGAAAACTTTTGGAAGAATGTTTTATATGCTCTGAAGTTGACAGATCCTCTTATACAAGTTCTTCGAATGGTTGATGGAGAGAAAAAAACCTCGTATGGGATACATATATGAAGCCATGGATCGAGCTAAGGAGACAATTATGCAGAGTTTCACTATGAGAGACGAAAACTACAAAACAGCATTTCAGATCATTGACAGAAGATGGAAATGTCAGCTTCATAGGCCTTTGCATGCAGCTGGCTACTATCTAAATCCAGAATTTCAATATGAAAATGAAGACGTAGGTTGTGAGGAAGTCTTGAAAGGTTTTTATGCTTGCGTTGAAAGGTTGAATCCGACAATTGAGACTCGAGATAAGATAATAGCCGAGTTTGATGCATTTAAAAATGCTACGGTCTCTTTTGTATTCCAATGGCAATAAAGCAAAGCAAATCAAAATCACCAAGTATAACTTTCAAGTTTGACATCTTCATTTTCAAAATTTAATATTTGATAAAAACTAACGATAATTTCACTTTAATAGCTGACTGGTGGTCTTCTTATGGAACTTCAACTCCAAACCTCAAGAAGTTTGCCATAAAAGTTCTTAGCCTCACTTGTAGTGCTACCGGTTATGAGAGATATTGGGGTGTTTTTCAACTAGTAAGTAACCTTAATTCGATTATTTACTTTAATTACATTATGCATAAAAAAATTACACAACTTCTAATCTTCTCTTCTAACAGTTTCATACCAAAAGAAGGAACAGATTGAATCAATATCGGTTAAACGACATGGTATTTGTGAAATACAATAGCGCTCTACAACATCGATACAAGAGAAAAGACACCGTCTGTAGCGACCCTGAACCGTGCTAGAAATAGCCCGGCTAGAATCGTACAAGTGACAAGTACTTTGCACGAGCGGATCAAGGTTTAAGCACCAAGCTCTCTCCCTGACCTGCCCCCGCTTAGTACCGTCCCTTCCAATCCCGATATCCGGCTTGACAACCTTTTACCGAGGAAGGAAGTTATGAGGTTCGGACAGAACCTTATAACATCAAACCATCCCCATTTTGAGAAATCTTTTTATACATAGTATAATATGATACAAATCGCACAAAAAATCATATAAGGTTTCCGGGGATCCCATTTCACAATACATTATACACAATAGTAGCCTTTACATTTCTACCCAACAATCTACACCAAGATCCTATTGTCCCAACGATCCTCTACGGCTTTTCCCCCTAATGTTTCCTGCAACAAAAAAAAATGGTGAAATCATGGATACAAGTACTCAATGAGTTCGGCGCCTAATCTCGGAAGCTAAACAACCCAACCCAAAACAATAAACGTTAGTCAAGCAACAAGCAATCAATAGCATGAGATAATCAACAAGTAAATCAAATGCAACAGTTATGGAATAGGATGAATGCACGGGTAAATGATAACAACAAAATCCTATGGCCATGTGAACGATCCTTCCCATCGAAACAAGTGAACAATCCGCTAGTAGCCACTAAGTCTACAAGAGATGTACCACATGGGCCTGCAACGACGGGTATACCCGTTGCATCGTCATGCAACACTCGGCCCTTTGGGAGCGACCCAGTCTCTCCGAGTCCAATAAAAACATGGAAGCGCACTCGAACACCACAAACTCTATATGCATGCAACTAAGCTACAACGAAGCGTACTTAAAGCATCAAGCATACATGACATGAATGATAATCCTTATCAATTCTACGATCTATCAACAACAACATCAACAAGAACACAACCAACAAGCAAGCATACATAGTAAATCATGTGCCACCACACATGCTTCGGAACTCACTGTGATTAAGCGGATCGGATGATTATGATGTCTTAGCGGAATAACAACTCTGATCGGAAACTTCTGGTTTGATACTTCGTCCAGAACTCCGTCGTCCACCTCTACCGTTAGCTTCAGGAGCGGCCGTCACTTCACCGGAGATTTCAGAGAGCTCTCTCTCACGATTTCTCTCTAGCTTTTGGCAAAATGACTTAAGCCCCAAAGCCTTGGTTCTATTTATAGAGGATGGGACTTGACGCATGACGGACACATGTCGCGTCTTGGGTGACTCAAACCCACAAAGGCACTCTTCCACCGATTGGCTTGGAGTTTGCGTTGCCCAACCCTATGGGAACACGCTTCCTTATGATTGGGTCGAAGTTCGTGTCGCCCAGCTCATGGCAACACTCCTTCTCCATGATTGGTTCGATGTTCATGCTTTCTAAGCTAATCATTACCTCGTTTTGTCCAAAAGAGGTAACTTGCCCCTTTGGTTACTCTTCCTCAACGATTGGCTCATAACTGCAATCATTGCCTCGATTTCGCCCAAAGAAGGTAACTTATACCAAAGGCAATATCTTTCTTTTGATTGGGCCAGAGATATAATCAATGTATTGGTTTTGTCAAAAGGATAGAGTTTCTCTCTCCGACAAATGATTACTTTTCTAACGCTTTTGTCTCGATTCTCGGAATTTCTGCCTTCAAATCTTTCCCTAGATTCGACCATCCAAAGAATCATCTATGCCACATGCTAAGTCGTCCTTAGCCATGGTGCGCCCACACGGCATGGTCAAGGCGTAGTCCGGTTCCACGATGTCCGGACATGACCCAAAACTAACTTAGCCAAGTAAAAGGATTTTACTTAGCATTTTCAATTATAAGTCTTTTCCCCGAATCCTTATAACCTCCTTTAAATCCTCACTTTGTCGCACACAGTGAATCGTTCACCGGACGATCCCAAAACGAGTTTCTTTCTATCAAAACTCATCTCTTCGAGAGATATTAACTATTTCTCGTTAAAAAAGTCCTAAATTACGTCCAAGTTCTTCGAACACAAGAGACTTTCACTTTTGCTCGACTCCGACACTTGGTTCAGGACGCGATCCGTCCGGACAAATTTTATGCCCGAAACCGGGTCACTACTCCATCGATCCTATTGTGTTGGATAAAATTGATGAATGCAATGAGTGGCTGACTGGGAGAATGGATTCTGATAATGAAGATGCTCTTGTGTTCGAAGAAGATAACGTACGGGCGAGCATAGGGATGATAGTGACGAACATAAGGACAAGTTCTCGGATAATTACCATCTTGGCCGCAAGTGAAACAGAAAGGAGTCACCCTCAAGGGTTCAGACATAAGTCCATCTTCGCGTTCCATGGTTGGCACGAAGGTTCCATCGGCGGATCTAAACACTCTTTCCCTCCACACAGGCGTTCCTTCGGGAGGTCGGAGCGGTTCAACACCAAGGGTTCCAACAGCTATCATATTCTGGATCATAGCATCCAAGGAACTCGAACCAAGAGTTGGCTCGTGAAGCGTTTCGTTCGGAGGAAACAACACTCCAAGTTTTTTAACACGCGGAAGAGTAGCTGACAAAGTCTCGCAATTAGGCGTTACGTCTGGCACTTCTTGATCGCCAACAAGGTTCTCAAGATTTGCATGGGACGACTCAACACCTTCTTCACCATGATAACCAGGATACCAAGTTCGGGTCGCAAACCTTCTTGGCGGGGTAGACATCCTAAGCGATTCAGCCTTCACGAAATTCGGAATTGGCTACTCCATTTCCGATTCTTCAGCATCAGCTAACTCATCATCTGAAGAGAGCTCAACAAAATCCGGAGACGGCGGACCAGGCGGTGTAGCGAACACTGCACTCGGTGGCACCATGTTGTAAGCCAAAGCTTGCTTTGGAATCCCATATTCCGTCGGCAAAAACAACACGCAGTCTGAACTTCGCGAATTATTTCCTCCGATGATACGTCGGAGAAAGCGAAATCTGGCTCAAGAGACAACGAGCCGAATGATTCAAGTGTCGACCAAATGTCCGGCGACGGCGGGTGAGAATTCACATAAACTTCCGGCTGTCCCGAATCGTCTGAAGTCAACTCGTACAAGACCCCATCTGGACCTTCCTATATAGGTGCGTCCACATCTCCGTAGAGATATCCAGTCGCCATCTGCCCTTCAGACTCCTCAAACTCGTCCCAAAAATCCTCCACGGAATCGTCAGAATGTACCACAAAATCCGAGACCGGAACACTTCCAGGGTTTCCTCCCAAATCCACTAGAGACACAACTTTGGCAGACTCCACACTCATCTCGACGATATCCTCAAAATCCTCAGGATCTTTCGATGGATCCGACTCGAATGAACTATCTGAACCTACCATCTCCCTCATAGAAATGGATTCAACCGAAGTCACCGAAGGGCTCGTAGCCACAAAGGACTCCGATTCCGATCCTTCCAACATCCATCTCACATGTTCCGACGGAATCACAGAATCGTCAGAACTATCGACACTATTCCCGTACATGTTGCTTGGTCCAGCATTTGGCGGAAAACGCCACAGTTGTCCGCCCGAAAGTCTAGTGTGTCGCGAAGGCATCTGCATCACCAAAGCAAGGTTAGTCCTAAAGATTCCCATCTACCTAGCCCCCACATCGAGATAACTTGGTTTATCCTAAGATAGAAATGCGACTCATTTTTGACTCGATAAAACATTTGAAAAAGCGGGATGGTTCCTGAGCATCTGTAACCATGCTCTGATACCACCTAAAACTGTAGCGACCCTGAACCGTGCTAAAAATAGCCCGGCTAGAATCGTACAGGTGACAAGTACTTTGCATGAACAGATCAAGGTTTAAGCACCAAGCTCTCCCCCTGACATGCCCCTGCTTAGTACCGTCCCTCCCAATCCCGATATCCGGCTTGCCCACCCTTTTACCGGGGAAGGAAGTTATGCGGTTCGGACAGAATCTTATATCATCAAACCATCCCCATTTTGAGAAAACCTTTATATACATAGTATAATATGATTCAAATCGCAAAAACAATCATATAAGGTTTCCGGAGATCCCATTTCACAATACATAATAAATAATAGTAGCCTTTATATTTCTACCCAACAATCTACACCAAGATCCTATTGTCCCTACGACCCTCTACGGCTTTTCCCCCTAAGGTTTCCTGCAACAAAAAAAAAGGTGGAATCATGAATACAAGTACTCAATGAATTCAGCGCATAATCTCGGAAGCTAAACAACCCAACCCAAAACAATAAACGTTAGTCAAGCAACAAGCAACAAGCAATCAATAGCATTCGATAATCAACAAGTAAATCAAATACAACGGTTATGCAATAGGATGAATACACGGGTAAATGATAACAACAAAATCCTATGGCCATGTGAACGATCCTTCCCATCGAAACAAGTGAACAATCCGCTAGTAGCCACTAAGTCTACAAGCGATGTACCACATGGGCCTACCACGATGGGTATCCCCGTTGCATCGTCATGCAACACTCGGCCCTTTGGGGGCGACCCAGTCTCTCCGAGTCCAATAAAAACAGGAAGCGCACTCGAACACCACAAACTCTATATGCATGCAACTAAGCTACGACGAAGCGTACTTAAAGCATCAAGCATACATGACATGAATGATAATCCTTATCAATTCTACGATCAATCAACAACAACATCAACAAGCACACAACCGACAAGCAAGCATACAAAGTAAATCATATGCCACCACACATGCTTCGGAACTCACTGTGATTAAGCGGATCGGATGATTGTGATGTCTTAGCGGAATAACAACTCTGATCGGGAACTTCTTGTTTGATACTTCGTCCAGAACTCCGTCGTCCACCTCTACCGTTAGCTTCAGGAGCGACCGTCACTTCACCGGAGATTTCAGAGAGCTCTCTCTCACAATTTCTCTCTAGCTTTTGGTAAAATGACTTAAGCCCCAAAGCATTGGTTCTATTTATAGAGGATGATACTTGACGCATGACGGACACATGTCGCATCTTGGGTGACTCAAACCCAAAAAGGCACTCTTCCACCGATTTGGCTTGGAGTTTGCGTTGCCCAACCCTATGGGAACACGCTTCCTTATGATTGGATCAAAGTTCGTGTCGCCCAGCTCATGGCAACACTCCTTCTACACGATTGGTTCGATGTTCAATCTTCCCAACTAATCATTACCTTGTTTTGTCCAAAAGAGGTAACTTGCCCCTTTGGTTATACTCTTCCTCAACGATTGGCTCATAACTGCAATCATTGCCTCGATTTCGCCCAAAGAAGGTAACTTATACCAAAGGCAACATCTTTTTTTTGATTGGACCAGAGATATAATCAATGTCTTGGTTTTGTCAAAAGGATAGGGTTTCTCTCTCCGACAAATGATTACTTTTCTAACGCTTTTGTCTCGATTCTTGGAATTTCTGCCTTCAAATCTTTCTCTAGATTCGACCATCCAAAGAATCATCTATGCCACATGCTAAGTCGTCCTTAGCCATGGTGCACACACACGGCATGGTCAAGGCGTAGTCCGGTTCCACGATGTCCGGACATGACCCAAAACTAACTTAGCCAAGTAAAAGGATTTTACTTAGCATTTTCGATTATAAGTCTTTTTCCCGAGTCCTTATAACCTCCTTTAAATCCTCACTTTGTCGCACACAGTGAATCGTTCACCGGACGATCCCAAAACGAGTTTCTTTCTATCAAAACTCATCTCTTCGCGAGATATTAACTATTTCTCGTTAAAAAGGTCCTAACTTACGTCCAAGTTCTTCGAACACAAGAGACTTTCACTTTTGCTCGACTCCGACACTTGGTTCAGGACGCGATCTGTCCGAACAAATTTTATACCCGAGACCGGGTCACTACACCGTCGATCCTATTGTGTTGGATAAAATTGATGAATGCAATGAGTGGCTGACTGGGAGAATGGAATCTGATAATGAAGATGATCTTGTGTTCGAAGATGATAACTTGACATGGAATGTAGTTGGCGATGCCGCATGAGCTAATGATCATTATAATGCAACTAGATCAGCAGCTGCTTCAAGTAGATTTAAAAAGGGAAAAGGTGTTGCTACTGATTCTGGTGGACATGGTGGTTCCAAAGTATTTCGCAGGCCACCATCTACTTCTAGTCCTATGACTTTGGTTGATGACGATGAAGAGATGGAAGAGGATTTTATTGGACCAGAGTATGAAGATACTCTTTTGGACAATGATGATTATGAGTATGATGATTCTGGTTTTTAGATTATTAATGGTTTAAGAACCATTGTGTTTGCTACTTTGCTTTTATATCTATGTGTTTGTTACTTTGCTATTATTCTACTCGATGTGGATTGGATTGGATTGTTTTGTGGTATTTTATTTTGGATTTCTAAAGTTTTACTAAGTTTAAGAAGGAAATAAGGCTGTTACATCTTTGTTTCCAAATCAATGCGCCTCGTGTCTAAGTGGTGTTGCGCCTTATGCGCCATGGCCCATGGCTCCATAAGAGAACATTAGTGCCACGATGCGCTTTGCGCCATTTAAAACTCAGAATAGGACCAGAGACCCCAGAATTTGCCACAGTATTTCCTGAATTAGTGCCAAGGAAAGCATCTAACATTTTTTGCTCATGATCGTTGAATCCATGTCCCACCACATCTGTTTTGAGTTGATTAATACATGTTACCGAAATGGCCAACTGAGATATTGTACCTTGAATAGGAGTCTAGAATGGATTCTTCCTTCTTTTCTTAAGTTTGTTACTTGATCTATAATTGAAGTGATGATTAGTCACCTGAGGAGCTGCAGATCTTCTATTACTTGCAACATGCCCACTATCCGCCTCTCCTGAACCAACTCCACCCGAATTACTCCCGATGACTAAACCTTGAATAGCTGCCTTTTTATAACTTTGCATTTTATTTTCCGGTTTTGGATCTCTGGCAATGAATCCACTTTTTTCTTCCTTTTGTCTCCAAAGATAGAGCACCTCACCTGATCATGAAAAAGGCTATGGCATCGCCTACATATACCAAACAACCGTTCATACCGTAAAGAGACCAATGTCTCTTCTCCATTGTGAAATTCAACGGCAGCTTCAAAACACAGGGGCTTGAATACATAAATCATAACGTGAACCCTCCAATTGTTTAAGTCCACCTCTTGAGCCTTTCTCAAGTCTGACCCAATGCTCCAGAATGTTTCATCTACCCAAAAATGCAGTGGAACCCCCATAATACGAACCCAGAACTTGATGAGAAACAGATATCTCTGATCCACCATAGGTTCCCACCTAACCACGGACAACATCCAATGGCCGAAGTGAAATGGCTCCATCTTCATTATCTCCCCGATATCTTCCTCGTGGTCAAATTCAAATTGGAATCGACCCAAACCTAGATCCTCCCCGAAAAATCTATCCTCAAGTTTCCAGATTCGTGGCAACATGAAGAGTGGATACTTCATGTCCTGCATTGCCGGATTCATACATCTCCCCATCAAAGTCTTAGAGTACCCCTCAATTAGAGCTGAATTACCAAAGTGTGGTATTTTGATCTTGAGCTTTATAGCGTTTTTATATTGTTTACGCTTGACCCCTGGTTAATCAACCCACTCAGAGACATTTCTTTTCCGATAACAAACAAGAACCCGAACATAAAACAACCTAAAAAAGATAGCACACAGAGAAAACCCGAAAAAAAACTGAATAAGAAATAAGAACCAGATTTTTTTGCTTTGAATTGCTGACATTGTGGTAGATAAAGAGAAACACCAAAACATAATCCTAATTTATACTTAAACGAAATGAAACATGTCCCTTCCTGAAGAATAATCACTGATCCACAGAAATAAATATCCAAAATCACAATCACTTCCCACCCGCCATTCAGAAATCTCCTTACCTTAACCGTGAAGAGGAGAATTCTGTTTAAGGGAAGAAGAATCCTTGGCAGCCCGTTAAATGAGATGAATGTATTTTTCCTCGAGATAATACAATATTTTGATTCCAGTCGGAACAAAACCTTAACTTCGTGAATCAAATCACTTCGGCTTGGATCTGGTAATAACCTTTGATTACTTTGTTCAATTAACACTGGAATATCCACCACAACTATCCAAATCTTTAGAATTCTTAACCAGATACAAATATCCTTTTGAGAAGAGAATCCCACCGCTCTTCCCCTTACCTTCACCTAAATATATTGATGTTTAGAACCCAAAAAACATAACTGAAATCTTCTTATGAGATCGAAAACCAAATCCAGATGAAGAATCATCTCAGATCCAGGCACATCTTGTTACCATCGCTGCCACGATTTTCTTTTTTAAGGTTAGAGAGAGTACGCTATTTTAGTAGAAAATATTATACTTCGTGGAGTTCAACTTGCAAAAAAATTTAATCATCGGATGTGGTCTCTCCTAAACCTTGTAGCTATTTGGGAAAAAAGTAAATTATTCGTCTAGAGCCTATGGAAAATAACGAATTTTAGATGAAGAATAGTCTTTAGTTGGTCTAAATTGAGTAGCAAAACAACAAGAATCAAGATATAATCAATCTATGAATTATGCTAGATGGCAATGAATTGATTGATTATCCTTTTGGAGTTTACTAATTATCGGCTAAAAATTTTGGACAATGGTTCAAAGTCATATTATAAATAGGAATAAAATTAATTTATATCTAAATCAACAAGAAGCTTGACTTAACATGCATCCAAATTTAAAAATTTTATTCCGGTTCAATACGGTTCTATAATTGAAGTATTTAATCTAATCTATTAATCGCAAAACATTTTTTAAATAATGAAGTTTAGAAACAATTTTCCCTTAAAGATTCTATCACAAGCATTTTTGTTCACAAACGATTTACAAAATTTAGAATTCGTTGTCGATCTTTTATAGAAAAAATTAAAACTAAATCGTCTAAACCCTAAGCCCCTATCGGTTTGTGTTTTACGCAACTCGTTTTTACGTCTTCTTCCATACTCCACGAGTTTTGCATTCATCTTCCACGGATTTGTGTTATATTTTACTAGAATTTTCCTTTTTCCTTCCATTCCACGATTTATGCCCTAGTTTACTCGATGAACATCTACCTAAGGAGTGGTGTGTGCATGGAGATTGTATGACAACAAGGAGTGGAGATTTGTTATAAAAAATCATGGGAGATTGTTGACTTTGGAAACGACTAAAACTTTTGAAGAGTTACAGGCGATGGTTTCAGAAGATTATGGAATAGAACAAAGTACAATTGATGTGGAGTTAAGTTACTTACCCCACAGATCTTAGCATTGATCGTCCTCCTGTTGTTATGATGAATAACAGACATGTTACAAATTTTCTTTTGTACTATAAAAGAAAAAATACGATCAAGTTATGTGTGACGTTCAAAGGAGGAGTTCAAGATAATGGGAGTAAAGAAAAATTCGATTTGAATAATGAACAAGCAGATGCAAGTGATGGAGATGATGATGTTAATGTAGACAAAATTTCGTCATCATGGGTGGTGAAAGAAACTAGAAAGAAAAACGATTGTTTAAAACTCCAAAAAATGTTCTCGTTGGTTATGGAGTTGGATCGTCGTTAAAGTCTTCTTTTGTAAGACATGGTCAATATTTCAGAAGCAAAGAAGTTTTACAGTCAACCATGGAACTGTATGCGATGAAGTATAACTGTGACTACAGGATTACAAAGTTTGATAAGAAACAGTGGTGTATCCGATGCATAAATGATGGCTGCAAGTGGAATCTTTGAGTTGAGTGTTTAAAATTTTAGTTTTATTTTTCTAATATTTTCGGAAAAAATATTTTTAATGGTATTTTAAAAAAATAAAATAGTGATACTAAAAACATATTTTAATAATATTTTTAAGAATTACTTTTTTTTTAATAATATGAACTAGCAAGTAAAACAGCGAAATCATTTTTGTTTTCTATCAACTTTTGGTGAATTTTGGTTAGAGTTTATTTCTAACTTTTTAATATCAAAATATTGTTAGTGGTATATTTTCAAACTATAGTAATGTCGTATTATTTATATTTCGTCTAGATAAATCTTCTTATAAGTTCTCAAGTTTTGAATAGTAATTTGAAATGGTTCTAAACAACAATAATTTACCAGCCCTAATTATAAATAAGATATATATGTGGCAATCTATACAAGTGGACCAAAGTCCGACGTATATTTTATTTGTTTATTATGTGTATATATATTTATGTTGTAAAAATCCAACACTATCTATCCTTTCACATTCACCACATCCCCACTAGAGAAAGAAAGAGATGTTTGTCTCTCTCTCTCTCTCGTTTTCGCTTTCAGATTGAGTTTGACTCTTCGCCAGCCACCGCCTCCTCTCTCTCTCTCCATCAATGGCGACACCATACCTCTCCCTTCCACCTCTTTAAGTAAAAACCCTTTTTTGCTTTCTCTTTCTCTTTCTCCTCTCCAATACGCTTCATTTCTCAAAACCCTAGATTCACCAACAAAACCTTCTCTTCTTCTTGTCTTTATGTTCTTGTTTCTTTCATGTCCATATGGATTCTGGTAACAGTGGAAGCTTGCAATCTTCAAGCGATGACCATGAGTCTTCATCAACTGGTGCTCCACCAGATCACTCCTCTTTCTTCCTCCCTCCTTTCCAACAACCACCGTCTTCCTCCACCTTCTACGGCGACCCATCAACCCTCTCCTCTTCCTCCTCCTCCTCCGCTACTTATCTAAACTTTGTTAACAATCTCATCTCCGATGACATTCTCAACCAAACTCATCTCCTCCCACCTCCTCCTCCACCACCACCTCCTCCTCCTCCCTCTTCTTCCCGAAACCCTAGAAAACGAACAAGAGCTTCAAGAAGAGCTCCTACCACTGTTCTCACCACCGACACTTCTAACTTCAGAGCTATGGTTCAAGAATTCACCGGCGTCCCTGCCTCTCCCTTCTCTCACCCTTTCTCCTCCACTACTCGCCGCTTCGATATCTTCCGATCTCCCTCCGATCCTCTTACTTACAACCCTTTTCGTCCAATACCTCAAAAACCTCATCATCAACCTTTGAATCCTTCATCTTCTTCTTTGCTCCACCATCATCACCACACAACTACTTCCATGACCTTTCCCGATATGCCTCTCCCTCAAACTCACCAAGTCTCTACATTTCAATCTCTTTTATCTCATCAACATCATCATCAAACAACACTTTCCTCTCTTCACGACCTAGACTCAATAAATCTCGGAGCATTACAACAAAATCACCATCCAACGGCTGATGATAACCACCATCTAATGATGAGGCAGTTCTCGGAGTTTGTTCGCCGGCCGGAAAAGACACCGGAGATTCATAATAACATTTCCTCTTCTTCTTCAGCTCCGATCAAAGGCTCATCAGGTACTACTACTACTACTACTACAACAACAACAGTTGATCCCTGGATTAGCCCTACAGATTCCAATACTTAAATACATTATTTTTAAAAATAATTGAAACCATATCTTATAATGTTTAAATCTAGTATCTTAAAATCAGATTGTAGTCACTGAGATTGAATTATCAGAATTTTTTTTATGAATGATATATTCCATCAAAATATTTATTCTCATATCTAGTGATTATACTCTGTCTACACGTTACGATGACCCATAATGGGGTATATGATTCTCTCCACATGTTGTATGTAATAATGTAAGTATCTATGTATATGTTTATACGTTACAAATTTGGCTCTTAGGTCTTGAAGAGAATCTAATTCGGATTTTGTTCGTTGATCTACAAGGACAGTTCACACGTGTTATGTGTTTTGTTCCATCGTTACTTTGACATATCTTCCCTCTACATATTATAGGTTTTGTAGTCTATCTAAATTATCTAATGTTCCGGCAACTTTTAATAACTACTCTCCATCCCTGTCTGTACGAAATAGAAAACTAGGTCTTAGTATTTGTCGTCTATTTTTCCACGTAGTTTTGTTTTTTTTTTGTTAAAGAATTTTCGATGTAATTAAGTGTTAGAGTCCCACATCGGAAAGAAATAAAATCCTTGGGCAATATATATAGTATGAGGCAAACCTCCTCCCTTGAGCTAGCTTTTGGGTGTTGAGTTAGGCCCATTACTAATATGGTATCAGAGCAAAGGTTCAACTTTCTCGAAAGTGGACTACCATCCGTGGATGTCCAGTCCCACAAACTTCACGCTTCAGATGTCCAGTCCTGAGCGTGAGGGGGGTGTGTTAGAGTCCCACATCGGAAAGAAATAAAATCCTTGGACAATATATATAGTATGAGGCAAACCTCCTCCCTTGAGCTAGCTTTTGGGTTAAGTTAGGCCACATTCCTAATATTAAGAAATTCAAAAATACACACATATTACGTATACATGTTTTTTTTTTAATATAATGTATATAGAAATATATTATATATGCTACATAGGAAACTACTACAAAATGAGATGTTTTCGTGAAATAATTAGACATCTTGTTTTATGTGATTCATTTCAACGTTGAAAGTTGTGGCTCACCTTATTATTACTGCCAAATCATTTGCGGACAATGTATATTGAAGCTTGGGATGTTCAAAATGGATTTCATTTTCTCTTTTTTTTAGCTCTTTTTTTTGGATTTTCAGTATATTTTTAACTGTTTTAACTAAATATAAATTAATCTAAAATAAAGAAATTAAGTTTAACTTTGTTTTTACTTTTGGTCAGGATTCAGTTTCTTAAGATATAGAAAAATGAATTCATTTGAACTATATTAAAGTACAGTTTAGTTTTTGGATTTGTTATTTTAGTTCAATATTCAGATTGGGTTAGTTTGTCCGGATGGAACATCTTCTACTATATATGTATCCCCTAAGATCTGTAAATTATGATATTTTGTAAAAAAATGTAATGGATTTTTCCATTAACATTACTTGAATTTATCTGAATATATATCAGTTTAGAAACTTATACCAGGGTGTTGAATGTTTTCAATACGTCTCTAAAATGGTATAACATTTGCATCTTTGTAATAATATTCTACTTATAGTTGGTACGGGAATGATTTGATATTTTGATGAGTACTAAGTTTTCGGGAAACTCTCTTCAATCACTAGATTAAACACTAATATTCTTTTGAACTATTTAAGTTTGAATATTCTGAGATGGATAATTTACTAATTACTCTCGATCGGGTTACATCACTCACAACTTCTTAAACATTACTCTAGTTTCCGTAGAGGGCACGAAGTAGTTAAGTTATATATATATATATATGTGTGTTTTTCTACACTAATATTTACAAACTCATCGTAATTTATTTACAAAAATTTTAATGTGTAACATTTCTATAAATTACCGGAATTCAATAAAGTATAAGATAAGAGTTCTTATCCAGTTCAAAAAAAAGGGTGTTCTTATCAATGACATGCCAAAATAAGTCAACTTAACATATCTCTTTCTCTAGAAAGTTTGAATTTTACACAATTTAATAACCAAAATTTTGGTCTAACGCCAGATTTAGATTTCTAGAAAATATTAACATATTAAATCCACTTTAACACCCATTTGATCACATATCAAAAGTCAAACCTATTAAAAAGCGGTGTTTAGGTTAAAAAAATAGTATATCAACTCGGTGATAATTCATTAGGTAATTTGTCCCTTTCTATTACAAATTTTACCTTCTTTCTTTTTGTTGCAATTTAGACTTACGTTATACACAATTAATTATATAGAACTGTAAACGCTTAAGAGCAACTAACAACATATGAATCGTCCACTAATAATTATAGCTTGTATCTCAGATATTCGTTGTCTTTGAGGTTTTGTAGCTGAGATGAGAACTCACCTCTTTTCTAAGTAACTGCCGTACCTCTTTTTTCTTAATATTGAAGTTAAATATTTTTGAAAGTTAATCTCCAGAATCTGTGAAAATTTATATATTTATTTTTCATTCAAACGTACATAATATCTACCTCTAATATCCATGTTCTACTTCTTAATGATGCCACTTTTTTTCCTTGAAATTATGTTAGAAACTCAAATTTTTTTATTTTTTTTTTTGTGTTATGGGTATTCTGCTTCAAATTTAAAGGTAGAAAGTTCATTGCATATACTTTACTAACCTCTCATGAAGCAAATCTTCTAAAAAATTGATTGCCTTTTGAGGATATATTAGGGTGATGTTAAGTCATTCCACACGGCGTTTTGTTTTTGTTTTTTTCCTTTTTTTTTTAGGTGCATGATATGTTAGGTAAATTGCTTAAACCCTTTTGTAATTTAGTTATTAAGAAACTTTAGAAATGATAAATTATTTTAAAATAAAGAGTGTATAGTAGAAAGTGTTCACTAAGCCTACATGTTGAGAAGAATGGTCAGCTTTCTTTTCTTTGATAAAGGTCAATGGACAAATAGAGTCATCATTCTATAAACATGAAATTGAAAAGTATAAGAAGTTTGAATATTTCTTTTGATTAATTTGGTGAAACGGTCTTTTTAATGTCATTATTGACCAGGGAAGACGGTCGTAATACGTTAAGTTTGGTTAACACTAAACAAAACATAACATCTCAGAATGAATTATTATATTTAGACTCAATAATATACATATGCATTTTGGAAAACAATGATGAGAAAATGGCCGGGAGATCAAGTTGGATAGATATTGAGGGCACGATGAAGATATAATAATCATAAGCATTTGAGGTGATTTATGTCTCTTTCTTATTTGGAATCATTTGAAATGGCCCACGCCAGAGAATATTATTATTTCTAGTAATTATGAGCATATATTCATTTCATTTCGATACGACATCTCCAAAACAGGTTTACATGCACAGAAAACATCTTCTCATCTACATGTATGTAGCGTATATTTATATTGTACGTGTAATCTAATTAGAGTTTGTTTAATAAAAAAGGAATCTATAATTTGAGACCAATTGCCAAAAGCTTAAGTACGTAGAACTAAGAATCAAGAGTGTGATAAGTCTCGAGTTTTGTACCTTAATTTAGTGGGAAGCCTATTTCGTTCACAATTTAAGTACAACTCAAAACATAAAATGTTCGTTTGTCTAAGTTTTGCGACGACGACCACCTAGAGAGATAATAAGTAGATGATATTGTAGGACGGAATGGTGAAGAGTAACATTAATTTTTCTTACGGTTATGCTTTTAGGTTCGGTAATTCTAAATTTTTCAATGAGACATTTGCTATCTCCCTCAGCTCCTTTCATCTCAAAAGCTCGGTCGACCCGGGATGAAACATCAAGCTTTTTTACATTAGTTTCGGTAAGCCTATATATATTTTTGGTGTAACTCTATGTAAGGGCGTGTCATTTCATGGGTCTTTACAACGAAGCCTTATGGAGATTGTGTAACTTTTTTTAATTCTCTTGCTTTCAATAGAAAATTAAAAACGTTTTATCAAAAAAACAAAATTTTTAGAAAAGAAAACCGTCTAAATACACATTTTCAAATTCATTCTATTGTAAATAAATTAAGGAACTCTTTACCAGAAAAATAAAATAAAATAAAAATATATATGAAACTCTAGAAAGCCAAATAGAGATTATAGGTAGTAATCCCGTATACCCATAAGAACCTTTTCATATGACTAAAACTCCACCATTTAATTTGTGATAGTTTTCTTTATTGCTTTCAATTAATAAAACCTCACTCAAACAATCTTATTTGTGTTTGTTGTACTAAATTTTACTTATTTTGCCTCATTGGACTAACTTTTTCTTTTGACCCAACGAGGCTTCTTCACTCGTCCTAGGCTTCTTCTAAGCATATGCAATCTCTTAGCAAGTCTCTAGCTAACCACACATGTTTTTTTTTTTTCGGTAAAAAACCACACATGTTACATGTTACTGGCATGCTTTGTTTGTCCATCATCTGTCAGTTCTTAGCATACGTCGAGCTAAGATCTCGATACAGCTACTGGTTTAACATCATACGTCCCATCTAGAACTTACATCATTTTAGTTTTGTGTATGACTCCCCTAGTTCTTTTGACCGATACACAAACCACCCTAGTATGTGTGTCTCAGCTTCTATCACTTTTTGTCGACTTTCTCTTCACCATGCACATCACTTAGCACATATAACATCTCTCCGGTTTTTTTTTTAATCTCAATGTCAATGCCAACCTATACAACTACTTAATATTTTCAATGAGTTCAATGCATTTTTTCAACAAATAGAACATTCAAAACTTGCATGCATGTTTCAACTTAAGAAGTGTATATATATATTACCTTTTGATCATTAACTTGCTTTAAGACATTATCTAAAGTTAGAATACATGAAGTACCGTACATACGAGAAACATAAACCGAATTTCCTTAATGGGCTTCGATTTCACAAATGTAATGAATTGTGTGAAAAGGGAAAACGTACCATATGAAAATTATTTACGTGAAAACCTGAAAGAAAGAAAGAAATGAAAGTAAGTTGCATCAAAGTTAGAGCTGGTTTCTCATGATGAAAACTTAAAAGAGTTATGCTGCAATTGGGGCATTATTTTTGTCTGCCTTAATGCTTTGTCTACTGAACTTCAACAACAACCCCACTTATGTTTTCCACTCTCCTCTCTCATATTCCTCTGCCTTTTCTAGTTTAAGAAAAGAATACAACATGTTGAATTTTCTGAAGATATTAACTTTTATATACATGATTAAGAAAAATTATTGACTAGGTTTTTTTTGTAAATCTTAAAGATATCTTGATAAAAAAAACGAAGCCAGTTGGTTCATGGAACAATTTACATACTATGTCCAAATGTACACCCAATACCTATTATTATCCCTTAAATAACGTATCAAAATCAATGAACTCAAGTTTCTACATTTTTTTATAACTTCATTTTCTAAGACTATATACAAACAAAATAATTATTCATTTTTTAAAGCCTCAGCCTCAGCCTCCGAGAGCTTCCACTTTTCATGGGCCAGACACCGACATATGCTTCTGCAGGCCGTCACCTAATCCATCATAGTCCACAGTCCAACATCCTTTCTAACATATATGGGTTCATTATCATTTATATTTGGCCCAAATTTTAATTTGATTTCAAACTCTTCTGGCCTCTCTCTAAAACTCTCGTCAATATGGGAAAATTGTGGAGCCGTATTCATGTCACTGCAAGGTGAATTGGAAAAAGTAAATTTACGATAAGAAAACGCTAACCATATTTAGTTCAAGATGATTCTCACGCACTCTTTCTTTTTGGTCTCTGAGTAATATTTAAACCACAGTAAAAGATTACAAAAGCAGGAAAAAACATCCAATAAATTGTTACCATATATAGTGAACTGAATTTTGTTAATTTGTTGCCAAATTTCTTATTATAAATACAGTTAAATATGCAAAATTGTGGTATGATGTGTTGTAGGAAATTAGCAAATGTATTTTTTTCAGAAATTCACGTTAACGATATAGACTAAACAAAGTGATTGTAATGGCATATTATATAATAAAATACAAACTAGATAACAACGCGTATGTGCGGGATGACATGATTAAAGTAAAATTTATGATAAAAATTATTATACAAGATCCAAGATCCATTTGTGTAAGACGAAACATGTTATAATTTTTTTTTGTTTTATTCAAATTTGGGATTATTTCATATAAGAATATGTTTTACCCGTGAAATATTTGAATCTTGAATAAAGCTTCAATGTGATAAAGAAAGTATTGAAGAAATGTTACCATATATGGCAATATGCCTTTCCGTATGTTTTAAAGATTTCGAGATTTTGTAGTATAAAAGAAATTTTTTTTTTATTGAAGTATAAGAAATCCAAAAATTTAGCAAAGATGAGATTTGATAGTTTCCAAGTTAAGATTTTGTAGTGTTCCAAATTTAAGATTCTTAGATTATGAATGGATTATTTACGAAATGGTTATAATGTGACCAGATTTTGGTTTATATATAAATGTGATTATAATGTTTTTCTTCGAAAAGTTATAACCACTCCAAAAAAATGGGATTTTAAGTATTCGTAACTTAAATAGAAAGGAGATTATCTTATTTATTTAAGTACAATAGATATAGAATTTTATGAAAGATTTAGAGATTTTGTAGTTTTGAATTCGAGATTCTTGAACCAAATGTATGTATTTTATCATTTAAATATAAACATAATTAGAAATATAAATAAAAAGATTGTTTACCCATAGGCTAGAGAAAATTTATATAAATGTATATAAAGAAAAATGTAAAGATAAAGACTTATTAATATAAGATAAACAAAAAGTGTATATTTTTTAATTATTAAAAATAGATTATTAATCGAAATAAATAAAGCTCTCGTGGTTTGTTGTTAAATATAAATATGAAGATTAGTTGCCTAATTATTTGCTTTTTAATTATAATTTCATTTTTTATGTGTGTAATATATGTATGTATTAAGACTAATGACAAAATCTGTAAATAGTCTACTAAACTTTGGATAATAATTTAAATGGGTGAAAATCACTCTGAAAGCGACATGTCAGCATGATAGTTTAGTTAATAACACGTCAAGATAAGGTTTATTTTTTAAAGTGCTTCTCTATTAATATATAAGGGATTAAATGTTTTTTTCTTAGAAAATTAGCCTTTTATTACCAAGTGACTTTTATGAAAGAGAACAAAAACACTGCAAGGAGTTCATCGACTTGAAAGTAGTGGTATTTCCAAAGTAAATAGTTTAAAAACCCGCAGAAATTAGGAGGTCTTGATCTGAAGTTCGCGGTTATTTAAAAAAAAAAGATTAGTAGCAATTACTCTCTCCGTTTCACAAAGAGTGTCATTTTGACACATTTCACACAAATTAAGAAAACATTGAATTATACATATATGCCCATATTAAATAAGTGATTAATGATTTAAATTCAATGAGAAGTAGCTTAAAGTTAAGGGTAAATCAGGAAATTTTATGTAAAAGTCACATTAAAAATGTAGAATGACACTCTTTGTGAAACAAAAACCAAAACTCTAAAATGACACTCTTTGTGAAACCGAAGGAGTATTATATTGCATAGTATGAATGAATGCGATGAGTTGATGACCAAAATTATCTTTAATTACCCCTTGCCGACAAATTAAATTGACCCAACAAATTTTCTTTATGGTGGAGTCTATTTGATTCTGATAATTAGCTATGATTTTGATGTTCTTCTTATAAAGTTTACCCACCAAATTATTTAATCATTTTTCTAAACCCAAACGTGTTCGTTTCTTGTTTGCTTATGTCTCTATATCTTTTTGCCCCTCAAGTCTCAACTCTTCTGTCTTTCTTTTTCCCTCACCTGAATCTTTGATTTACCATCCAAAGTAATGGGGAAAGTAAACCTAGGATTCTAACTTATTCTTAACGTCTCCGCTGAGGCGTTGAATATGTATTGATCATAATTAAGTACTTTAAAATGCTAAAGTTAAAATCTTATTGATTCGTATTAAAAGGGAAAGAAATAAAAAGTATTATATTTATGTTACCTTTTAGTTCTCCAATCGTATATATGGATTGAAAAAAAAAAGAAATATATTATGGGAAAGTATCATCAAAGTATAACCAGTTTAGCTAGTTGTGGCCATTCTAAAGCAACGTCAAAGTATAGGTGTAAATAAATTTCTTCATTATGATACTTAGAAGGAATGACATTCTTACGATTTTAAATGCAATTAAGTTTGAGTTAATTGGTGAAATAGCAGCATAAATTAGAGAAGTAGCACTATAATTTCATAATTAGGTATTTTTGTTAATGAACAGAGTGACAAAAAAACTTTTTGGTACAAAGCAAATTAATTAGCTCTAATATAATTTTTTATTTTAACGTCAACTTTTTTCTATTTAATAAGAGATATAACTTCATTTTCTAAATATTTAGCACAAAAATGTCCTTAAATTAAAATTCATAACTAAGGTACCCTACATTAACTTTGAAGTGACTTGTTAACTACGGACCAATTATGGAAATTCACAGTTGAGACCTTATTTTACTTTAAAAGGAAATGTGATGTTAAGAAAGGTAGTAGATACCTTGATAATATTTGTATAGAACATTATGACCTTATAGTAGTGTTTAGGAACACAAATAACAAAACCGAGTGTTTCCTAATATTTGTAAAAAGAGAACCAATCTTTCTTTAAGAAAAATATTGGAATTTCGAGTTAAATCCCATAATAATTTTTGTAGTTTTTTAATGGCAAAACATTCCGTATATTTGTTAATTCTGATTTTTTTGTCATCTGTTATATTATCATTCGAAAATACTTTAATTTATTTTTATCTTCTTACAAAGAAAAAAATTATTAAAATAAGAAATTTTAAAAACGTTACATAGTTGTTTTAAGAAGATATATTTTATAAATGTTATTTAAAAAAACTTAAATGTTATTATAGCTGGAAAACTAATCATAGAATCGACAACCACATGACTGCTTGTTTAAAGTTAAAAATAAACGGCATAATAAATAATCATATATAGATGATTTGAAATACATCTTACAACTAACTTATATTTCTTTTTAACTCAGATGCTACTTAGAATTATGACGCTGATATTTGCGGTATTGCATAGATCATAAGAGACTCATAAGAAGAGGTCAAAAGATGATATTGTCGATGAATTGTTTTTGTAGGGGTCGTTTCAAGAGTTAATTATTCTTCAACATTATGTTGCGAAGTTAGTCAAGGCTACTCATAAGTCATAACCTACTTGTCTAGCTGAACATCACAAACTACAATGGAAACAATTTGAGCAAATAAAAAGAGTACATACCTTAAGCCAATCTTTCACTTCCAAACAAGGCATGCCAATCATTATGTGTGTTAAATAGCTAGTATGTTTTTTTTTATTTTAAATATTATTAATTCCCGAAAACGGGCTTAGGCTGATGAGTTTAGAAAGTTAATGGGTTACAAAAGAAAAACGGCCCAAATAGAAAACACAAGTAAAGTGAGATCTGAAGAAGGCAGTACACCGGAAAACACGAATCTCACCTTCCAGATCCGATGATAACAAGGACGGTTCCTTTGCGGACAAGACCTCAACAACAAGACTTTGACCGGAGCTAGCAAATCCCGTCGCAACCTGTCGCCGAAAAACAAACCGAACCCTGAACTTTCCTTTCGAGAAAAAAAAGATCCGCCACATCCGAGACCCATGACCTCTTCTCCCCGACCTAGCAAGAAGAGAGACATCAAAACTAACCCTTACTTCGCTCGACGTTCTCCTTTGAACCACTCCAAAAGCTAAACCAGTCTTCAGATCCGGCGAAGAAAAAGCCAATAAAAAGGAGGCAGATGATGGACGCCGGCTCAAAACAAGCCATCAACCACTTAGATCCAGCCAAGGATAACCCGAAACTAGCCATCTAGGAACATGCCAAGGAGCCACCGTTAACCTCTTTGCAAAGTAGCGAAACCCACCGATCCAAGGCTCAACTTCCGCTACTCGCCGGAGCTACAATCACAAGCCGCCGAGCCGTGATAAACAAGATCCAATCCACTGTTGTCCTTAACCAGCAGAACGAAGGAACCGTTTCTCTAGCCACCGTGAAGGAGAGCCACTGACAAGCAATGAGCCATGGACCAAACCACACATCACACCACCGGAGAAGAAAGACGCTCACCTCCACTTCACTCCTTAACCCATCAACCGACGCTGAAGATCAATAAACGAAAAAAGAAAAAGCTGCTAGTATGCTTTTTCTTATCATATTTATCATGTAAACATATAATTGTACCAATTGTTGAGCCAAATTAGTATTTCAGTTTTACTCACTTATAAATCTATAAATGGTATGTTTAAATGTAGAGTAAACAATAAAAACTTACATTTATATATTTATTTCCATTAATAAACATCCGATGACATTACAAGATGATTTATCCACAACGAACTTCCAAAATTAAAAAAAAACGTAAAAAAAAGATATATCTTTAAGAAATTACATTTTAGAAATTCTTATTTATTTTCTTTCTAACAAGATCCTATGAACACTACAAAATAATTTACACATAACAAACCCCACAAAGTTAAAACTTTAACTAAGTTTTTAAAATCGGACATTTTAGAAATTCTTTACGCTTGGAATTGAGGTTGTTACATAATCCAAGTAATTACTAAAAGAAAAAAAAAAAACGTCAACGTATCTTTATCTTAAAGGGTAATTTGTTGAAGAATATCCCATGTGTACAAAACAACCAAATATTTGAAAACAAATCAAAATTAAGTAAAACCGGCTACAGTAAGTAATCCTCCAACTAAAACCGCCACCTGTCCAATCCGATCACATGCCAATAGAATAATATAAAGTATTTTAATTTTCAAAAGTATCCAATAAGATCAAAGGCGGTACTTGATTCAAATATTCCACCAGTAAGAATACAGAGACAGAGCGATAATCCTCTGTGTCACAGTCTATTATAATAATAAAAAATATATACACAGAGAATTAAAAAACCATTTTTTACAAAGTTTTTTGAAATAGAAGAAGAGTAGCTACCACTCCACTCTTTTCGTCTCTCTCTCTCTCTATATACATCGCCATTGTTGTTGCATTCGAAGCTTTTATAGAAGAAGTAATCTCTCTCTCTTTCTCTATTTCTCTGTAGTCTTCTGTATTACTTTCTCTTTTTATCGATTTTGTTTTGGTGGAGAAGAAGATGGAGAAAAACACACCGGTGAGGAAACCACATATGTCGACGGCGGATCTATTGACTTGGCCGGAGAATCAACCGTTTGAGTCTCCCGCCGCCGTAGCTTCTCGCTCCGCCGCTAGATCGCACCAGGTAACTTACTAATTCACTTAATTTCGCGATCTATGGATATTATTAATTTTGTTAATTTGAAATTGGGGGAAACAATCTCAGCCGTTGAATAAAATGTTTAAACTAATTTTGTTTTTGTAAATTTGAAATTTGATTCTTTCTGATTATTGATTTTTGTAAATTTGAAATTTGGGGGAAACAATCTCAGCCGTTGGATTGATTAATCTAAATTAATTTTACTTAATTTGTTAATTTCGCGATTTACGAATTTGAAATTGGGGGGATTAATCTCAGCCGTCGGATGGAATCAGCAAAGTTGTATTTGGAGGACAAGTTACTGATGAAGAAGTTGAGAGCTTGAACAAGAGGTGAGTGAGAAAGATCTGACGATTTTTTATTTTTATTTTCGAATTTTAGAAAATATTAATCAGGTAAAAAAACAAAACGGTACGATAATTAATAAATGCGAAACAACAAATAAAGTACGAAGAATCTGTCAATTTGTTAACAGATGATCCTGTCGTTATTTTGGACCGACCCTATAGAATGTTTTTTTTTTGTTTGGTAGGAAAGAGTTTAATTGCCATAATTAATGTCCTTAATTATGAAGCATATTTGGTATCTCTTCAATTTTAATTTCCCTTTTTTTGTTCTTCTTCTTATCGTTCACGCTTCTTTAATTTTGTCTTTTTCTCCTAATTTTATTCCTTATTTTGTAACAACTGATCCAGTCTAATTGTGATTCAAAAACCCCAAAATTTTGGTCTTTTTACCATTTATAATTGTTACTTGATTGAATTTGTTGTTAATGTTTTGGCAATGAATTTGATCGTAGGAAGACTTGTTAATTGATTCAATATCCAATAAATCTTTGGTTATTTCTGGTTTAGATTGGTTACTGTACTTGGTTAAATATGGATGTATTTAATGAAGCCTATATCTTTTGATGTTTTGGTTATGTAACCCAAAATCTTGTTTTTTTGTAGAAAGCCTTGTTCAAATTACAAGATGAAAGAGATCACAGGGAGTGGAATATTCTCTGTGTATGAAGAAAATGATGATTCTGAGTTAGGAAGTGCTAATCCGGCGACTAACGGCAAATCAAGAACATTCCAGGTTTGTTTGTCTATGTTTCTTATTGAGAATAAGAATACATTTTGTAGTTTGTTTTGATCACTTTGTGTGTTTGGATTATTTTAGCAACCACCAGCAGCAATTGTGAGTCACATTTCGTTTGGGGAAGAAGAGATTGTTACACCGAAGAAGCCAGCAACGGTGCCAGAAGTGGCGAAGCAACGTGAGCTCAGTGGTACATTGGAGTATCAATCTGATGCTAAGCTTAATAAGCAATTCTCAGATGCTAAGTGTAAGGAACTAAGTGGTCATAACATCTTTGCACCACCACCTGAGATCAAAGCTCGTCCTACTGTTCGTGCTTTGGCTTATAAAGACAACTTCGACTTGGGAGAATCCGATACCAAACCCGTAAAACGCCTCTCTAAACTTCTACTTACTCATATTAGTATGTCTCTACTTATTATTGTCAATCACACCAATGTACTAATACTTGCAGGATGGGGAACTGAAGACGGCTAAGAAGATTCCGGATAGGAAATTCATTGATTTGTCGGGGAACAACGTATTCAAAGGCGATACTACGTCTCCCTCTTCAGCCACGGCTGAGAAGCTTCTAAGCACCGCGAAATTGAAGGAGATAAGTGGCAATGACATATTTGCAGATGCAAAGGCTCAGTCTCGTGACTACTTTGGCGGCGTTCGTAAACCACCGGGCGGAGAAAGCAGCATTGCATTGGTCTAAACCCACTCTACCAATAATAATTATATAGCCCAAGATTAAAGTTCTCTACAAAAACTTAGAAGGTTCTAACTATTTATCTTCATTAATAGATAATGTACTTTTGGATGTTTTTTATTTCTATGTTTCCGGATTTGTGATTGAATGGTTATGAAATGATCGAGATAGGCAAAATTGATCGGAGTTTGTTACCGGAAAGCTAATCTGGTCTCTTACGACTTTGTGGAGTTTATTTGTTTTTGTGAGTTCAAGACTCATTGTTTTGGTTTGTCTCTGTATTTGTTGCCAACTAATTGTTGGGTACTTGATTGATTTTATTGATTATTTTGGGGCTAATCTGTTATTTAAGAAAAAAGATTGTAGACCGTTTCTGCAAAAGCTGTCTTACACGTTTGGTGCAGTGGGTAGGACTGAGAGCAGATACATAAGATTGGGAAGTCTGTTTCTTTTTTGAAAAGGAACCTTTGGCCCTGGTCTGTCCCAAATGAGAAATATATGTATATAATGACATTTTGAAAAAATTTGTTGCTTTAATAATTCTGTATTTTATGAAAATTACTTTGTTGTATCTTTTTAGTATGGAGTAGTATTTCATAGGGAGTCAAACTAAAACTGCAAAAAATTAAAACTGGGTATGGAAAGCAAAACTTTTGGAAATGCGTGTAAATATTTCAAGAGTGTAAATTTTTTTTTTTTTTTTTTGAAAGGTTAAATTTGTTAATCAACAAAAGAAAAAAAAAATACAAAGAGTTAGGGATATCTTGGTTCGATTTGGAACTGGTTAGGCAACCAAAATCAAAACCTTACAAAAAGATTAAAAGGGTGGCTGAAAGTCAAAAGAAAGGGAGAGTAGGGGTTACTAAACTTTGTTTGACAATACATATCTAGTACTTAAGTATTAAATAGTTCAACTAAAAATAATTTATATCACTCTTCAAATTTCTTAGGATTAAGTGAATACAATTTTGAGAAATTTTGGTAAATGGCAAGATTTTAAACATTAAATAAATTAGAGACTATATATATATATTGTAAAAAATATGGAATTTAAATTAGAGACTATATATATATATATATATATATATTGGCTAAGGTTCCATAACTGTCATTTGCATTATTATTGTGAACAACAATTCCCTAAAAGATATGGAATTTAAAGTCTAAACTTTGTTTCGCTTGTTTCAAATTCGGTTTTTCTATATTACATCGTTGCTCAATGATAACTTGATCTCCTTTAAGAGTTTTTCGAAGTGCATCTACTCCAAATTTTATGAAATCGTTTGTTAGAAATCATAATATTTTATAAGGTTTCATAAGAGTGGCTATAAATATCAAAACTATATCTTAATAAGATTTGATAAATGGGCATTCTAGCTTTGTTTTAGAAAGTTTTAAATATACTTATAAAAATCGATTCTTATTACTCCCTCCGTTCCATAATATAAGGCGTTTTGGAAAAAGTTTTTTGTTTCACAATATAAGTCGTTTTTGAGTTTCGATGCAAATTATATGTTATTTTAATATAATATGATTATTTATATTATGTAGTCTTTTTTATGATTGGTTGAACTTTTTAAAAGTAGATTTTCTTAATCGGCGTGCTTTAACCTAAAACGACTTATATAATGAAACGGAGGGAGTATTTTATAAGGTTTGAGGAAGTTTTATAAAACTTTATAAGAATTTATGAAGATGTTTATAAAAATCTCAAATCATATCTTTTTCTCTAAACAAAATAGTCTTCTCAAAATCATAAAAACTAACACTAGAACTGCAAAATTTCAAATATCATGAAGCAAAACAAATTTGATTGATTGAATCACGTCAAAAAATAACTTCAATAAATTTGGTGAAGATTTGTGTAAATTTGATTCTTTGATAATTTGAGTATATCAATGATATTGATTTTTTTGTTATGTGAGCATTATAATGACGCTTAGGTTGCTGAGATTTGCTACCTAGATTACTTTATGGCTACTCTTCCACATTTGCGTAGAAATATATGAGAGTGTGATTAATTCTATCTTGGCTATTGTTTCATAACAGCCATATGCATTATTATTGTAAACACTAGGAATTAGAACCCCCGCGATGTCGCGGGGGAAAATACTTCAAAATCGTTTAAAAAAATATCAGACGAAAAATCATAATGAAGTGTAACAATTTAATTTTTTATAATAATAAATCAATATATATTTTACGAAAATTATGATAAAGAAAACATTTAACAGCATTTTTTTTTTTTTTTTTAACATCATCATCATTCTTATTAACCTTGAATCATGGAGTAATCCAATTGTAAAGCATCTGTAATTACAGCAGGTACATAAGAATAGAACATGAATTGTAAATCTTGAGGGATGCGAGTCGTAGCCATGATGTCTGCCGGTTTGTTCTGTTTCCTTTTTACCCAATGAAATCGGCACTCTTGAGATCTTTTTTTCCATGCCTGAATATCTCTAATCCAATTGAAAACACCAAAATGTGATCTTCCCCCGTTTATGATGTCTGATATCTCTTTGTTATCTCCTTCAAAACAAACTTTCGTATGGCCGTGACTCCAACAATTTTGCATAGCAATGATTAGTGCTTGTAGTTCGCTTTCAAGAGCACTGTTCGTCAGCCTTCCTTTTGCTTGACCTGCACTTACAAATAATCCATGATCATCCCTCACTATCCAGCCAGCTTTGCTACATAATTAGTATTAGAAAAAGATTAATTTGTAACTAAAAAACTTTCCTCAAGTGCAAAAGACATCAAATAAACCAAAGGTTACAACGGTTTGATAAATAAGCCAAAATGTTTATTAGTTCGACAAATAAACCAAATTCTACTATGTTAAATTAAACGGTAGCAACAATTCATTTAAATATATTTTAGTAATTAAATATTTTTTTAAAAAAATGATAAACTTTAACCAAGAGACGCGACCGTGTATATCAAATATACCCAAAGTTGCAATGATTCATCAAATATACTAAAATATTACAATGGTTCGTAAAACAAAACCAAAAGTTGCAATGATTCGTCAAATAAACCAAATGTTGCAACAATTCAATTAATTGTTACATTTTAGTAATTTAAAATTAAGAATTAAAAATAATAATTTATGAAAAGTTACACCAACTGTAGATGATTAAATGTTATATTAATTTATAAATAAACTTAAAGTTGTAATTGTTTGTGAAATATACTAAATATTGCAATGGTTCAACAAAACAGTTCCAACCGTTTTACGAAGAGTTACGATAAAAAGATACAACTTTAGAAAATATTTATTCGGATTGTAACTTTCTAAAAAAACATAACGTAAAATATATATTTTAGTTTAATAAAAAATAAACGAAATGTTGTGATATACCAAAAGTTGCAACGGTTCGTCAAGTTCGTCAAATAAACAAAAGATTACAACGGTTCGTAAAAAAAACCAAAAGTTGCAATGATTCATCAAATAAACCAAATGTGTTAACAGTTCAATTAAACGATTACAATCTTATTTAAATACATTTTGGTAATTAAAAATTAAAAATAATAATTTATGAAAAGTTATACAGAAAGACGCGACGATAGATAATTAAATGTTATAGCGATTTATAAAATAAACCAAAAGTTGCAATTGTTCGTGAAATAAACTAAATATATAAACCAAATGTTGCAATTATTCGTGAAATAAACTAAATATTGCAATAATTCGAATAAGCGGTTGCAATTGTTTATAAAGAGTAACAATAAAAAGACGCAACCGTTGAAGACATTCGGATTGCAATTTTTCAAAACAAAACATAACCGTAAAATATATATTTTTGCTTTTAAAAAAATAACGAAAAATTGCGATTAAAAGATACAACCGTTCACAAGTAATAATTTATGAAAAGTTATACGGAAAGACGCGACGATAGATAATTAAATGTTACAGCGATTTATAAATAAACCAAAAGTTGCAATTGTTCGTGAAATAAACTAAATGTATAAACCAAATGTTGCAATTGTTCGTGAAATAAACTAAATATTGCAATAATTCGAATAAGCGGTTGCAATTGTTTATAAAGAGTAACAATAAAAAGACGCAACCGTAGAAGACATTCGGATTGCAATTTTCAAAAAAAAAAAACATAACCGTAAAATATATATTTTTGCTTTAAAAAATAACGAAAAGTTGTGATTAAAAGACACAACCGTTCACAAGTACAAAAGGCATTTATTGAGATTGCTATTATATATAGATTAATTCCCTATAAAGTAAAATCTTAAGTTTAAAGTTTATTTTGCTTGTTCCATACTTGGATTTCCTATATTACATTGTTGTTGCATGATGACATAACTCGAACTCCTTTAAATGTTCCTCGAAGTGCATCTAATTCAAATTTTGTAAATTATAAAATTTAGTGGGTATTTAAACTGATTTATTAGAAAACTTAATAATTTTTAAGGTTTTATAAGTATGCTTATATATATTAAAACTGTATTTTAATAAGATTTGATAAATGGGCATTACAGTTTTGTTTTACAAAGTTTTAGAAAGACTTGTAAAACTCATTTTTTTTAATTTCATAAGGTTTGAAAATGTTTATAAAAATCTCAAACCATATCCTTTTTCTCTAAATAAAATAGTCTTCTCAACTCATAAACTCTTACACTAAAACTACAAAAATTTAAATAGCGTAAAGCAAAACATATTTAATTGATTGAATCATGTAAAAAAATCAGTTCAATAAATTAGTTGAAGATTTGTGTAAATTTGAATCTTTGATATTGATAATGTTACTTATGTAGTACATCAATGGTATCGCTTTGATGTTATGTGAGCATTATGAGGATGCTTTAGAAAAATGATAATTCAAACTTTACTTGTTTGATGGATAACCACATGAGAAATATGGGCAAAGATATTTTTCCTAAAGAACCTATCAACAAATGAATTGAATCTTTGTTAGTGTTACTTATGCAATATATCAATGATATTGCTTTGCTGTTATGTGAACATTACGATGATGCTTAGAAAAATAATAATTCAAACTTTACTTGTTTGATGGATAACCACATGAGAAATATGGGTAGAGATATGATTTTTCCTAAAGAACTTATCAACAGTGTCGCTCACACTACTTCCATATAAAGAGAAAATAATGCAAACCAATATATCGAACTGACGTGACAAAGGTTTGGAAAGGATATGCTCAATTTTTTTCAAAGAGATAAATCTGAATTGATGTCAAAGAACGTCGATAGTAGTGACAATATATCTGAGTGAGATTTAATTATTTTGAGTTATAGAGACAAATCTCAATATATAAAGGATGCATATAATGGAGTGTATGTTCTATTCTATGAACGTATGGCTGATACTATTCTATCCTATGAACGTATGGCTGATACTATTCTATTCTATGAACGTATGGCTGATACTGTTCTATTCTATGAATGTATGGTTGATACTGTTATATTCTATGAACGTATGCATAATAGTGTTCTATTCTATGAACATATGGTTGATATTGTTCTATTCTATAAACGTATGGATGTCTGAGAATGTTCTAGTGAGGGTATTTTGGGTATTTTTGGTCCATGTTTGTTTCTCCTAGGTTTTTTCCTTTATTGTACGTATTTGTTGTAGTCGCTTATCTGAATTATCGAACATGAAGAGGTAGAACGAGGCATTGAGAGAAATTGTAGCTCCTGAATTTCTTTGATCTTAGTAAAATTTACAGCGACAAAAAGTGGACGTAGCTCTCACATTGAAGGTGAACGACTATAAATGTTGTATGTACTTTATTTCTTGCTTTAATTCGTGTTCTTAAAGAGGAATTACATCCGTAATTCTTAACAAATACTAGTAAAAGTCTTCTAAAGAGTCATCACTAAAACTTTTCGTATTCAGTTCGATAAAAAAGTTTCAGTACAAACCATTACCAAGTGAAAAAGACAACAGAAAAATATAGTCACAGTATATATCGATAGAAAGTGAATCTATAGCTTACAAAGAAACCAAAAAGAGCTAGTATCTATAAGATCTTTAGTTTTTTGTAAGGAGGAAAAAAAATCAAAAAATATTATATATATAAAAAAAAGAATACTAGCCACCAAAATCATAATTATGGAGAAGACCAATAGTTGTATCACGTTTTCTAATTTAGAGTCTTTTATTTGAAAAATAAATGATTGATATGATAGATGAAAGAAGGGTGACTAAAAATGACAAAACAAATACAAGAGAAAAATACAATATTAATGTGTTTAATCTATTTAAAAAAAAAAAAACCAAAAGTGATCAAAAAGTAAAGTGACGAAAATAAAGATTATGGACTTGAATGGAAGGCAGACCAAGTGCAGTCCTCCTACACTTTTACTTGAACCGCTAAAATGCTTCCATTCACAGTATATTATGATCCATTTTTTTATTAAAAATTAAAATAATAAAAATAATAGTGATCCATAAGCAGTCCAAAAAAATGAGTAAAAATAGTGGTCCGTCTGGTACAGTAATTGTACAGCAAAAATGAAGCGGATCAGGGCGTTTCTTAAAAAATTGTTCTTTTTCCTTAGAAAAAATATATAAAATATGTAAAAATAATAGAAGTTGAATAGAACAAATTAATAAAATTATTATAACTGCACTACACTAGTTTAATCGTACTTATTTTATTTTTTTCTGGCATATAAGGAATTACATTTGACCCAAATTATAATTTTACATCATAGTTTGAAAAGTGATTTTACACGAAAGTTTGAATATTATGATTCATGGTTTGACCAGTTAATTATGGTTATCTAGATGCTATTTTAATATTGTAATTAGCTTGGTATATATAAGCGTAATGATATAATAATTAAGTTAGATTTCGTTTCTTAAGTTAGATATCATAATCAAACAAACTAATTAATTTTAAATATTTTAATGTAGTTAGATGTTATTTTTTCTTAAATAAAATATTTTTATGAATTTTTAATTATATATAAAAGTAACTTTATAATTTTTTTTTTGTCAAGGAAATCTGTCACAAATGCTTCTGCTCTCCAACAGCCTCGATTCCATTTTTGACAAGCCGGAAGAGTTCTATAGTGATGCCAAGCTAGTTCTTGCCAATGGCCATGAGGTATCCTTCCACCGTTGCATTCTCTCGGCGAGAATTCCCTTATTCAAGATAACGTTAGCAAGAGCTGAGTATATACAAGTAGACAAAACCACAAAGCTTGAGCTTAAAGAAATCGTCAAAGATTATGAAGTTGGTTTCCATTCTGTGATAACTGTTTTGGCGTACGCTTATAGCAACAGAATCAAGCCGCCTCCAAAAGAGATTTCAAATTGCCTAGACATGAATTGTTGTCACTTGAACTGTCACCCGACTGTGAATTTTTTCATGGAGGTTCTCTACTTAGCCTCCATTTTCCAAATTCCAGAGCTAGTTAGTAGATATCAGGTAAAACACTCTCCGCCAAGCACTAAATCTGACTTACATTATAAGATAATTAATTAACCAAGTGTTTTACGTGTTTTCAGAGTCAATTACTAGAAATTTAATATTAATATGTTTAAATTATTACGAAACAAACAAATAGGTAACTAATGTAAGTAATAAAAAGTTAGGTTCATAATTGATAGGAAAAGATTTATAATTTCTTACAAAAAATTATTGATTTGATACATGAAAGAAGTTGCTAAAAAAAAGATAAAAATTTAATATTAATATGTTTAAATTATTACGAAACAAACAAATAGGTAACTAATGTAAGTAATAAAAAGTTAGGTTCATAATTGATAGAAAAAGACTTATAATTTGTTACAAAAAATGATTGATTTGATACATGAAAGAAGTTGCTAAAAAAAGATAAAAATTTAATATTAATATGTTTAAATTATTACGAAACAAACAAATAGGTAACTAATGTAAGTAATAAAAAGTTAGATTCATAATTGATGTGATTGATAGGAAAAGACTTATAATTTCTTACAAAAAATGATTGATTTGATAGTAGAAAGAAGTGACTAAAAAATTACACACAAAAAATACAAGAAGAAAAAGAAAAACTAAAGTGTTCAATCTAGGCATGGGCACTCGGTTTTTACGGTTTAATCGGTTCGGTTTATTCAATTTTTTGATTTTTCGGTTATCTGAAAATCCTGCCGAATTGAACCGAATAAAAATTCGGTTCGGTTCGGTTATCTGCTTAAAAATCTATTCCGAATAAAACCGATATTTATTTATTTTCGGTTTAATCGGTTAACCGAATAAGAATTACAATCATGTATGAGTTTAGTCACGACACTTTTCCTCTATGCTATGAAATTCATAAGATCCAATCGAGAAATCCTTCTAGATGTTACAAAAAAGTTACAATCCGAACGATTAAACCCATGCAAAATATTAAAGATTAGACCCTTTAATAGCAAATAAATCCGAGTTTTGAACACAAAATCTAAGTTTCGTAATTTAATAGATTAGGAATATTAGTGAGAAGAATTAGGCGAAAAGAGACAGCAGAATTGAGATAAAGTGAAACTTTTATACAAAGAATTGAGATTCGAAAGAGGAAAAAGGATATATAAACCATTGCATACAAAAGGGTGAGTGAATATGTTCTCTCGTTTCTGGTTTTTTAGAGGATTTAGATCCGTGAGAGGTAGAAAGAGAAGCGGTTGGGAGAAGAAGTGTAAGAAAAACAAATTAGATCTAGGTTTTCTATTTTATTTTATTAGATAGATCGTGGGCTATAATTGTTTTTGGGCCAGCCATGATTTAGTTATTTACCCATATTACACAAAATCTATGTTTTACTTCATAAGCCCAAAATAGCCTAGATTATTTAAAACGCAAATACCCTAGCGTTTTGGTTATCTCTTTTCTTTAGTCATCGTCTTTATTCCAACGACGGATCTTCAACATCCATAACTCAACCTTGCTTCTTCTGTCTATCCATTGCGGATCTTCGAAGATAGGTGATGGTTGCAAGAAAACCGAATAACTGTTCGGTTATGGCCTGCCGAACCGAACCGATTCGATAACCAAAATCCATAAATATTTTTGCCGATCGGTTCACTCTTCCTTTCAGCTCCAGCGCCGATAACCGAAAAACTCGGTTCTTTAGGTTCGGTTTCCTCGGTTATCACTGAATGCGCAGGCCTAGTTCAATCTATTATAAAAAAGAAACTTTATTTTTCGAGTTTTCATTTTCTTATTGTCATTTGAAATTATATTAAAAATAAAATTTTATTAAAAAAAATCTTTTTTTAGTCGACCAAATCCATTAATATAGAAAGCCATCAAAAACATTACAAGTAGTTTTGTTGAGACCCAACAACCTGGACTTTACATATTGAAATTAATAATTAAAAAATAGAGAAGATATTTTACAAATAAAGTCCAGATTTCGACAGATGTGAGACAAATGTTTGGACGAAAAAATAACAAAAATTGAATCTTCAATGTTTACCGTCGTCCGTCACAAGCTCTGTTCAATTCATCGCCACCACCGAAGCAGATTTTCTTATAGATCTAAATTTCTAAAATGAAATCCGCTTTTTACTTCAAATAACCAACTACTTTAGAGATCATTCTACAGTTGCACAGCTGCCGCATTAGATTGGAACCGTCACATAACCTTAAAAGATTGAAGGATTTTCAAATATTATTTGCTTCAACTTAGGCTCCGTATGGAGAAAGCGGATCATGCAGACCAAGCGGATCAAGCGTAACAAATGCTGATCAAGCGGATCCGGCAATATAAAATGTGAATCTTACGGTTGCGGTCTAAAATATATGCTTGAATGATAAAAGCGGATCAAACGGAGTAGATCACATATTTATATAATAAAATAATAATTTTTAACTAAAATATTTTATTATAAAATAATTTATACTCAATTTAAATTTTTATATTGGTTTACCATCTCTTTGAACATGTATATCATTATTTTGTTAATTCACGATATATATATATGATGTTGTTATTCTAACAATACGGAGTGTTTATTGAAAAATATTGCAGTTAAATAAAGCATTTAATTATCCAAAATTTGGTTTATCATTATCATACATGACTATTTTTAATAATTAGGGACAAAAGGTAATAAAAGTTAAATAAAGGACATATGATTTCAAAAAATTTAATAATAAAATTTTTTAAAAATGAAGAAATATATGAAACACTTGGACCATTACAAAAATGAGGGCTCCGAATGGAGAAAGCGTATCAGGCGGAGCAGATCAAGCGGACCAAGCGTATCAAGCATATCAAAAGCTGATCAAACGTATCTGGCGGTACAAATGCAGATCAAGTAGTTCGAGCGCTTTAAATATGTGTTCAATAATGAAAGCGGATCAGGCGGTGCAGGTGAAATATTTATTTTACAGAAAATATTAATTTTATATAAAATATTTTTACATAAACAATTCATACTAAAAACAATTATATTAAATAAATTTGCAATATTGGTATAACATATTTTTGAAATGTGTTTAAAAATACTATATATATATATATTAAAATAAGAGACAATTGGTGCAGAGACAAAAAGGGATAAAAAATTAAGTAGGAGACAGTCAATTTTTTTTTGTCAAGGAAATCTGTCACAAATGCTTCCGCTCTCCAATAGCCTCGATTCCATTTTTGACAAGCCGGAAGAGTTCTATAGTGATGCCAAGCTAGTTCTTGCCAATGGCCATGAGGTATCCTTCCACCGTTGCATTCTCTCGGCGAAAATTCCCTTCTTCAAGACAGTGTTAGCAAGAGCTGAGAAGATACAAGTAGACAAAACCACAAAGCTTGAGCTTAAAGAAATCGCTAACGATTATGAAGTTGGTTTCCATTCTGTGATAATTGTTTTGTCGTACGCTTATAGCAACAGAATCAAGCCGTCTCCAAAAGAGATTTCAAATTGCCTAGACATGAATTGTTGTCACTTGAACTGTCGCCCGACTGTGAATTTTTTCATGGAGGTTCTCTACTTAGCCTCTATTTTCCAAATTCCAGAGCTAGTTAGTAGATATCAGGTAAAACACTCTCCGCCAAGCACTAAATCTGACTTACATTATAAGATAATTAATTAACCAAGTGTTTTACGTGTATGTTAGAGTCAATTAATAGAAATTTAATATAAATATGTTTAAATTATTACAAAACAAACAAATAGGTAACTAATGTAAGTAATAAAAAGTTAGGTTCATAATTGATGTGATTGATAGGAAAAGATTTATAATTTCTTACAAAAATGATTGATTTGATACATGAAAGAAGTTGCTAAAAAAAAGATAAAAATTTAATATTAATATGTTTAAATTATTACGAAACAAACAAATAGGTAACTAATGTAAGTAATAAAAAGTTAGGTTCATAATTGATGTGATTGATAGGAAAAGACTTATAATTTCTTACAAAAATGATTGATTGGATAGTAGAAAGAAGTGACTAAAAAATTACACACAAAAAATACAAGAAGAAAAAGAAAACACTAAAGTGTTAAATCTAGGCCTGGACACTCGGTTTTTACGGTTTAATCGGTTTGGTTTATTCAATTTTTTTATTTTTCGGTTATCTGGAAATTCTGCCGAATTGAACCGAATAATAATTCGGTTCGGTTCGGTAATCGGTTTTTCGGTTCGGTTATCTGCTTAAAAATCTATTCCGAATAAAACCGATATTTATTTATTTTCGGTTTAATCGGTTAACCGAATAAGAATTACAATCATGTATGAGTTTAGTCACGACACTTTTCCTCTATGCTATGAAATTCATAAGATCCAATCGAGAAATCTAGATGTTACAAAAAAGTTACAATCCGAAGATTAAACCCATGCAAAATATTAAAGGTTAGACCTTTTAATAGCAAATAAATCCGAGTTTTGAACACAAAATCTAAGTTTTGTAATTTAATAGATTAGGAAGATTAGTGAGAAGAATTAGGCGAAAAGAGACAGCATAATTGAGATAAGGTGAAACTTTTATACAAAGAATTGAGATTCGAAAGAGGAAAAGGGATATATAAACCATTGCATACAAAAGGGTAAGTGAATTTGTTCTCTCGTTTCTGGTTTTTTAGAGGATTTAGATCTGTGAGAGGTAGAAAGAGAAGCGGCTGGGAGAAGAAGTGTAAGAAAAACAAATTAGTTCTGGGTTTTCTATTTTATTTTATTAGATAGATCGTGGGCTATAATTGTTTTTGGGCCAGCCATGATTTAGTTATTTACCCATATTACATAAAATCTATGTTTTACAACATAAGCTCAAAATAGCCTAGATTATTTAAAACGCAAATACCCTACCGTTTTGGTTATCTCTTTTCTTTAGTCATCGTCTTTATTCAAACGACGGATCTTCAACATCCATAACTCAATCTTGCTTCTTCAGTCTCTCCATTGCGGATCTTTGAAGATAGGTGATGGTTGCAAGAAAACCGAATAACTATTCGGTTATGGCCTGCCGAACCGAACCGATTTGATAACCGAAATCCATAAATATTTTTGTCGATCGGTTCACTCTTCCTTTCAGCTCCAGCGTCGATAACCGGAAAACTCGGTTCTTTAGGTTCAGTTTCCTCGGTTATCACTGAATGCGCAAGCCTAGTTCAATCTATTATAAAAGAAACTTTATTTTTTGAGTTTTCATTTTCTTATTGTCATTTGAAATTATATTAAAAATTAAATTCTATTAAAAAAAATCTTTTTTTAGTCGAGCAAATCCATTAATATGGAAAGCCATCAAAAACATTACAAGTAGTTTTGTTGAGACCCAACAACCTGGACTTTACATATTAAAATTAATGATTAAAAAATAGAGAAGATATTTTACAAATAAAGTCCAGATTTCGACAGATGTAAGACAAATGTTTAGACGAAAAAATAACAAAGATTGAATCTTCAATATTTACCGTCGTCCGTCACAAGCTCCGTTCAATTTATCGCCACCACCGAAGCTGATTTTCTTATAGATCTAAATTTCTTAAATGAAATCAGCTTTTTACTACAATTAACCAACCACTTTAGAGATCATTCTACAGTTGCACAGCTGCCGCATTATATTGGAACCGTCACATAACCTTAAAAGATTGAAGGATTTTCAAATATTATTTGCTTCAACTTAGGCTCCGTATGGAGAAAGCGGATCATTCAGACCAAGCGGATCAAGCGTAACAAATGCTGATCAAGCGGATCCGGCAATATAAAATGTGAATCTTACGGTTGCGGTTTAAAATATATGCTTGAATGATAAAAGCAGATCTTTGCACAAAAAAAAAAAAAGAATGATAAAAGCAGATCAAACGGAGTAGATCACATATTTATATAATAAAATAATAATTTTTAACTAAAATATTTTATTATAAAATAATTTATACTCAATTTAAATTTTGATATTGGTTTACCATCTCTTTGAACATGTATATCATTATTTTGTTAATTCACGATATATATGGGAATATTGCTGATTTAAGCATTTTTTGGCCCAAAAATTTGAGAAATGGAATGAGTATCAGGACTTCAGATTTAGGTATTTCTGGACTCAGTGATATTACTCATTTACCTTTGAATTTTGGTCTCAATCAACACAACCTCCGACAACGTCGTCGTCCGTCAATTTCAAACACCATCTCCATCCTCGATGAATTCAATAGAGTCAATTGTTTTTTTATATACAAAACTAAACCCTAATAGTATCTACTAAACCCAAAGGATCCAATTATAAACAATAATTGAATCAAAACTTCTAATTCATCTTCAAATCTAAACTAAATTTGTAAATTACATGTTTGCGATTGACAAATCTTGGAGAAAATCGTGACAAAAACTGTTGTGTGACCGGTCTAAGCGAGGCGACAAAAACTTTTAACGGCCATCAAGCCACCATTATAAGGCGGAGCTCACCATCGTCATCGCCGCCGGTCATAAGTCGCAAACCACCGTTGTCACCGGATCTCGTCATCACCACCATCTAATTTCCAGTGTCGTTTTCTTCGTCTCGTCTCCTCATCGTCAATGAATCTCATCATTGTCATTGAATCTCATCGTCGTCACCGAATCCCATCATCGTTACCACCATCTCGTTCACCGGATTTATCATCGTGTTCACAATTTCATTCACTGGATTGATTTTAACAATCATGGCGGTCAACAACTCTTTCTTCAAGCCACGGCGGAGAGATCTGGGAATTGTTAAAAGAATTTGTCTGAAGAAGAGAAAGAGAATCGTGAGAGAGATGATTGTTTATGTGAGAGGGGTAAATTCGTCTTTTTGTTTAAATGAAAATACCTATTTTTGAAGTATGGGCAGTTGTACTTGATTTGATAATTTTGGTTGGGATAAAGCCCAACCCGGTAATTGATTCATATATATATATATATATATATATATATATGATGTTGTTATTCTAACAATACGGAGTGTTTATTAAAAAATATTGCAGTTAAATAAAGCATTTAATTATCCAAAATTTGGTTTATCGTTATCATACATGAATAAGTTCAATAATAAGGGACAAAAGATAATAAAAATTAAATAAAGGACATATGATTTCAAAAAATTTAATAATAAAATTTTTGAAAAATGAAGAAATATATGAAACACTTGGACCATTACAAAAATGAGGGCTCCGAATGGAGAAAGCGTATCAGGCGGAACAGATCAAGCGGACCAAGCATATCAAGCATATCAAAAGCTGATCAAATGTATCTGGCCGTACAAATGCGGATCAAGTAGTTTGAGCGCTTTAAATATGTGTTCAATAATGAAAGCGGATCAGGCGGTGCAGGTGAAGTATATATATTACAGAAATATTAATTTTAAATAAAATATTTTTACATAAACAATTCATACTAAAAACATTTATATTAAAATAAATTTGCAATATTGGTTTAACATATTTTTGAAATGTGTTTAAAAATACTATATATATATATAGTTATTTATATATATATATATATTAAACTAAGAGACGATTGGTGCAGAGACAAAAACGGGATAAAAAATTAAGTAGGAGACAATCAATTTTTTTTTTTTGTCAAGGAAAATATATTTCACAATTTTAATATTTATATACATGTATATATATACATATAGTGCGTTGAAAGTAATTAAAATGTTAAGTCTTGGAGTCTATGTATACATGTAAATACAAATAGAGTTGGGAGAACGACTTGTGTCCCCCCACTAAGTTTCATATAGTACCATAACAATACAGATTTCGGGTCTCGTCTCCAGTCCACACAAAACGAAACTTAAACTCCAGTTTCCCCCTAAATTGAAAGTTCGAGACCTTAGTCCCCATAAATTCTAATTTCGTGGTTTATTCATTGGTTTACTGTGCCAAAAACCAAATTAACCGCTTAACATCGAAATTAAACCGGATTTATCCAGAAACCAACCCGATTAGTTGACCCATTAAGCCCGATATTCCCCCAAATCGTAAATCGGGATGGATTTCAATGAAACCAACAATCTCGATGAAGACGAAGATGATTCTGTTAGTCAACAATCCGATTCCGTTAGTCAAGTATCGGATACCGTTACTCAGGTATCGGATTCCTTCGTGCAAGTGATTGATTCCGGTAATCAATCTTTGGAGTCTCTTGTTGTTACTGTTGTTGTTGGTAATGGTAGCTCAAGGTTGGAACTAGTCAAGGCTCAGATCGAAGCGAAGCTAAATCGAGCTCGTGAATTGGCTGCATCAGTTACTTCTGCTCGCAAGAATGCCATTAGGAAAAGAAGGAAAGCATCTGAGAATCTCCGATTAGCTTCTACAACTCATGAAGAGCTCGAGAAGCAGCTTGAGGAAGCGATCGAGGCCGAGGATTTGATGCGGCTGAGAGGATTAGCGAAAGCCTTGCTGCTAAGGAAAGAGATAGGCTAGCTCTGTTGGCATTGCTTCATCAAGTGGAATGCTGAGAATGATGCTGGATCGATTCTGGAGAAGGCGGAAGCTTTTTATTCAGATGAAATGGAGAAATGAAATTCTTGTTTTGAGGATGTGGAGGTTAGAAAAGTCGAATTGGATATAGAATATGTTGTTGTTGATAATGTTAGGTTGTCCTTGAATGGTACTCTTGAGGGATCCGTTGAACAGGATATGAAAGAGAAGGAGATGCTGCGGAAGAAGAAGGAACATTTGTCAGATGAACTGCTTGCTCTAGTGAAGGCAAAAGAAAAGGAGATTGACGAGAACGATTTGCAAATAGAAGAACATTTGTCGACTTTTACGCCGGAGATGAAGATCAGATTTCACAGATCTGCAAATCTCTAAAATAGCAATTCCATTTTTCAAATCTAGCGACTGTCGCTGCTTTTAAATTAATACTTGAGTCGTATCGCTGTTTTTCTCAGCGACTCTAAAATCTTCAAACTTAAGTCTCGCGACAGAAACTAAAGGAAGATGAAGAAGAAATGGAGGACAGGTAAAGACAAATTTTTGATCGCAAGCAGTTGTCGCTGCGATTCTCTCCCAAACAGGGCCGTAGTCATTATCTAGTAGAAGCATTTGAAAAACTCACTTGCTTTACTTATACAAAGACAGCCAACGACAAAGAAAAGAACCAAACTGCAGAGAATATGGAGAAGGCAGTGAAGTGTGGACATCAACCTAAGTTCTTGGAGGGAGAGAAAGAGCAAACCAATGTAATTCTTCGTTTAGTCCATCTGAATTGCAGTACTTATGATGTTGTTTAAGACCTTGTTTTAACAAATGGTGTTCAATGCTACACTATGTAACTTTTGATGATCTATGGAAAGAAACATGTTTTTAATAAATTGGTTCTGTAGCATATTATTAATTGGATTTCAAATCTATATATTTTAATTGCATATATTGTATTCTAGCATAAAATGCGCTATAAAAAATCAAAGCATTTTAATAAAGTTATGGTAGAAAGCACCTATAATAGCACGAAAAATGAGTTATTACATAATTAAAAAAAAATATAAAGTCGCTATACCAAAGCGTTTAACTAATGCTATGGTAAAATATTCTACCATAACATACGGAAAAAACACTATCGTATGTGGGGGGTCTACCATAAGAGGGGCATAAAACAGCGTTTATGAAAACGCTATTAATGACATATAATAGCTCTTTTCTCTAGCTAATAATGTAGATATTTCTTGTAGTGATATAGTCATAGTATATATCGATAGAAAGTGAATCTATAGCTTACAAAGAAACAAAAAAGAGCTAGTATCTATAAGATCTTTAGTTTTTTGTAAGGAGGAAAAAAAAATCAAAAAATATTATATATATATAAAAAAAAGAATACTAGCCACCAAAGTCATAATTATGGAGAAGACCAATAGTTGTATCACGTTTTCTAATTTAGAGTCTTTTATTTGAAAAATAAATGATTGATATGATAGATGAAAGAAGTGACTAAAAATGACAAAACAAATACAATATTAATGTGTTTAATCTATTTTAAAAAAATTCCAAAAGTGATCAAAAAGAAAAGTGACGAAAATAAAGATTATGAGCTTGAATGGAAGGCAAACCAAGTGCAGTCCTCCTACACTTTTACTTGAACTGCTAAAATGCTTCCATTCACAATATATAATGATCCATTTTTTATTAACAATTAAAATAATAAAAATAATAGTGATCTATAAGCAGTCCAAAATAATGAGTAAAAATAGTGGTCCGTCTGCTACAGTAATTGTACAGCCAAAATGAAGCGGATCAGGGCGTTTCTTAAAAAATAGTGTTTTTTCCTCAGATAAAATAAATAAAATATGTAAAAATAATAGAAGTTGAATTGATAAATTAATAAAATTATTATAAGTGCACTACACTAGTTTAATCGTACTTATTCTACTTTTTCCTGGCATATAACGAATTACATGTGACCCAAATTTTAATTTTACATCAGAGTTTGAAAAGTGATTTTACATGAAAGTTTGAATATTATGATTCATGGTTTGACCAGTTAATTATGGTTATCTAGATGCTATTTTAATATTGTAATTAGCTTTGTATATATAAGCATAATGATATAATAATTAAGTTAGATTTCGTTTCTTAAGAGCATCTCCAATGGCCAATATATTGGGTTCTCTTCAAAGGTTCTCTTCAAAAAGAATTTCAAAAATAAATGAAAATTATGTTATATGAAGAGAGACAGCTCTCTTGTGAGAGGTTTTGAGATGCAAGAGAGCCGATGACGTGGCAGCATCCCATTGGTCGATTTTTTGACAAAAGAAAGAAAAAAAAAACACAATCTCACGCGTAAAAAAAAAACAAAAGCTCTTTCTCTCCAGCGACGGCGATGGCGATTTGGTTCGATTTTCTCCGGCGATTGAGGCAGACGGCGACGATTGAGGGAAGAATTGAGTGGTTAGGCCGGGAATGAGATTCTAATGATGCATCGCATGTCACGATCGGGAATGAGAGAGATCACTGCAAATTGGAGATCCAAATTCAATGGATGGAGAGTAATCGATTCAGTTTGGATCGTAATTGGTAAGAGCATCTACTTCTTTTGTGCATTATCATGATTTATTTGGGGTATTTGATGTTCTTTTTAGAGTTCTTTGAATTTTTGAAATTAGGGTTCATAGTTTCGAAAATTAGGGTTTTCAGTTCTAAGCATTGATAAGGGGGTTTTTAAATAGAAAAATGTCATTTAAATCATCGGTTGACTATTTCCGTTGATTTAAAGCATGAACTATGCTCTTAGTGATTAAAATGCTCAATTTTATGTTGACTTTCAATATAATCACGAATTCTCGTTGACAAAGCCAATTAAAGCACAAAATCGGAATCGAAAGAAGAAAATTGATATCAAAATTAGAACTTGAAAATTAAAAATTCTCTCGATTTCTTCTCTAATCCTCTCGATTTCTTCTCAAATCCCGATTTAATCTTAGTTTCTCAAGATTTCTTCTTTCGATTTCGATTTTATGCCTCAATTGGCTTTTGTCAATGAAAATTCGTGATTAAATTGAAAGTCAACATAAAATTGAGCATTTTAATCACCAGGTGCAGAATTCATGCTTTAAATCAACGAAAATAGCCAACTGATGATTTAAATGACATTTTTCCCGTTTTTTAAATAAATTGGAGGCTATGTGTTTGTTATTTGGCATGATTGAAGTGAGGAGGAGTCGTTGCATGTTTGATTTTTAGGGTTCATAGTTTCGGATTGAATCAAATTGAGTCAGGATTGTTTTATTAGGGGTTTCATTGATATTTCCTTGTCAGGATTTAATCAAATTGAGCCATAGAATGCTTGATTTATGGTAAATAGTTTTGTTCCATTGATCTCCAATGGATAAAAGATGAGGAATTTACTAGTTTTGGGATCATGGTTTTGATAACTGAGCTAACTTGGCATGATAAAGAGTGTTGTCATAGATTCATAAGTTAGAGAGTAGAATCTAAGTCAGATTCAGGATTGGTTCTCTTTTAGTGTATGATGCGCATGCTATTGAGGAATTTCCTGGGAAATAGTTTGGACACATATGCTGATATGTTCGTTTCAATTGACATAAATGTATTTTGCAAATTCTGTGTTTGATATTAGTGGTTTCTGGTTGTTGATTCGAGAGAGTTTTATGTATCATGTTTTAACATGTCTTGTATGATATTGCTTTGTAATGTATGATATTGCTTTGTAATGTATGATATGCACTTGTAATGTATGATATGCACTTGTCTTGTATGATATGCACTTGTCTTGTTGTGTCACTTGTCTTGATATGTCACAGGTTAAATTAGTGTTTGGGACGAAGTGGTGTGTTGTTTGATGCCAAAGAGACCAACTTGTGCAAGTGTTTTTTTTGCTAGATGTCAAAGAGACCAATGTGTGCAAGTGTTTTTTTGCTAGATGCCAAAGGAGAGTGCCAAGACGAAAAGAAAAGAAGGAGACTTGTATATGTACCACAAATAATTTATGAAAATTATGTACCACGAATAAGCTAGAATGAATGTGTACCACAAACTTTATTCTTTGTATGTTTTGCCTTTGCTATAAATAATGGAATCGTCTTTGGATATCTCACAAATCAAGCTTTTCTATTATTGTTCTTTGCTTCAACTACAAAAACAATCTTTCCCTTAATTTTTCTTTGCTTCTACCACAAAACAATCAATCACCAAAGCTTTTATATATATCTATATATATTTTTTTTTGCAATTTTATTTTCAAATGTATGAAATTATTGTATGTTTAATATGTTATGAATTGTAATATTTTTCAGTTTTATGAAATAAAATAATTAAAAAATAATTTAATTTTTTCCTGAGAACCCCACAAAGAGAGCCTACCATTGGACTTTCCAAAATTAAAAAAATTTAACAAAAGCTCTCATCTCATAAATTTGAAAATTTTATTCTTAAAAAAATGGTGAGAGCCCATGGAAGGCTCTCACCATTGGAGATGCTCTAAGTTATATATCATAATCAAACAAACTAATTAATTTTAAATATTTTAATATAGTTAGATGTTATTTTTTCTAAAATCATGAATTTTTAATTATATATAAAAGTAACTATATAATTATTTTTATGATAATTAAAATGTATGATACTTATTTTTACATACATATTAAATATTTTACAATTATTTTTAGTATGTATAGTTTATTTAAAATATTTTATTTAAAATTAACGTTTTTTACAATATAAATATTTCACCTGCACCGTTTGATCCGTTGTCACCATTCAACACATAATAAAAGTGTTCGAACCGCTTAATCCGCATTTGTACCGCTAGATCTGCTTGATCCGCTTTTGTTCTGCTTGATACGCTTGATCCGCTCCGCCCGATACGCTTTCTCCATTCAGAGCCTATATTGACTAAAGTCATCATTATGGAGAAGACCAATAGTTGAATCACTTTTTCCAATTCTCAGTCCTTTTTAGAAAATAAATGATTGATTTGATACATGAAAGAAGTTGCAAAAAAAAAGATAAAAATTTAATATTAATATGTTTAAATTATTACGAAACAAACAATAGATAACTAATGTAAGTAATAAAAAGTTAGTTTCATAATTGATGTGATTGATAGGAAAAGACTTATAATTTCTCACAAAAAATGATTGATTTGATAGTAGAAAGAACTGACTAAAAAAATACACACAAAAAATACAAGAAGAAAAAGAAAACACTAAAGTGTTCAATCTATTATAAAAAAAACTTTATTTTTCGAGTTTTCATTTTCTTATTGTCATTTGAAATTATGTTAAAAATTAAATTCTATTAAAAAAATCTTTTTTTAGTCGATCAAATCCATTAATATGGAAAGCCATCAAAAACATTACAAGTAGTTTTGTTGATAACCAACAACATGGACTTTACATATTAAAATTAATGATTAAAAAATAGAGAAGATATTTTACAAATAAAGTCCAGATTTCGACAGATGTGAGACAAATGTTTGGACGAAAAATAACAAAGATTGAAGGCTCTGTATGGAGAAAGCGGATCATGCAGACCAAGCGGATCAAGCGTAACAAATGCTGATCAAGCGGATCCGGTAATATAAATATGAATCTTGAGGTTGCGGTCTAAAATATATGCTTGAATGATAAAAGCGGATCAAACGGAGTAGATCACATATTTATATAATAATATTATAATTTTTAACTAAAATATTTTATTATAAAATAATTTATACTCAATTTAAATTTTGATATTGGTTTACCATCTTTTTTGAACATGTATATGAAGGAAGATGAGGTACCTAACAAAATCTCATCTCTTTGTCATTATGCATTTGTTCTATATTAAATACTTAGATTATATTTTTTCAGATTAAGTGGCAGCCTTATAGTAAAGTTGAATAGCCCGAGGAATACACCTCTCAATTGCGTATGGTGTTTGCACATGTTCCATGCATCTGCTTTAACACCATCGCATACAATTGTCCTGGTACTTTCTTCTTACAATTAGGACTGGAGCAGTCAGACGTATTGCTTGGACGGGTGCCACGGGAAAAAAAGAAGAAGGGACACCCGTCTAAGATGAGCAAACACAAAGGCAAGGACTGGAGAGGACATAATAATTTCTACAAAAAGGTGAATTTGGCGTGGAAAAACCGAGATAATCATTTGGTGTATCAACGGCACAATGAAGAATCCGAGGTGAGGTGATTTTAATGTTTTTTTTCAGTCGATTGTGTTTACATATAGGTAGGAGGAAACTGTTTTTTTTTTTAACACAAGTGCTTCATGAAACACATGTGTTTTAGATAATGTGTTTCTTTTTCTAACAGAAGTGCCTCATGGACTTGGTCTATACTGGTTTTTTTTTAACACAAGTGCCTCATGAAACACATGTGTGTTATATAATGTGTTTCTTTTTCTAACAGAAGTGCGTCATGGAACCCGCTTGGTCTATATATTTAGATTCTGTGTTTTTCTTTTCTGTGGCTAAAACTTTGTTGAACATATTTCAAAGGGAGGAGGAGATAAGGAGCATAATGATCAAAGCGTTCCGTTTTTATCCAGTGACATGATGAATGAGGTGATTAGATTTTGTTTTTCTTCAGTGTGTGAGTTTTTCTAGATATAAAAGTCGATTGGATTTGATGACTTTATTTTTAAACGGTTGCATCTGTTATCTCGAAATGCTTATATGTTAAACTTAAAACAAGTGGCAGATGGGAGAGCCACCAAATAGTTCTCCGATTAGGAATGACGAGACCTTGGAGATGGGAGAGCCACCAAACAAGTGGCAGGAAAGCAGTAGATGGGATGACCATTCACATGTCATTGAGCTGGTCGAGACCTTGCCGGAGGAAAGCAGTAGATCGGTTGATGCAAATGTGAATTGTCTTTTGTTTTTTTTTTCTTTTTCTAATACAAATGAATTTGGTTCTCACTTTACTTGATTTAACAGCTGGAGTCCTCGGATGAAAATCACTAGGAAGCGAATGAAGAGGAGGGAGCGAATGAAACGGTGGGAGCGAATGAAGAAGAGGGAGCGAATGAAACGGTTTGTCATTCTCAATAATGCAAATGAATTTGGTTTTGTAACATATATTCTAGAATATTAGGAAACTAAATATTAATAACTGGCAGGAAAGAAGCGATCCTCGACTTCTTAAAAGAGGAAGAGACGGAATACTTAGAAGTGAAGGAAAATTAAAACCAACCGATAGATTTACTCCATCTTCTCGCACCAGAAACATGCAGGGGAACAAGAAACAAAAATTCCGCTCGATAGCCTCGATTTTGGAGGAAACGAGAGGCCAGTAAGCAGGGAAGTGACAGATTAACTTTATTGTGATACAATGCAACCTTCTTCAATAGTTTAGTTTTTTTTTATGTTCTTGTTATGTTTTTATTCAGATATATATATATATATATATATATATATATATATATATATATATATATATGATGTTGTTATTCTAACACTACGGAATGTTTATTGAAAAATATTGCAGTTAAATAAAGCATTTAATTATCCAAAATTTGGATTATCGTTATCATACATGACTAAGTTCAGTAATAAGGGACAAAAGATAATAAAAGTTAAATAAAGGACATATGATTTCAAAAAAATTTAATAATAAAAATTTTTAAAAATGAAGAAATAGATGAAACACTTGGACCACTACAAAAATGAGGGCTCCGAATGGAGAAAGCGTATCAGGCGGAGAGGATCAAGCGGACCAAGCGTATCAAGCGTATCAAAAGCGGATCAAACGTATATGGCGGTAAAAATGCGGATCAAGTAGTTCGAGCTCTTTAAATATGTGTTCAATAATGAAAGCAGATCAGGCGGTGCAGGTGAAGTATTTATATTATAGAAAATATTAATTTTAAATAAAATATTTTTACATAAACAATATATACTAAAAACAATTATATTAAAATAAATTTGCAATATTGGTTTAACATATTTTTGAAATGTGTTTAAAAATACTATATATATATATTAAACTAAGAGACGATTGGTGCAAAGACAAAAACGGGATAAAAAGTTAAGTAAGAGACAATCAATTTTTTTTTTTGTCAAGGAAATCTGTTACAAATGTTTGATAAGAAAGCATGGAATACAAAAGTATTACGAAAAAAGCATGCACTGCGGGTAAGATATTTGGTTGACTTCGAGCGAAAGAAAATTTAATGCGTCTTTGGTGACATAACATACAAATTGACATGTATTTATTTATTAACGGTTACACCAACATTAATTGTTTCGTCCATAAATTTGATGCATATAATTTTATATTAACATCTAAGAATGTAGTTATCACGTTGAGTCGAAAGTTAGATCTGTGTTTTTTGGTTTAGTGTGTTAAGTAAACAGTTTGATGACAATCGGAAGTGATCAAAATTTAAGTTAAATAAATTTTAACACGGTACAAAAATATATTCCACAATTTTAATATTTGTATACATGTATATATATACATATAGTGCGTTGAAAGTAATTAAAATGTTAAGTTTTGGAGTCTATGTATACATGTAAATACAAATAGAGTTCATTATTAACATTTGTATACATATTATCACATTTGTATACATATTACATACATATAGTACACAATATATAGAGCGTTATTACATTTATATGCATAAAAATATATACATGAAGCGTTATTAACATATGAGAAAATATGCAACAAGAAAATGCAGATCCATAACTATATTTGGATAACAAATAAGACAGATGAATTTTAAAATACAGATCTAATAAAAAAAAAAATAGATCTACATATCGAAAGTTAGAAGCTTCATTATTAACATTTGTATACATATAAACATATATATAGATTATTATTAACATTTGTATACATATAATTAATCATATTTGTATACATATTACATACATATTGTACACAATATATAGAACGTTATTACATTTATGTGCATAAAAATATATACAGAAAGCGTTATTAACATATGAGAAAACATGCAACAAAAAAATGCTGATCCATAACTATATTTGGATAACAAAGAAGACGGAAGAATTTTAAAATACAGATCTAATAACAAAAATAGATCTACATATCAAAAGTTAGAGGATTTGTGGAATATTAAGTTATTTTAAGTTGAAAGGGGGAAACTTAAACAAACTTAAAAACCACCGTTCATACATGAAGCGAGACGGATATAGGAAATCAAAAGAAAAAAACAAGCAAACTCGTCTGGAAAAAATCAATAGATAATTCCGGCCATTATATATAATCGGAGAAAAACGGATTGGTGAACAGTATCACATCATGAATCACAAAGAAGAATAAAACTGATATGAGGAAAGAGACTTCGCCGGCACGGATGAGCATTTACAGTTAAGAACTGATGGGACGGTGATAACTGTTTCTTTAAAAATTGAATAGCTTGGATGAGAGATAGATGATGATAACTCATAAATGCGTCTGACACGTTTTGTGGCCAAAATGAAGAGCGCGTGGGCCAAATCTTCTATTTAAAATAAATTGCAAAAAATTATATTTGGACCAAATCTTCTATTTTACACCCAATTATCTCTTAAACTAATCAAAAATAATGTTTAAATTTTCTTAGATAACATAAAAGAAAAGAATTATATAATTTTTATTAACAATATTTAGTATGTTAGATACCAAATAATAGCATAAACGGTTAATAAGTATGACAAATTAATTTTCTTATTTATTATCTAAGAATATTTAAACATTATTTTATTAGTTTAATATATATAGAATTTTTTAAAGTAATTTAAAATCTTATGATAAGGTTATTTAAAATCACTATACAAAATTATTTAATATTTTAGATAAAAGATAATAACATAAAATTTTAAAATATTGAAAACAGATAATTTATATATTACTCAAATATTTGGATTATTTAAAAATACTGTAGAAATATAGCAATAAATATGAGATAGAAATGTAAAACAAATTATTTGGTTAATTGATTGGATTTGAATCATTTATACAAATAATATTAGATTTTAGAATAATAATAAATAAAATAGACGAACCGCTTTTGAACCTAGAATTGCTGTGTAATTGATGCAGTTTTACTATTTGTAGCGGTTCTAAAGTTTTGTTCATAAATTTGGACTGCTTGTGTTCTATTAATTTTTTATTAATATAAATAAAAACGTATTTTATTAAAGTAAAAGTTGTGAATGGGAGATATGAAAGTGGACGAAGCCGTCCGGTGCTCGATCCGTCTTTTTTAAGTTTTCCATTCATAGAAGTCCAAGAACCGCAAGTGGTTGTCACTCTTTTCTTCACAAATTTGTACCCTCACGATACAATTCACTTTTTCTTTTAAAATATTAGCAGATCAGATTTTTAGTTGAATGGTGTTATATATACATATCATATGTTTTGGTAGACGAACCACTTTAATTTCATCTCTCCATTTAAGGCCTTAATCTCAAAGATAGATGCTCTATCTTTTGACATATCATGAGGTCAACTTCGTATAACTAACGAAGAAATTTCAGCGAAGATATTACTCTAATCATTTGAGAAGAACCAAGTCGCGGTAAAAAAAAAAAAACTAATCTATAACTACGAGAATTTTGATTTAGTTCCTGTAAAAAGAAGAACAAAGAAAACAAACTTGCCCACACAGCTGTGGTCCAGTGGTAGTTGAGAATTGGGGAAAGGTTGGAAGGAACTAACCCAGGTTCGATCCACGCTGGAAACAGAAAACACATTTGTGTGGAAAGTCTGGGTTTGGGCCAAAAGGCCCAAGCAGTTTACCTGGGTAGTCTAGTAACAGGCGATCTGGCTACCCCCTGGCATTAGTCGGAAAGCATTCCAAACTCGGGATAGACAATGAGGTGGCCCTTCGGGGAGTAGTCCACTCTGAAGTACTTCGGTGCGTTTCTACCGGGGCTAACCGGGTCAGCCGATAGAGTTTATCAAAAAAAAAAAAAAACAAACAAACAAACTTTGATGGAAAACGATTCAAACTAAGCTGGTAATAGAGACTAATATATTTTGACAAAACGAAAATTAGATATCCGACCCAAATCGGAAGATATTTATAATTTTATATATATAAAAAACCATTAAAAATTTCGGTTAATGGGAAATAGTTTTTTCTCCCTAAAAGATAAGGATGTGTTAAGACAGAAGATATTACTCTAATCATTTGAGAAAAACCAAGTCGCGGTTAAAAAAAAGAAACTAATCTATAACTACCAGAATTTAGATTTAGTTCCCGTAAAAAGATGAACAAAGAAAACATACTTAAATGGAAAACAATCCAAACTAAGTTGGTAATAGAGACTAATATACTTTGACAAAACGAAAATTAGATATCCGACCATAAAAAATTTCGGTTAATCTGAAATAGTTTTTTCTCTCTAAAAGATAAGGATGTGTTAAAAGAAAAAAAGCTTTGTGCTGTTAAAAAAAAAAACTTGAATTCCTTACAATGGAAATCAGATTTCATTTTTTACTTTATAGGAATTTCCCACGAGCAAGGGAGTGATGTAAGAGTGTTGTCGTTAGTCTTGTAACAAATAAAACAAAATAATAAACGAAACATATGACCAAAATATAGAAAGGGGTAAATTTGTAATTTCAATATATTTCCTCGGCTGCAGGCTGCAAAAAGCAGTGTTATGGCATTAATGGCGAAATGTGACTGAAAAAAAAAACGACAAAAGAGACAAATTTTGGACGTGAAGGTCTCCGTACGTACACACAACAACATTCTCTCTCTCAAACCCATTTTTGGGCTCTCTCTCCGTATTGTTTCCTTGGCCTTGGCTTTGCTCTCTCTTCTCTCTCTTCTTCTTCTTCGTTTGTGAAATCGGTTTCTACTTTTTACTCTGTTTTTGATCTGATGTTTGAAGAGAGATTCATGGGTTTTAGAGGTTTTCATGGCGATTTTAACTTCGGACAAGCTTCAGATCATCGTCCTCTTCCCGATTTTGGTTCCGGTGGGTTCTTACAAAATCTCGACACAAACCCATTTCTGAAGAATCAGTATTACAACAAGAGTGTTGAAGCTCTGGATTTGTGTAAAAAGCTTCACAAAATGGGTATCTCTTGTGACATGAGTATTTGGACTAAACCCGAAGAACCGTTCCGGGTCGACCCGGATGATTTTGGGTCTAGAGCTAGAACAACTCTTCATGGGTTATTTGGGTTCGACCAGAATCTGAATGGAGCTTCCTCTGTTCGTCTTCAAAACAACAACTTTCATGGAGTTTCTTCTTCTCCGGGAGAGATAAGATTGCTTGGCCATCAAGATTCCTTTAACCCAAACGGATTTGAAGAGATGATGGCTTTTAAGAATCACAGAGACTTTCTCTTGGACCACATGAATGTACCCATTAAGCGTATCTCATCTCCTTGTCACAGAAGCGTCTCTTTAAGCAACGGTCCGTTGATGTTTGAAGGAAATAGGGTTTCTCAAACCCTAGCCGCCATGGAAGGTTCTAGAGCTTCTTATCCAGAAGAGAGTACTCTGATGAGAAGGTATTTGAAGGAAGATGAGCCTAAGATCAATGGTGGTTTGCCTCTGAATCTCGTCTCTATGGTTGAGATTTACGGATCTGTGAACTTAATGGCCAAAGATCAGATTGGTTGCAGAGTTTTGCAGAAACTGGTCGAAGAAGGAACGGTTCTTGATGCTAAGGTTATATTTCATGAGATCATTGACCATGTGGTTGAACTTTCCATGGATCCTTTCGGGAATTACATTGTCCAGAAGCTGTTAGAGGTGAGTGATGAGGAACAGAGAACGTTGGTTGTGAGTGTGTTAACGTCAAAACCAAGGGAGCTTATCAAAATCTGTCTCAACACTTATGGGTAAGACATTTCAACTTTTGTGGATTGGGATGAAATATTATTTCTTGTTTTTTTTGAGAAAGATGAAATCTTTTCTGTTTATGGAAATATTTGAAGTCTCTGCACATCACTGTCAATAAAAGATGGCTAACATTTGGTAGAAAATGTTACTTTTTGCTGTTCTTGGACAAACCAAAAACTGCACACTTTAGGAAGCTACAAGAGATAAAGCTGAGACCTTTGGGATAGAAATCTACTGGTTTATGCCTTTTTGAATTCTGATTTGTGGCTAATGTGTTTATGGATTTAACCAGGACAAGGGTTGTGCAGAAGATGATTAAAACAGTGAAAACAAAGCAACAGATTGCATTGGTGAAGTCAGGTCTCAAACCGGGTTTTCTTGCTCTTGTTAATGATTTGAATGGGAGCCATGTGCTACAGAGTTGCTTGGAGTTCCTTGGTCCTAATGACAAAAAGGTTTAATTCAATCACCATCTTTTGTTTCTTACTTAAGCTTTGATGAATGCTACTAACTATGATGATAATTGCTGTCACACATTAATCTCCTTATTTTGTGTCAGTTTGTGTTGGAAGCAGCTACAAAGTACTGTGCTGAGATTGCAACTCATCGCCACGGATGCCGTGTGCTTCAATGCTGCCTTATAAACACTGTTGGACCGCAAAATGATAGACTCGTCGCTGAGATATTAAGAAACTCACATCATCTTTCACAGGATTCTTTCGGGTAAAATTAATATCTAGACTGTATACTCAAAAAAATTTCTTATGATGCATTGAATTAGTTTGAAAAACTCTCTTTATGGGTTGTGGAAATGGGCAGAAACTATGTGGTACAGTGCCTAATAGAGCAACAAGTTTCTGCAGTGAACTTGCTGGTTCAGTTTAGAACACATTACGCGGAGCTAGCAACTCAGAAGTTTAGTAGCCATGTGATTGAGAAGTGTCTAAGAGAGTATCCAGAGAGTCGAGCTGAGATTGTCCGCGAGCTCCTCTCTCTTCCAAACTTTGAACAGCTTCTGCAGGATCCTTATGCAAACTATGTTATCCAAACAGCTCTCTCTGTAACCAAGGTAAGCCCAAAATCATACATATTTTATACAACCAAAAGCTTCCAAAAAACAGAACTTGACATGGGTTTTGCGGTTGGTTGATTCAGGGAGCTGTTCGAGCTAGATTGGTGGAGAAAGTTTATAGGTTTGGGAATCTACAGTCGAGTCCTTATTGCAAGAAGATTTTCTCCAAGACCATCATGAAGAAGTGACTTTTATTAATAACCAAAAATTGTTGTTGTTGTTGTAAGATCGGATAGGGCTTTAGAGAAAAGAATGCCCTTAATGTTTTTGTTGTTGGTCTCCCTTTTTGTAGTGACAACAACTTTTGTCAAACCAGAACTACTTGCTAGTCTGTGTTTTAGGCCAATGCTCTTAATATATATAGTATAACTTAAGAGACCACAATAGTTCTCTCTGTCTCTTCTTTTGAATTATTTGGGAACTCAAAACACACAATCGAAAGTATCAAACAAGGTTTTGGAAAAACAAAATCAAAAGATGTAAAACTCGTAGAGAAATAGATGAGAAAACAAATGTTTCAAAATGAAAGGAACAAGAACAATAGAAGCATTAAGATTGATCAATAAAATGAATTGCATGTACGAAGAAGTTAAATAATACACTTAACAAGATAGTGAAAGAGATTTTGATTTTAAACGATGAGAGCATTTAGAAATCCATTGGGGATGATGTCTATAAAGTCTTGTCTATTCAGAATAGTTACTTTTTATTAATGACAAAAAAAGTAACGAAAATGAATATCAAGAGTCTTTTGAAGTCATCATTATGGAGAAAACTATGAGTTAAATCACCTTTTTAACTGCCAATCAGATTTAAGCATTATCTTTATTTTATTTCTCTTTCCAAGACTCATTATTACTTTCTGTTTTCAATAAAAATCTAATCATGTTTTTTAAATACATATCCATGAAAAAAAAATCATACAACTTTCTAATCAAATAGTTTTTTTTGTCAGTAAAATATTAAAGAAAAGAAAAATAACGATGTGATATGTTGAAAAGGTGATTTAACTCATTATTTTCTCTATAATGATAACTCATAAAAAAAAAAAAATATGATGGGTGAAAGAATAGAAAAAATAAAAGAGATTATATATTGTAAATTTCATTATTAGTTTTACGATAAAATCAGAATCTAGTTTTGTAATCCTTGGCCACTTAAAGTACTATCGGAACTTTAGTGATACATATTTCAGTTTATACTTTATTAGATTGGTGATTGCTTCCTTTAGTGGGTGTCAAGCAACAGTACAAACGAATTTAAAATCAAAACATGACTATTTAGGGTCTACATACTCGGTTATTGTTGGTTAAGTTTTGGAATCGATTTAGTTGTTGTGTTTAATAACAAGTTCAATTTTTTTTAATAGTTCATTTTTATTTATGATAAGAAAAAGTGATGAAAAGTAGAAAATAAATTTTTAAAAGATTTTATGAAATCATAATTATGGAAAACTAAGAGTTAAATCACCTTTTCAACTGTCAACTTATTCAAAACATTATTATTTTTATTTCTCTTTCCAAGACTCATTATTACTTTTAAAGTTCTATACAAAGTAATAATCTTAATAAGAGTCATATGTGTGTATTTTCTTTAAATCTCTTATATTTTGAAATAGAGGGAGTAATAATTAATGTGGTTGATGAAAAGACTAAATAAAATAGATTATATATTGTAAATCACATGTCAAGTTTTCCGATGAGATTATAGAATCCAATTAGCTTCCAGGAGTGAGGAGTGACGTAAGAGTGGGTCTTAATAAAAAATCTTTTTCTTAAAATTTTGAAGCACCAATAAACAATGAATTAAAAAACAAAACATGAATGAGTCCATATATCTTGTTATGAATGAGTCATTGTTGCTAGCTTTTGATTTGATTTAGTTGTTTTATTAAAGAATTTTTGTACAACTCATTTAAACTTAAAATTTTATAATTCTTATGTTTCATTATAAATGATGTTTACAAGTTTTTGCACATAATTTATAAAATCATAGAAATTTCATTTAATTTTTAAATTTTACGCAAAAATTTCATTAACTAAAACTAAGCCAACTAATAAAAAAATATTGCAAATATAAATGGTTAAACAATTTAGAACCAAAATCAAATTTCTAAAACATCAAATAAAGTGTAACGGAGGTAGTAATAATATATTTAAAGAGATGAGCAAATAGATTGTTTAAACAATGATAATTTTTAGAAATCCATAGAGAATGAAATCTATATAGTCTTTTGTGCCTATTAAAAAGTTCAGAAAATCTTGGGTATTTGCCTTTAATGTACGGATAAAAAATTAACAAAAATGAATATCAAGAGTCTTTTACATAGAAAATTGAAAATAACATTTAAAATAAAACCAAAACATTGAAATTTCTAAAACATCGATTAAAGTAAGACAAATGAAGTAATAATATATTTAACGAGATGAGTTAATAGAATTTTTGAACAAGAAAAACGTTTAGAAACCCATAGAGAATGAAATATATCTAGTTTAGTCTATTTCGTGCTTAATAAAAAGTTCAGAAAATCCAATAGTTGTCTTTACTTTACGGCTAAAAAAGAAAAAAAAAATGAATATCAAGAGTCTTTTGAAGTCATCATTATGGAGAAAACTAAAAGTTAAATCACCTTTTCAACTTCCATTTTGATTTAAGCATTATTTATCTTTCCAAGACTCATTATTACTTTGAGTTTTCTATATATCTATATAAATCCTTATAAATCTTGATAAACTTAATAATTTGTGTAGGTTGGTTTATAAAATATTTAATTAATCTTTATAATCGGGCGCTAATTGGTAGTAGGGCTTTTAGGATTGTAGGGACTTTAATAATTGTTATAATTTGGTTTTAAAAACCTTACAAAAACTTGATAATTTGCGTTTTATGTTGGTATATAAATCTTAACAAACTTTATAAAACCTTCTAAAAAGTTATACAAATTGGTTTATAAAACTTTATAAAAACTCAATTAATTGCTCAAAACTAATAACCTAAACTTTGATATCATATTACTTGCTCGCTCAACCAAACGCTAAGGACTAGGAGCATCAATTCATAGCCTGGGGTTCTTCAAATGAGATTCTACATGATAAAAATGAGCATGCTCATTCTACTATAATCAGCCATAGAGAATAAAAATTGATTTATCATCACAAAGTGAGACGCTATAATTTCATGCTGATGCATCAACTACATGCACACACAAAAAAAGAGAGAGTAGAATGATCAAAGTAGAAATTGAATATAAAATTCATTACCCCAATTAATTGGTGGACCTTCTTCAATGCCAAAGAGATGTTTTATGTGTAACACATAAACAAGTAACCAAAGAGATAAACTATGTTTTATCAATTTTCTAGTCTAATTCATCATCACCTTAAGGTCTTTAAATACACAAAATAAAACCACTGATCTAAGGAGGGAATATATATGTCTTATCAATTATTATTGAAACAATGAAATGATTCTTCTTTTCTTCCTAACCGAGTCTCTACGGTTCAACAGGTGTGTTGTTGTGGTTTAGTTTCTTGATCGAGTCATTTAGTTCGCATCACCAATCTTCTCATTACACAAAAATATCAAATGTAAAATTCTTTACCCCAATCTTCTCTTTGCTTACGCGAAGAAACCACATGATTATCATATGAACGAGAAAGGCAAAAAATCGAGCTAGCGAGAATCAAAAACAATTCCCACCAATAAAGAGAGAAAGTTTGCAAGCTTAGACATAAATCACCAAAAACTAAGCCAATATATGTAATCACTAAAGTGAAGGCCGATTAAAAACGCATCTTGATCTAGAAATCCATATATGAAAACAGTAAACTTATCCTCGATCAACAAAGAAAATAAATCTTTAAGTGGGAAGGAATGAAGAAGAAAACAGAGAGATTAAAAAGAAAAGAAAAATGATAAAAATAAATATTATTAGTCGCTTTAAAATCATTATCATGTAGAAAACCATAACTCTAAATTTGGATCACCGTTTCTAACTCTAAATTTGATTAATGCATTATATTTACTTTATTTCATTTTTTAAGACTCATTATTATCTTGTAAACAAAAAAAAATATTATTTATTTCAAAAAAATAGATGAAAGAAGTGATAAGAAAAATATAGAACAAAATAAACTATTAAAAAACCCAGAGAAAATTAAATTACTTTTTTTTTGGTAGGGAGAGAAAATTAATTACTAATGTGTTTAATTGTTAAAAAGAAATAAATAATTAATGTGACCGATATAGAATAGACTTTAAAAAATCTATATTTTAAAAAATCTCACTATTCAAAACATGTTATGTTATAACTTGACATTTCTCCAATTATCTTACGATGGAAATCTGATTTCAGTTTTATACTTTATAGGATTTTCCCAGGAGCGAGGGAATGACATAAGAGAATTGCATTTAGGCTGCAGCAAAAAAAAAACAATAATAAAGGAACAAAAATTTATAAAAGAAAACAAATAAAAAATGAAAAGTAACACATGACCAAAAATAAAAAGGGACAAATTCGCATTTTCCTAATATTTCTCGGCAGCAGGCTTCAACATTAATGGCGAATTGTGACAGTAAAAAAGACAAAGAGACAAACACAGCCTTTGGAATTGGACGTGAAGGTCTCTCCGTACGTACACTCACACTACAACATTCTCTCTTTCAAACCATTTCTTGGCTCTGTTATATTACGATCCTAACGAGTTGCAAATACCAACATGTTGAATGATATTTTAACAAAAAAAAAAAACAAGTTTAATGATACATGTAACAAAATAATTAAGGATATTTTAAACAATGAAAGCATTAAAAAATCTATGGGGAAGATGTCTATTAAGTTTAATCCATTTAATAATGGCAAAGAAAGTAACGAAAATGAATATCAAGAGTTCTTTCGAAGTTTTCATTTTGGAGAAAACCAAGAGTTAAATCATATTTTCAACCTTCAACTCATTTAAGCATATCTTTATTTTATGTTTCTTTCCAAGACTCATTATTACTTTTAGTTTTTTTATACAAACTAATATTTTCTTTTAAATACAATTTATATTAAATAAGATTATCAAATTCTTAAGTAAAAATATTTTTGTCATAATGATGATTCAAAAGAAATGAAAAAATAACAATGTGATCTGTTGAAAACAAAAAAAAATACAGATTAAATAATTTTATAATATATGAGAAAATAGCCATCTAACAAAATACAAAGAAAATACAAAAATCAGGTAAATATAAAATATTGATGTGTTTAAACAGAATAAAAAATGTGATATGATGATAGACTAGACTAAATAAAATAGAATATACTAAATCTCAGTATTAAGTTTACAATGAAATCCGAATTTAGAATCCAATTACCTTCCTAGGACTCTAGGAGTAAGGGGTGACATAGGAGTGAGTCTTAATAATAATTTTTCTTCTAAAGTAATGTTTAAAGTTTTTGCACACAAATTAAGCAATTATATAAACTATATTTAATTTATATTTTTATGCAAAAACAACATTAACTAAAATTAAGTTAACTATTAAGAAAAGTATCTTGGTCAAAAGTAAAACAATCTTTTTTAAAACATCAATTAAATATAACAGAGGGCGTACGTAATAATATATTTAACTCCGTAAAAAAATTCTTTTAAACAATAAAACATTTAGAAATCCATTGGAAATGATGTCTATTAAGTCTAGCCAATTTTGGGCCTAATAATAAGTTCAAAAAGTCCAGTTGAGTTGTCTTTATTTATGGTTAAAAAAATGAATATCAAGAGTCTTTTGAAGTCACCATTATGGAGAAAACTATGAGTTGAATCACCTTTTCAACTCCCAATATAATTTAAACGTTATTTTGATTTTATTTCTCTTCCAAAGACTCATTGGGTCTGAGTGGTTTAGGTTTAGAGGAAACAAAAATAATTTTAAAAGAAAAAAGTTACTAAGAGTAACCTAGTAGAAAATTTTAGTACTAATTTTGAGTTGAATAATTCTTCTACTTTTTGAGGAATAAAAAGAAATTACTTTTATTTCATTTTCTTTTGACTGTTAGTTTTTAACATATGTTAGAAGATTTTGTTTTCTACTATATACATCAACCAATCAGACCCATTATTACTTTCTTGTTTCTTTACAAACCAATCTTTTTCTACAAATACCATACCCAAAAAATACAAATAAAAGAGAAGTAGAGTCAATTGGTTTTTGAGTTTTGAGTTTTGACGGTGCCCATATGGACCATTCGTGCGGATTTTTTTTTTAATGGGCTATGAATCGGTTAGTTCACATAGACAACACAACAATATATAACGTACCCAAAAAATAATCATGTCCATTTGGACGTCTACAAGATGCCCACATTTTTTTTTTCATGTATTCAATTCATTTTTAATTAAAGTTTAGGGCTTTTTAGAAAAGTAGGTACTTTTCCAAAAGATATTTGAGAACTAGGTAGTTTTTTTAAAAAACTGAGGAATAGACACTTTTTGGAGGGTTTGTGAGATAGAGAAGTTTGTGTAATAGGGTAAAAGACAAATTAGGTGTCAAATACAATTATATCCTTCTTTGTTGTGAGAAAGCTTTTTTGATGTGGGACCATATTTAGTGATAGTGGGGCTAATATTATTTTTGTAGCCCATTTAAAATGATTTGATTTATTTGGCCCAAAGAGATTCTAATTTACATTAGTTTTTTTTTTGCCCATTTTTTGTCTGTTCTAAACGATTAATGGGTGTACATTACATGAAAGTATGTACACCGGTAGGTGTACATTACATGAAAGTATGTACACCGGTTTAATCTTTTGTGAACATTGGATACACCAGACGTGTACACTATAATGTACACTAAAATCATACACCATGCCTTTGTATACTTTGTTTCCAGACAGGTGCACAGTGTGTATACTTTAGAGGTGTACAAATTGTTAAATTCAGTACACCTTTTCTGAAGTATACATTGAAATAGACACAATATCTGTTCAAGTTGTAGGTGCACGTAACGTAAATGTATGTACACCGTATATGTACACTGTATGTACTGTGTAAACCAAATTTGTACACAGTTTTGTTAAAAATTGTTGAATTATACGATGTAGGTGTACACATAGTTTGTACACTAAATGGACACCATGTCTTAACATTTCACACATGTAAACAATATCTGTACACTAGCATTTGTACATAACTTGAAAGTATGTACACCGCTTCTATTCTTTGCGTGCATTGGGTACACTAGACTTGTACACTAATATTGTACACCATGTCTTTGTACAGAAATAATTTAGTAACTCACGAGAACATGCCACCTAATAAAAATATATAATTTTGAACATAAAATCCTTAATCCATTACTTATAAAATCGAAACAATCATTTAACTACATTTATTTTCTAAATCTAAACTCTAACAACTTATTTATAAAATCTAACCGTCCCTTATAAACACAAACCCTCTCTTATAAACCTAAACCGATATATAACGTATTTATTGTTTAGTTCGTTTATTTTTATTACTTGCAAGATTCTGAACCATAATATATTTTTTACTTCGTTTATTTTTATTACTTGCAAAAATCCATGTGGTTTTCTTATTAATAGCTACTATGCCTTATACATAGTATAGGTTGTGTACAGAGGCTTGTACACTATATTACAAACTAAAGTCGTACACCTTGTTTTTAGAAATTCTAGGGTTTTCATAACACGATATGTATACACAAACAATTAGAAAGCCCAAAAACAATTATAAATTATATTGATGAGGAATTTTATTGATGTGTAAATTTCTAAATTATAAAGCCCATAAACAATTAGAAGATGAAAACATTATTGGGTTGGTCTTGGTTTGGCCCAGTTAATATAACATCTATATGTCTTTTTGTTTTATTAGGTATATAAGACAAAACAACAGAAAGGGTATTTTAGTCTATTACTAAAAGCTGTATTAGAGGGGAAGTTGTATTAGAGAGGAAAGAGAAAAGTACTCATTTTTCTAATATATAAAAAAAGTACCTAGTTTGCCAATTATTTGTGGTAAAAGTGCCTAGTTTGCATAATTTCTCTAAAGTTTATGATGAGTTTAAACCTTCTCGTTGGCTTACAGTCTCTCAAACTCTCTATGCAACTTAAGGAATGTTTATTTGAAGCCACAAAAACTTACATTAGAAATTATAATAGTTTTAAGAGAGAAAGATACAATTAGATGTACATATCTTGCTATCGCCAAATTAGTTTGTGCGAAGTTACCCAATTTCGGTTTCTTCGAAGAGTTCATGAATATTGAATATTTCGGTTTCTTTACTCTAGAATAGTCGAAAGATTTTTTTTTTTTTTAAAGATAAATATAAATTATAATGGCACATATTTAGTGAAAATTGTTTCTTAAAAATAAACTCTAACATTAATTTTTTCCTACCCCAGTTTTACCATTAGGATTTGGACGACAACCCGAATCAAAACATGATTATTAGTAGTCATTAGAGTCTCTACATACCTCGGTTAAGCTATATTGGTTATTATTGGTTTAGCTTTAGAATCGGTTAAGTTGCTTTATTTAAAACAAAACAAACAAGAGAAATTTTAAAGAATAGAAAAACAAAATGACCAAAATAAAAAGATGGGGCAAAACTGTAAATCGCAATATTTCCTCGGCAGGCTGCAAAAAGCAGTGTTTGAGGCTCTGTGACCATATTAATGGCGAAAAAACGACAAAAGAGACAAACACAGCCTCCGTACGTACACACCCACACCAACAACAACATTCTCTCTCTCTCTCAAACCATTTCTTGTTATATCACCAAAACCTCTCCGTATTGTTTCCTTGGCTTTACTCTCTCTTCTCTCTCTTCTTATTCTTCGTTTGTGAAATCGGTTTCTACACTTTCCTCTGTTTTTGATCTAATGTTTGGAGAGAGGTTCATGGGTTTTGGAGGTTTTCATGGAGATTTCAACATCGGACGAGCTTCGGATCATCGTCCTCTTGGTTCTGATGGGTTCTTAAGGAGTCTCGACACAAACCAATTTCTGAAGAATCAGTGTTACAACAACAAGAGTGTTGAAGCTCTGGATTTGTGTAAAAAGCTTCACAAAATGGGTATCGCTTGTGACATGAGTATATGGAACAGACCCGAAGAACCGTTCCGGGTCGACCCGGGTGAGTTTGGGTCTAGAACTCTTCATGGGTCTTCTGGGTTTGACCAGAATCTGACTGGAGCTACTCAGATTCATGATGGGTTTCGTAACTTTTCCTCTGTTCGTCTGCAAAACAACAACTTTCATGGAGTTTCTTCTTCTCCAGGAGAGATGAGATTGCTTGGCCAACAAGATTCCTTTAACCCAAACAGATTTGAAGAGATGATGGCTCTTAAGAATCACAGAGATTTTCTCTTGGACCATATTAACGAACCCATAAAGCGTTCTCCTTTTCTCAGAGGCAACGATGCTTTCAAGGGTTCGTTGATGTTTGAAGGAAATAGGGTTTCTCAAACCCTAGCCGCCATGGAAGTTTCTAGAGCTTCTTATCTAGAGGATAGTTCTCTGATGAGTCCGTTTCACGAGATGAGAAGGTATTTCAAGGAAGATGAGCCAAAGTTCACTACTGGTTTGCCTCTGAATCTAGCCACCATGGAAGGTTCTGGAAAACTTGGAGCTTCTTATCCAGAGGATACTCTAATCAGTCCAAAGAGCAGTATTGGTTTGCCTTTGCCTATGAATCTCGTCTCTATGGTTGAGATTTACGGATCTGTGAACTTAATGGCCAAAGATCAGATTGGTTGCAGAGTTTTGCAGAAACTGGTCGAAGAAGGAACGGTTCTTGATGCTAAGGTTATATTCCACGAAATCATTGACCATGTGGTTGAACTTTCCATGGATCCTTTTGGGAATTACATCGTCCAGAAGCTGTTAGAGGTGAGTGATGAGGAACAGAGAACGTTGATTGTGAGTGTGTTAACGTCAAAACCAAGGGAGCTTATCCAAATCTGTCTCAACACTTATGGGTAAGCTTCTCTTTTTTATCAACTTTTAGTAAATTTGATTCATTAATTTAGTCAACAAGTCCATGAGCTCAATAGAGATGGAGACATTTCATCTTTTGAGGATTGAGATGAAATCTTTATTGTTTTTTTTAAGAAAATGAAATCTTTGCTGTTTATGGAAATATTTGGAATCTCTGCATAGTTTGGTATAAGGTTTAGCCATCACTATCACTAAAAGAATGCAACATTTGGTAGAAAAGAATGAATTTTCTTTTTTACTTTTTGCTGTTTTTGGACAAACCAAAACTGCACACTTTAGGTAGCTACAAGAAATAAAGCTGAGACCTTTGGCCAAAACCCTTTAAATCCGCTTATTTCTGATTTCAAAAAGCTGAGACCCTTTAAATTTGCGGATTATACGTTTTTGAATTCTGATTTGTGACTAATGGGTTTTTGAATTTAAACAGGACAAGGGTTGTGCAGAAGATGATTGAAACAGTGAAAACAAAACAGCAGATTGCATTGGTGAAGTACGGTCTCAAACCGGGCTTTCTTGCTCTTGTCAAAGATCTGAATGGCAACCATGTGATACAGAGTTGCTTGCAAACACTTGGCCCTAATGACAACAAGGTTTAATAGATGTCTCATCGTTTAGTTCATACTTAAGCTTTAATGAATGTTGTGAAATTTGTTGTTAGTTTGAAATGGAAGCAGCTACAAAGTAATGTGTTGAGATTATTGTCACATATTAATCTCCAGATTTTGTTTCTTACTTAAGATCTCATTAATGTTGTGAATTTTGGTGTCAGTTTGTGTTAGAAGCTGCTACAAAGTACTGTGCTGAGATTGCTATTCATCGCCACGGATGCTGTGTTCTTCAATGCTGCCTTTCAAATTCTGATGGACTGCAACGTGAGAGACTCGTCGCTGAGATATCAAGAAACGCACTTCACCTTTCTCAGGATCCTTTTGGGTAAATTTAATCTCCTTATACTATAAGATTTTTTCTCTTATGATGATTTGGTATAGTTTGAAAAACTCTCCTTATGGTTAATGAAATTTGGCAGGAACTATGTGGTGCAGTACTTAATAGAGCAACAAGTTTCTGCGATGAAGTTGCTGGTTCGGTTTAGAATGCACTACGCCGAGCTAGCGACTCAGAAGTTTAGTAGCCATGTGATTGAGAAGTGTCTAAGAAAGTATCCAGAGAGTCGAGCTGAGATCGTCCGCGAGCTCATCTGTGTTCCAAACTTTGAATATCTTCTGCAGGATCCTTATGCGAACTATGTGATCCAAACTGCTCTCTCTGTAACCAAAGTAAGTCCAAATCAATACAGATTTTATCATCTTTCAGAAACAGAACTTGACATGGCTTTTGTGGTTAACGCAGGGAGCTGTTCGTGCTAAATTGGTGGAGAAGGTTTACAGGTTCGGGAAACTACGGTCGAGCCCTTACTGCAAGAAGATTTTCTCCAAGACCATCTTGAAGAAGTGACTTTAATTAGTAACTGAAAAATTGTTGTTGTTGTTTTGTGTTTCAAGATCGGATAGGGCTTTAGAGAAAACAATGCCCTTAATGTTTTTGTTGTTGGTCTCCCTTTTTGTAGTGACAACAACTTTTGTCAAACCAGAACTACTTGCTAGTCTGTGTTTTAGGCCAATGCTCTTAATATATATATAACTTAAGAGACCACACTGGTTCTCTCTCTTTCGCATTATTTGGGAACTCAAAACATACAACAACAACAACAAACAAGGTTTTTGAAGAACGAAAATCAAATGATCAGAAACTCATCAAAGAGAAAGAGAGAGAGAGATGAGAGAAAACAGAAGGTATATAAGCTTATGTTTCTCTGCGGAGGATTGATTGATTAAGCATCGTCTTCACCGAGAAGTGCGACAAGCATCTTCTCGTAATCTCCACGAGTGTCTTTGGTGATGGCTTTCTCCAAAGGAATGCTGTTCCTGCGCTGGTACTCCTCTCCAATGACCTTCAAGTCAATCTCAGCTCTTGTGGTCACAATTCTAGTGAGAGCTCCTTCATCGGTTCCAGTTTTGTTGATTGCTGAACGAAGAACATCAACAAAGTAAAGCTCTGGTCTTGTCAAGCACTGAATCGTTGACCTCAACAGTGCAAGGAACTTGTCATCATCATCTCCTTCCTCAAGACTCTTGAGAATTTCCTCGCCATGATCATCTTGGTAACGGTTAAAAGTAGCATTGATCTGAGCTTTGCTTCTTGTGGACAAAATCCTAATAACATCCTCATCATTGTAGTGCTTGTCCTTGATTTTCTCATGGACCAGCTTAGCCTCTTGCTTAGCCAATGTCATGTTCACTTCATCTCCTTCGTACCTGTATGAGGTAACAAGAGAAACCAAAAGCTTCCTGAAGTCACCGGTAGTGTGGTGAGCGACATCCTCTTCAAGAGACTTCTTGTAGCGAGCATGGTAAGCTTGCCTAGCGTGAAGAAGCTGCGTTGAGGTTCTTGTGCAAGCTACTTCCATAAGCACTTGGTTGCTTGAAGTCCATCTTTTTGTAGCTTCATTAGCCAATAAAGCATCACGCTCACCGGGTTCAAGAGTCCACAACAAGATAGCTCTCTGTCCATGACCAAATACCAATTAGGATACAATGACTTAACACAGGTTTTAAAAGTCCCCATACTTAAAAGTCCGAAACCGAACCTCGAAGTCGTTAGAGAGTTCCTTGTCAAGAGTCTTGAGAAGGTCTTCGCCGTAGGTTTCATGGTATGCTTGCCTGATAACCTTCCTCTGTTCAGCACTTCTGTGAGCCAAGATTGATATGATCAAGTCCTCGTTCGTACCCCATCCTGCGAAAAACAAGAATAAAGATTCACTATACATAAGCATCAAAGTCACATACTTCAGATCCAAGAAGATCCATAATAACAGAACCGATGAAACCGATTCAAAGTATAAATCTCAAGATCTTATTAGTGTTGGAATAAACATAACTACATTATAGATCTAGACTAAGAAGACAGATCTGTGACTGTAAGATTCAAAACACAACCAATCAAGATCTCTTGTAATCATTTTCATTATCAACATGATCAGACAATCAAAACTTCATTACTGAGGATCAAATCACTATAAACACAAAAGATTGTTCTAGATCCAACAAAGAAAGGAGATCATTGTCACTGATCCGATCCATGAAGGAACTAGATCGATCTACATCATCATCATACAAATGATCATAAAATACTACCGACACAACATCCATAAGATCGGACCAAAACCAAGTTCGATCCACATAAAAAACAATCAAAACAGATGATCATACAATAACCCACCAAACCAAAACCAACAGATTCATCATTTTTACAAAAGGTGGACACTGATCATGTACACAAGAAGATAACAAAAACAGAGAACAAGAATCATGAAACTATACCTTCAAAAGCAGTTCTCAATTGCTCAGCATCATCAGAAGGAGCAGGAACAGAATCAGAAACCTTAAGAGTCGCCATTTTTCTTCTACTTAGTGGTGTGTATGTATGTTGAGAGTCGAAGCCGACACAAGATTGACTTATAAAGGGAAAGGCTAAGAGGTTTAGGACACGACGTGGCCTGTCCGTATATACCAAAATATCCCAAACGAATTATTAATTTATCTGCCACGTGTTTGTTACACTTTATGAATTATTTTCATTCGCATCTGCTTAACTTTATGCGCAAATCATGATTTCACAGCAAACTATCGTAATCTCGCATTAACGGTTTGATTGGTTGTCATAAAATCATCCACAAGAACAAGATTATACGCGTTCGAATTTTATTTTTATAATCCATTTTGTATTATTTTAAGGCGTTATAAGAATGTAAAAAAAGTTATTTATTTGTATTCTATTTATCACTTGCCAACGTGATGTCCATTAGAACTCATTACAAAAAGAAGAAAAAACTTATTTATATCTTTATAAATAAATGTTCTACTATGCATAAGAAAATCTGCTACTATTTCTGGCGATATACATATAGACAGTTTTATAAATCTTAGAATATTAATTTAATTATATACAATATTATATCTTTTACTAAATAAATAACAAATTTTGAAAATTTCAGAGAAAGTTTGCCCAAAAGAAAAAGTTCAAAGACAGTATTATAAATATTAGAATATTAATTTTATTACATACAATACCTCTTACTAAATAAATAACAAATTTTGAAAAGTTCAGATATTCTTTCTTGTGAAAAAAAGATATAGGTAAATCAAGTGAGTTATTTTTGTCATTTAGTAAAAATCCACATTAGTCATAACTAAAGTTATAGTAGCGTAAATCAAATGTTTGGTCACAAAATGAATCTGTTTGGGCTAAAATTGTCGCTCACACTCGGATAAAATCATGTTGTTGTTTTTGTTTAGACTTTAGATGAATCATGTAGCATTTAATTTATAGTCGCTCAAATGTTTCATTTTATAGTCTCTTGAACTAATCTATACTAGTATTTTTGAAATATATTTTTAATGGATGGGACAAAATGCATTTGGATATAATGGGTATCCAACCTGTTTACAAATTTTGGTCATAAAAAGTTTGTTGGGTCGGATTATATTTAACCCAATTCATACACTGGATATTCCATATTTAATAATTTAGATATTTAGAAGATTTGATTAAGATTTAGAATTATGATTCTCCTATAATCTTTGTTTAATTTGTTTTTAACTGTTTTGAATCATCATATAATACATAGTAAAAAAAAAATTGTTTTTTGCATATACTGTGATTCGAAATTTTAAAAACGGAATAATATTATCCAATTGACGAAAAATGTGTGTTAAATAAGATCAACATTAATAAAATAAATAGGTTTTTTGGAGGGACGGGTTTGGCGGGACAAATTTTTGAATCAACAATAATAATAAAAATTAGAATATCATAAATCTGCCGCTTCAATACGGATTAAATCCTTAATTTTTTTTTAATACCACCAATATTAGACATATCAAATCAGTCTCATTTAAAAAAGATTGTATAAAACCTAAAATTGTCCCGTGGTATAATGTTACTTAATTACAATGGTAAACTATGGGGGTGATCGGTAAGCACTTTTAAGGCTTTAGAAAAGTTTTAAAGCTTTTAAAGTTTTTATTTTGCCAATCAAACTTTTTTGGCTTTAAAATTATTTAAAGCCTTCAAAGTCCTTCTTTTGTTTTTTACTCTTTGAATTCAGTTTTTTTCTAAAGTCACGTAAACCTGGCTTTAAAAGTAAAAAGAATAAAAATTAATTGTTTTCCTTATTTCCTTTTTCCCATTATATGAAAACCTCTAATAAAATTCATTGGAAAATTAATTTTAAAAAAGTATTAACTGATTTACAATTGATTTTTTTTTCTGTTCTTTTAAGATCCATTTATGTATATAAAAAAATATTAGATATTACATTTGATACAAAAATAGAGAAATATGAATGTATAAAAACATTTCATAAAGTTTCTTGTATGAATTTCATTGTTATATCACAATTTGGGTTTATATTCACTGTAATTTATTTTGTTTAAAATCATAATTTTTACAGCCACAGTTTCTACAGTTTTGTTGTTATCAATCACATTTTAACACTTAAAGTCTCTAAAGTTAAAGTCTCTGCAGTCAAAGTTTTTACAGCCAAAGTCCTTACAGCGAAAGTCTCTACAGCCGAAAGTAACAGTCGTTACCAATCGGCCCCTATAAAATATAATGTCTTAGAGAATGATACAATTTGCAAGCTTTTATATATAATAAATAATCGTGAAATTTTTAAAATTATTACTTTTAGAAAACAAATCACGGGACGGGATAAAAAATTACAGGACGGGTTATATATCGGAACGGGGTTATATAGTGGACGAGTTTGAATCAATATTTATAAAATTTTAAAATATCATTAACATGCCGCTTAATACAGATTAAATCCTTAGTTTATTAAAATATAAATATCATAGAGAATGATACAATTTGTAAATTTTTATATATAATAAATAATCATTAAATTTTAAAATCAGTACTTTTAGAAAACAAGTCACGGGACGGGTTAAAAAATTACGTGACGGGTTATATTTCGGAACGGTTTATATGGCAGACGGGTTTGAATCAATATTTATAAAATTTTAAAATATCATAAACATCCCGCTTTAATATAGGTTAAATTCTCATTTTATTAACAATTACTTCGTGGACTCGTGGTATACCATTACTTAATAACAATTGTGAACTATAAGGAGATACAATTTGCAAAATTTTAAAAATACTAACTTTAAAAAATAAATCATGCCGCGGTGTACCGCATATTAAAATCTAGTTTAAAAAGTGTTTGGGTTTAGCCACTTAACGTTTATCCTCTTACTTCCTTAATGATAATGTTACAACCACACAACATACTGTATATATACTACATTTGAATTCATAATTATCTAAGTTTACCAACACAAAACAACCCATTAATATTGGGCCTTAATGCAACATGGCCCAAAATCTCTTTCTTCTTCCCTTCTTTTCACCTCTCACGATTCTTCTTCTACTCTTCTTTCGACTTCTTCTTCCAATTTCTCTTACATTTGATAAATCGAAGATTCGTTTCCAACAATGGTCACAACCTCACCGGCACCAACAACTACTCACTGTCATCAGCGTTGAGCCCAATTTATATCAGAATTTGCTTATCGACCATTTGGTACAAACGACAACAAACACATTTATAATATATAAAAAGTTTGTTTTTTTCTTTACCTCGTCGAAGAAATTGATGAATATGAGTTCTAAGAAAATGCTGTGGAGATTGATAACATCGTTGGCCGAGATTGCGGATCTGCTTGTAAACACGATAAAGCCACTTCCACCATCTTCATGAGCTTCTCTCTATTCTGCCCCCGTGGTTCTGGTATACGTTCATCGGAAATGCTTCTCAGGGACAGAGTTTCTCCCGGAGACGAAGACAAACTCGCAACCAAATCTCCCGGATGTTTCCCCTTTATCACTTCGAGTATCAGAACTCCGAAGCTATACACGTCGCATCTCTCCGTCACCTTCATCGTGTAAGCAAACTCTGTTGCAAAAAGTCAATTTCAAATTCGAATTTAGGGATTTCATAAGCTCAAATTCAAATTTAGGGATTTCAAAATTTCATTGATTTAGATTTACCTGGAGCAACGTAACCGTAGGTTCCAGCAACGGCGGACCAGTTTGATGAATCCGTCTTGAGAAGCTTCGCTGTACCAAAATCGGAGATCTTAGCTTTGTAATCATTATCGAGAAGGATGTTGCCGCTGCTAATATCACGGTGTACGATCGGAGTTGATCGGTCATGGTGCATATATGATAACGCGTGAGCTACACCTTTCACGATGTTGATTCTCTTGGTCCAAGTGAGTCGCTTAGCTTCTTCGTCGTTGGCTAGTATTTTGTTTAAACTTCCTTTTTCCATGTACTCGTAGATCAGAAACTTGTGGCGGCGGTGGGAGCAGAAGCCGAAGAGCTTCACCACGTTGCGGTGACGGATCTCTGTTAAGGCTCTTACTTCGTTTAGAAACTCTTGCTTCACCACTGGCTTTGATATCTCTTCGTCTATTGTATCATGTAGCCTTTTCACGGCTACGATCGCGTTTGGGAGGTTTGCTTTGTAGACTTTGCTGTATCCTCCGATTCCGATGAGGTATCTTTGATCGAATTCGTTTGTGGAGTCGATGATGTCTTGGTATTTGAATTTGCCATCAACGCTGAATATGGACATATTCTCTCCAGTTTCAGAATCTGTGTTTCTTCCATTGTGTTGTTTTCGTTTCCGAAGGTAGTAGGTAAATGCGCCTGCACATATAGAGAGAATGACGAGTGCTCCTAGGATTGGCACTAATATCCACACAAGAAGGTTGCCATTCTTCTTCGGCTTTTGGAACCCACCGGAAGTGATAGGGCATGAATTCAACCTTTGTTTAGGAATATTACTGCATAAGCCTCTGTTTCCCTCCAATGCGTCTGCTGTTGCGTTTCGAAACGCTGGATTGTCTGGAAGCGGACCCTCGAGTTTATTGTTTGATATATCGACGTATGTCAGCGCTTTCATGCCCTCAAAACTTGTTGGAATGAGACCCGATAGATTGTTGTGTGAGAGGTCGAGCTTGTCGAGGCTCTGCAAGGAGCTGAGCTGTGATGGGATTTCTCCGTCGAGCTCGTTGTGGCTGAGATCAAGATGATTTAACTGTGTCAGCTTTGTTAGCTGGGGAATGCGTCCATCGAAATTGTTTCTGCTCAGGTTCATGTCATGAAGCTTTAAAAAGGAGTCAAAGGTTTGTGCGATCTGGGAGCTGAATCTGTTTGAGGATAAGTCAAGAGACTCAAGATTGGTTAAGAAACTTATTCCTGCAGGAACTCTTCCAGATAACTGATTCCCATTAAGTCGTAGCCTTGACAAATTCGTGAGATTTCCAATTTCTTCTGGAAGTTCACCAGAGAGATTGTTGGTAGACAGATCCAGCTCGCCCAGTTGTTTCATGATCCAAATCTCAGGTGGGATAGCACCCGTGATGTTGTTATTTGACATGATCAAGGCACCTAGCTTTTGACTCTTCTCCCAGTTGCCTGAAATATCACCGTGGAATTTATTGCGGCTGAGATCAATGAAATTAAGATTTGGGTAAACCCCAAAAGCTTCAGAAATATCTCCAATGAATCTGTTCCCTATGAATCTTGCTCTGATCAAGCTCTCACAATCTCTCAAGCTTTTTGGGATAGGACCTTCGAGGTGATTATCATCTAAAGTGATAATCTGAAGCTTGCCACCTTTGCAAAGGGTTTCAGGCAAGAAACCATTGAAGTTGTTTCTGTCGATTATAAAAGCAGTTAGCTCTGAAGAGTTTGTAACTCCCAATGGAATCTGACCAGAGAGCTGGTTATCACGGAGGAACAACGATTCCAGCTTGGTAAAGTTACAAAAGGAATCAGGAATTGAACCGGTAAGTTTGTTTTCACTTAAATCTAAACTGATCATAGATTCCATGTTGCCTAGTTCCGGGGGAATGACACCAGTTAGATAATTCTGGTCAAGATAAAGAACCGTTAAGTCCTTGAGATTTCCTAAGGAAGAAGGAATTGATCCAGTAAGTTTGTTCTGACTTAACTCTAAATCTGTCATGGATTCCATGTTGCCTAGTTCTGGGGGAATGTTACCAGTTAGATTATTCTGGTAAAGATATAGAACCGTCAAGTTCTTGAGATTTCCTATGGAAGAAGGGATTGAACCGGTAAGTTTATTTTTACTTAAATCTAAACCGATCATGGATTCCATCTTGCCTAGTTCCGGGGGAATGACACCAGTTAGATAATTCTGGTAAAGATAGAGAACCATCAAGTTCTTGAGATTTCCTAAGGAAGAAGGAATTGAACTGGTAAGTTTGTTCTGACTTAACGATAAATCTGTCATAGATTCCATGTTACCTAGTTCCGGGGGAATGACACCAATTAGATAATTCTGGTGAAGATAAAGAACGGTCAAATTCTTGAGATTTCCTAAGGAAGAAGGAATTGATCCGGTAAGTTTGTTCTGACTTAAAGCTAAATCTGTCATGGATTCTATGTTGCCTAGTTCTAGGGGAATGTCACCAGTTAGATAATTCTGGTCAAGATAAAGAACCGTCAAGTTCTTGAGATTTCCTAAGGAAGAAGGAATTGAACCGTCAAGTTTGTTGTTACGTAACTCTAATTTTGTCATGGATTCCATGTTGCCTAGTTCTGGGGGAATGACACCAGTTAGATAATTCTCGTAAAGATAAACATCCGTCAAGTTCTTGAGATTTCCTAAGGAAGAAGGAATTGAACCGGTAAGTTTGTTCTGACTTAACGCTAAATCTGTCATGGATTCCATATTGCCTAGTTCTGGGGGAATGTCACCAGTTAGGTAATTCTGGTGAAGATAAAGAACCGTCAAGTTCTTGAGATTTCCTAAGGAAGAAGGAATTGAACCGGTAAGTTTGTTGTTATCTAACGATAAATCTGTCATGGATTCCATGTTGCCTAGTTCCGGGGGAATGACACCAGTTAGATAATTGTGATGAAGATAAAGAACCGTCAAGTTCTTGAGTTTCCCTAAGGAAGAAGGAATTGAACCGGCAAGTTTGTTATTAGAAAGATAGAGGGTTTTGAGGTTTTGCAAATTGCCAAGCTCAGGTGGGATTTTTCCGGTTAAGTGGTTTGTGGAGAGGTCAAAGTAGATGAGTTTAGAGAGGTTTCCGAATTGAGGAGGGATGGTTCCAGAGAAACGGTTCATACTAAAATCAATGTAAGTAAGGTTTGGGAGAGAAGAGAAGGGGAAATCTTGGAAAGTACCTTCTATAGCGTTGTCAGTAAGGTTTAACTTTTCGATACTCCCTCGTGAGTTGCAGGAAACACCATACCAACTGGTGCAGGAAAAGCTAGTATTGGTGTTAGCATCATTGACCCATGAAGACAGATTTGATGAGCGACTTTGGTTCGTGAAAGTGGATTTCCATTTCAGAAGAGCATTTGCTTCTGCGATAGTTGCAGAAGCTGAAATAGAACAGCTCAAAATTATGGATATGAACAAAAGAAAACGAAGATCATAAGAATTCTTCTCTGCAAAACCCATCCTTACTTACTCTCTCACTCCCTCTTCTCTTTCTCTCTTGGTGTTAGAGAAAGCTATCCAAGTTCTGGCTATTTAATAATCTCTCATTTGCACTCAGTGATTGACTTGGGGTCGTCTCCTTGATAATGAAGGACTAACCCCGCAGTGGGTTCAAATTACTTATTTTGGCTGTTTACTCTGTGAAATTACGAAACCATGCATAGAAAAGTGTTTACGGGTTCTTCGTTGAACATTCTGTGTTGAGTGAATGAATATTGTTGGTCGTTGTGTTTTGGAAGTCATTGTGTTTTGGAAGATACTAGTGAATGGATAATATTGGTCAAGAAGACTTGTGAGTCTGTGACGACTGGGATATGATAAAACATGGATTGGTTCATGGCTATTATTTTTTTTTTTTTTGGTTTTAACTATTGAATGATGCTCATTAACTATTGAATGATGCTCATTAACTATTGATTTTTTATTTTCCCACAATTCGCTTGGTTTATGTTTCACGGAAAAACAAAAATCTAATGAAGTCATATATCGAAAGTTACTTATTTTTTCAAGTATACGTTTTCATAGTCTTTCCTCTTTTGTAACAATCTTTTTTTTTTTTGTTAATAATTTTAATATAGTCTGTGACATATGCATCACTTTGTAACAATCTTCAGCTTTTTTTTAAAGGATTTTTATAGCTCAAATTGTGTAGGTTTTTATTTTTATTTTTTTTGTTTAGAATGATAATGGTGTTTAGCGGTTTTCATTCATGTAATAAAATTTAAATTTATGGACAATCCGATATTATTCAATTATTTATTATAAATTGTGCATTAAAATCTAGCATTAAATATGATATTTTTAAATCATGCTTTAAAAAATTTAAAGTTTTGGTGATATTCAGTTAAAATTTTAAAATAATTCATATATTTTTTCTTGTGTTATTCAAAATTGATTTATTTGAAAATTTTGGTTTTTAACTTTGATGTTTATTGGAAAGACATTTGAAAATTAAAATTTTTGTCTTCGTTCAAAGTAATGACGCTTTTTGTAAGAAACACATATCCATAAAAATTTTAGCTATCCAAAAGTTAAGCATATTTAGAAATCCAACAAAAATTTTTTATAGTAATGGTTTGATAATTCTTCTTATAACATTTTTTTTTTGTTTGTGAAATTACAAACACAAAACTATAAAACATTACTTAATTTAAGACGGAAAGAGACAAATACTTCTTAGAAAAGTATTTGATTTTGCAAGAAAGCACTGATTCAATGTTACTACTATGAGAAACACTTACCGATGAATGTTTTGATGGTTGATGGTTCTAAGAGGTCAACCTCACCGGCACCAACAATTAGCCAATCTCATCAAATCTAGAGACATATAACTCAACTTTTTCTTAAAAGGTTCAAGGCTACAATCTAAGGTGACAAAGCACTTGCAAGTCAGTTTTATGAAATCTTTAGCTATGTTATTTTTCTATAAAATTAGTCTACAGTAAACTCGTTACTTTTAAATAAAACATATAAATACAAACTCTACATATCAGCGTTCAGCCCAATTTATATCAGACTATGCTTATCGACCAGTTGGAACAAACGACAACAAACATGAAACGATGCTCAAATACAAACTTACTAGATTTTAACCCGCGGTGTACCGCGGGATGATTTATTTTTAAAGTTAGTATAAAAATAATTTGTAAATTGTATTTTTTTATAAAATATTTATTTATATTATAGTTTACAATTGTTATTAAGTAAATGTATACCACGAGTCCACGAGACAATTGTTAATAAACTGAGGATTTAATCCGTATTAAAGCGGCATATTAATGATATTTATAAATATTGATTCAAATTCGTCCGCCATATAAACCCGTTCCGAAATATAACCCGTTCCGTAATTTCTTAACCCGTCCCGTGATTTGTTTTTATTTTAAAATTTAATGATTATTTATTATATATAAAAGTTTACAAATCATATCATTCTCTAAGTCATTTATATTTTATAAACTGAAGATTTAATCTGTATTAAAGCGGCATGTTAATGATATTTTAAAATTTTATAAATATTGATTCAAACTCGTCCACCATATAACTTCGTTCCGAAATATAACCCGTCATGTAACTTCTTAACCCGTCCCGTGATTTGTTTTCTAAAAGTAGTAATTTTTAAAATTTAACGATTATTTATTATATATAAAAGTTTGCAAACTGTATCATTTTATAAGATATTTATATTAGGGAGACTCACAAAAATGCCCCTTTTTTAATACCCCTTTTCAAAAATGCCCCTTTTGGCTGTCCATTTTTAAAAATACCCCTTTTTATGTACAAAATAACTAAATTACCCTTCTTTTAATAAAAGATATCACAAATATATAAGGAAAATAACAAAATTAGGTCCACAAAATACAAAATATTTTTTGGCGGGAAAAGTGATCCCGCAATTTTTCCCGCCAAAACACTTGTAAAAACTTGTAAAAAACCTTTAAAAAACCTTGTAAAATTTTCCCGTAAAATTTTTTCCCGCCAAAAAATTTTCCCGCCAAAAATTTTTTTTTGCGGGAAAAGTGATTCCGCAATTTTTTTGGCGTTAAATTTTTACAATGTATTTTAAAAGGTTTTACAACGTATTTACAAGGTATTTATAAGATATTATAAGATTTTACAAGCTATTTTATAAGGTTTTTACAAGTTATAAGGTTTTACAAGTTTTTTATAAGGTTTTACAAGTTATAAATACCTTATAAAACCTTATAAGTACCTTGTAAAACCTTTTAAAATACATTGTAAAACCTTACAAAACACTTGTAAATACTCTGTAAAACCTTTAAAATACCTTGTAAATTTTTCCCGCCAAAAAAAAAAATTGCGGAATCACTTTTCCCGCAAAAAAAAATTTTTGGCGGGAAAAAATTTTACGGGAAAATTTTACAAGGTATTTTAAAGGTTTTTTACAAGTGTTTTGGCGGGAAAATTATGGGATCACTTTTCCCGCCAAAAAATATTTTGTATTTTGTGGACCTAATTTTGTTTCAAATAAGGGTAAAATGGTCATTAAAAATTAAAAGAGGGCAAACTTAAAAATGGACTCTCAAAGGGGGCATTTTTGAAAAGGGGTATTGAAAAAGGGGCATTTTTAACAATTTCTCTTTATATTTTATAATTTACAATTGTTATTAAGTAACATTATACCACGGAACAAGTTTTGGTTTTATACAATCTTTTCTAAATGAGATTCATTTAATATGTCTAATATTGGTGGTATTAAAAAAAAAAAGATTTAATCCGTATTGAAGCAGCGAATTAATGATATTTTAATCTTTTTATTATTGTTGATTCAAAAACCCGTCCAGCCAAAAAACTCATTTATTTTATTAATGTTGATATTATTTATGATATGATTCTGAATCATTATCTAAATATTTTAATCAATGTATAACGTTGAACACACATTTTCGTCAATTGGATAATATATGTACGTTTTTAAAATTTCGAATCACAGTACGTTTTTACTTTATGTATTATATGATGATTCAAAACAGTTAAAAACAAATCAAACAAAGATGATAGGAGAATCATAATTCTAAATCTTAATCAAATCTTCTAAATATCTAAATTATTAAATATGGAATATCCGGTGTATGAGGTGAGTTAAATATAACCCGACCCAACAAAATTTTTCTGACTAAAATTTGTAAACGGGTCGGGTATCCAAAATATCCGAGAACAATTTTACCCACCCGACTCAAAAGTGATTGCAAAAATACTAGTATAGATATGATCTTCTTGACCCAATATACTAACGTGGGACATGATATTCTATATAAACTTTGAGTAGGATAACTTTGTACCGTTAAGTATGGAGGACGGTTATTATTTAAGAGTTCTTCTTAACGTTCAAAAAGGGCCAGAAAGTTTTGATGATCTAAAAACGGTAAAGGGAGTGGTGTATAAAACAAACAAAGAAGCATGTTTTGCTCTTGGTTTGCTTGATAATGACCAGAAGTATATTGATGATATCGTCAGAACAAGCTTTTGGGCTACAGTAGAATACTTGCGTAGTCTGTTTGTCGTAATGCTAATGTCAAGAAGTTTAACTCAACCAGAAATAGTGTGGGAAAAGACATGGGAACTTCTCGCAGAAGATATTCAAAGAGCTAAGCGACAATATTTTAACTTGCGTAATCTATGTTTTAAATGTTTGTTTTCCAAGCATATCAAGTAGACTTATATCTTATCAATATACCGAATTAAACTATATTTTTTGCTTATCGTTTTGTAGAAATGATTCTATCCGATGATGAAAAAAAGATATATGCTCTTCAAGATATTGATAAGATCTTAAAAGGCAATGGAATGTCCCTGAAAAGTTTCGATACCATGCCTCATTTGTCGGATCAAAACATTGACAATACAAATGTGTTGATAGTTGATGAAAAAACACATGACCGTGAAGATTTGAAAAAGAAGTATAAAGAGTGGTTAGAGATGATGACTGACGAGAAAAAGGAAATATATGAAGATATAATGGAGGCTGTAGACAATGATTTGGGAGGAGTTTTGATGCGTGTTTTATTATGCCTCAAAGTTTTTCCTTAGAGACTACAAGAAATACTGCAAGTGCACAGTTAATCGGTTGTAGTATTTAAAGATCGATCCCACAGAGACTTATAAGTACGGTACGAATTCAATGGAAAGGAATATGTCTAAGACAATCAAAAGAGAGGGGTTTGGTTTTTGGGTTGTCACGGAACTAAACAGAAAATAAAAGCTAATTAAACGATGAAAGATATCAATAAACAAGAAGTTGGGGTATCACGGATATTCTAGGGTTTTAAACAAAGGTAAACCTATGCTTATTAAACAGTTCATGAACTACGAAACACTTATATAAAACCGTTTGGTTAATGGCCAAATGACTATCTAAGCATAACAACTCTGTTACTAAACTAACGCATGCAACGACGAGATTAAACCAGCATGATTAACGAGTTCGATTTTAGTTCGTAAAGCCCTATAACTAAGTGGTGTGTGCTTGTTATAACACGATACTCACATCTAGGCTAGTGAACGCGGATCTATACACTTGTGATTTATAACTATATTATATGTTTGGGAGTTACCTTTATCTTTAACTATGTGCACATTGTAGGTGAAGAACAAATATATCTTAGTTCAGATTCAATAGATCCTTCTGACATTGGAGGTGTGAACAATCCAGGATTGACTCCTGACTTCCTAAACAGTCTAAATATCCAGGGATTGCCTAAGCATAGTATAAGGCTGAAGGTTGGTTGTCCTGTTATGCTTCTAAGAAACATGGATCCAAGAGGAGGTCTAATGAACGGTACAAGGTTACAGATTACTCAAATAGCTGAAATGATTATTGAGGCTATAATTATCACTGGTGATAGAGTGGGTGATAAAGTTTTGATACCGAGGGTATTGCTCTCTCCTTCAGACACTAAGCTGCCTTTTAAAATGCGTCAGAGACAGTTGCCATTAGTTGGTACTTTTGCGATGACGATTAACAAAAGTCAGGGTCAATCATTAGACAATGTTGGTCTCTATCTTCCTCGGCCCTGCTTTTCACATGGTCAGCTATACGTTGCAGTCTCTAGAGTTACTTCAAAGAAAGGACTAAAGGTTCTAATTGTCGACAAAGATGGGAAGCCTCAAAAGAGTACTTGGAATGTGGTTTTCAAGGAAGTCTTTCAAAATCTGTAGTTTATTAGAGTTTTGTAGTTTTTCAGAATTACTATTTTGCATATAAGGTATGACTCTAAAATAAGCCGAAATTTTATATCTGCAACAAAACCCTAAAACTAACTATTTGGTGGAACATATTTACGTGACCATAAAAAAAAAAGTTATTTAGAGCTTATTGGATATTTATAATGTATACATGTCCAATACGAAACGTATTATCACATCTTACTCTCTTTTTTTTACCATCCAAACTCTAACTATTTTTTAATACATATACTACAAACATACATTCTTAGATACATGTTACATATGTTTACCATACATTATATTTCAATTATACAATCTCTCTAATATAATCACAATTACATAATCATTTGAAATTTGTTTTCCACACACACAACTTAAATACATTAATGTTTCAATTCATAAAATTCTAAGTTCACATAAAATTCTAAGTTCACTTAAATACATTAATCCGATCCTAGTTCTATATAAAATGTTATCTTTTTCTCATTTAGAGAGAAATAAAAAAATTTATCGTCAAAAAAAAAAGCATTTCTTGACTTTCTATGTAGTTATTATTCTTAACATAATTTCTATTTCTTTTCTTTTCAATTTACAAAAAAAGGAATAAAAAATTCAGATTTTTCAGCTTTTTCCTATTGGGTCTAAATGGTAACCGAGGAATCCGGCTGAATCTGGCTGAATTGCTGAATCTAGCTGAATTTATTTGTGATTTCTTGTGGAATCTGGCTGAATAATTAAAGTTCAAATGGTAACTGCTGAATCTGGCTGAATTTTTTGAAAATTTAATTAATCAAATAAACTTCTAAAAATTTTAATTTGAAAAAAAAAATTCAACAAAATTAGTTAAAAACGAAATATTATGAAAAACTTGTAACTTGTAAAATTAAAGTTGAATTTTGAAGAAATTTAAAATTACTATATTAGAAATATAATCAAGTTAGCTAAACACGAATCTGATTTATGTTTTTAAATTAATTAAATTCTCTAAAATTTTGAAAAGTTTTTAAGATTACAAAAATTATTGAAAGTTTTAAGTTAATATATGTAAAGTGTTATCAAACATAATTATTATATATTTTGGTGATTATGGTGAAATCAAAAGTTAATATATTTGATAATTTAATCAAACAATATCATTTAAAACCATAAAATCTTATAATTAATTTTCATTTTTGATAAATAAAAATGAAAAAATTGTTAATAATGCCACTTTTTCAATGCCACTTTTCAAAAATACCCCTTTTTAAAAACCTTATAAAAAATGCCCTTAAAAATATAAGATTTACCCAAATATGTATGTAATATTATTAAAACATACACAAACTACATTTCTATGTATCTAAAATCTTATAAATACTTTATAAATACCTTATAAATGCATTTTAAATACCTTTAAAAACCTTTAAAATATCTTGTAAAACCTTTGAAAAACCTTAAAAATCCTTTAAAATAACTTGTAAAACCTTTAAAAACACCTTATAAAACCTTATAAATACTTGGATCGAGTCTTCAAGTAGTAGTTACAATCCATAAGTACCTTATAAACCTAATAAAACTTTATAAAAATTTCAGATTTAAAAAGGGGCATTTTTGAAAATGGACATCTAAAAGGGGCATTTTTGAAAAGGGGCATGAGAAAAGGGGTATTTTTGTCTAATTTAGAATTTTTTTTACGAACAACTTTTTTTTTTTTGTCAATTTTACGAACAACTTGTACTATTGAATTTCAATATTTATAGTTTCAAGAATAATTTAATTTTTAATTCAAACAAAAAAAAAGCCTAACAAAAAAAATTCCTAAAGAATTCCACCAATTCCTCAAGAATTCCACCAATTTCATCAATATTTATGCTTTTAATTTTTTAAGAAAATTTAACTAATTTTTATATAATTATCAAGCAAACTTTATGAAAATTTTGATTTTAAATATTAAAGTATTTATATTTATTAAAAACATAATAATAATAAAATCATTACAAATTTTAAAATATTATGTGACCAATTGATGTGACCATAATTCCACAAGTTTTCCTCAAGTTTATGGTTTTGTAAATGATGTAACAAAAAAAAAATCCACAAGAATTCCTCAAACTTCATGTCACCAAAAACAGTCTATTTCCCCACGAGAACTATAACATCATAACAGATAGAGCCCAAACTTTCATCCCGGTCCATATGTCCATGAAATCAAAGTTTTATTCATATTTCTCCCCCAGTTTAAAGTTCCATAGCTTAATGTCCCCGAGTCAATAGTTCGAGAACTAAAACCCCACGGAGCTGGGTTAAATCGGTTTACGAACTAAACCTGATAGAAAACCAAACAAACTCAATATAACCGAAATTAAACCCGACCCAATCTAAAACCCAACCATAAATCACCCAATTTCTTCTTCTTCTTCACCGAACCACTTTAATGGCTTCACCACTTCTTCTTCTTCACCAAACCACTTTAATGGCTTTGTAGCTTTCACCAAATCACCAAATTTGTTTATATCACCAATATTTTTAAATCACCAATTTATGCACATAGTTTAATGGCTTTGTAGCTTTCACCAAATCTCCATTGACGCACATTATTAGGATCTGCCACTTTCATCTTTGGAATCACCAATTTCAAAAGTCACTAATAATTAGAGTGTCCAGCTCCAAAGCCAGATTCACATCCTCTCTATTCAGCCCAAGCAAATTGATTTAGGTAGTGAGCATCGTCTTTCTCTTTTATATTCCAGCCACGAAGACGACGTCGACTCGCGTCGTTGATAACAGAGGATTCTCCATGGACTGGTCCATTAGATTCAAAACTTGGCTAATGATTTCGTCACATTTGCAGCGCGATGGACATAATTCTGGACGACAACTGTAATGATGATGTTCGTCATCGAGCTCCTAAAACTGAAGTCAAATTTAATCAATCTTAGTTCCATATGAAATAAGATTATGTGAGAAAATAACAAATTGGATTCCATTGATATTAAGGACTCTTCCTCCTGCCATAGATTAAACGAATTGGATTCTTGTTTCTAGGGTTCTTCAAGATAAAATGTTCTTCAAACGAATCTGATTTTGGGGATATGGGTTTGGTTTTACATCTAACCGGGTCGTTATCGGGTTTAATACGGTTTAGTATTTTTGGTAGGTGGTTAAGTAAACAGTAAACCAAACAAAACCGATGGAAATGGGTAATTTAGATGAGAACTATTATTCCGAGGAGATATATGATGAAATCTATTGTTTAAGAGAGACACAGATTGATAAGTATTTTTTCGGGGACATCTGGATCGTGGTCATAGATTGGGCTCTATCTGTTATGATGTTATAGTTCTCGTGGGAAATAGACTGTTTTCCCATTGTGATCCAAAACTTTATTTGATTGAATGTTATATACTTATATACTGAAAGAGTAACACAATAATGACCATTATCTAAAAAATGCTTTCAACACATCTATCATATATTACTGCTGAAGAAGAAATTGAAAGAGAATTTCTAAGAAAATGTAGTGGAGATTGACGACATTGTTGGCCGTGATTGTGGATCTGCTTGTAAACACGATAAAGCCACTTCCACCATCTTCATGAGCTTCTCTCTATTCACCCCCCGTGGTTCTGGTATACGTTCATCGGAAATGCTTCTCAGCGACAGAGTTTCTCCCGGAGACGAAGACAAACTCGCAACCAAATCTCCCGGATGCTTCCCCATTATAACTTCGAGTATCAGAACTCCGAAGCTATACACATCGCATTTCTCCGTCACCTTCATCGTGTAAGCAAACTCTGTTGCGAAAATTCCAGAAACAGTCAATTTCAAATTCGAATTTAGGGATTTCTATTTCATTGGCTAGTATTTTGTTTAAACTTCCTTTTTCCATGTACTCGTAGATCAGAAACTTGTGGCGGCGGTGGGAGCAGAAGCCGAAGAGCTTCACCACGTTGCGGTGACGGATCTCTGTTAACGCTCTTACTTCGTTTAGGAACTCTTGCTTCACCACTGGCTTTGATATCTCTTCGTCTATTGTATCATGTAGCCTTTTCACGGCTACGATCGCATCTGGGAGGTTTGCTTTGTAGACTTTGCTGTATCCTCCGCTTCCGATGAGGTATCTTTGATCGAATTCGTTTGTTGATTCGATGATATCTTGGTATTTGAATTTGCCATCAACGCTGAATATGGACATATTCTCTCCAGTTTCAGAATCTGTGTTTCTTCCATTGTGTGGTTTTCGTTTCCGAATGTAGTAGGTACATGCGCCTGCACATATAGAGAGAATGACGAGTGCTCCTAGGATTGGCACTAATATCCACACAACAAGGTTGCCGTTCTTCTTCGGCTTTTGGAACCCACCAGAAGTGATAGGGCATGAATTCAACCTTTGTTTAGGAATATTACTGCATAAGCCTCTGTTTCCCTCCAATGCGTCTGCTGTTGCGTTTCGAAACGCTGGAATGTCTGGAAGCGGACCCTCGAGTTTATTGTTTGATATATCGATGTACGTCAGCGATTTCATGCCCTCGAAAGTTGTTGGAATAAAACCCGAGAGATTGTTGTGTGAGAGGTCGAGCTTGTCGAGGCTCTGCAAGGAGCTGAGCTGTGATGGGATTTCTCCGTCGAGCTGGTTGTGGCTGAGATCAAGATGTGTTAAATGAGTCAGCTTTGTTAGTCCAGGAATGCTTCCATCGAAATTGTTTCTGCTCAGGTTCATGTCATGAAGCTTATTAAAGGAGTCAAAGGTTTGTGCCATCTGGGAGCTGAATCTGTTTGAGGATAAGTCAAGAGACTCGAGATTGGTTAAAAAACTTATTCCTGCAGGAACTCTTCCAGTTAACTGATTCCCATTAAGTCGTAGCCTCGACAAATTCGTGAGATTTCTAATTGCTTCTGGAAGTTCACCAAAGAGGTTGTTGGTAGATAGATCCAGCTCGCCCAGTTGTTTCATGCTCCAAATCTGAGGCGGGATTGCACCCGTGATGTTGTTGTTTGACATGATCAAGGCACCTAGTTTTCGACTCTTCTCCCAGTTGCCTGAAATCGCACCGTGGAATTTGTTGTGGCTGAGATCAATGAAATCAAGATGTGGGTAAACCCCAAATGCTTCAGAAATATTTCCAATGAATTTGTTCCATATAAATCTTGCTCTGATCAGGCTCTTACAATCTCTCAAGCTTTTCGGGATATGACCTTCAAGGTGATTATAATCTAATGAGAGATTCTGAAGCTTGCCACCTTTGCAAATGTTTTCAGGCAAGAAACCGGTGAAGTTGTTTATGTCGAGTAGCAATTCAGTTAGCTCTGAAGAGTTTGCCACTCCTGGCGGGATCGTACCAGAGAGGTGGTTATCACGGAGGTACAAAACTTCCAGCTTGGTAAAGTTACCAAAGGATGAAGGAATTGAACCTGTAAGATTGTTCTGACTTAACGATAAATCAATCATGGATTCCATGTTGCCTAGTTCCAGGGGAATGACACCAGTAAGATAGTTCTTATGAAGATAAAGAACCGTCAAGTTCTTGAGATTTCCTAAGGAAGAAGGAATTGAACCGGTAAGTTTGTTATTACTTAAATCTAAATGGATCATGGATTCCATGTTGCCTAGTTCCGGGGGAATGACACCAGTAAGATAGTTCTTATGAAGATAAAGAACCGTCAAGTTCTTGAGATTTCCTAACGAAGAAGGAATTGAACCGGTAAGTTTGTTGTTACTTAACTCTAAATCGATCATGGATTCCATGTTGCCTAGTTCCGAGGGAATGACACCAGTAAGATAGTTCCTATAAAGATAAAGAACCGTCAAGTTCTTGAGATTTCCTAACGAAGAAGGAATTGAACCGGTAAGTTTGTTATTAGAAAGAGAGAGGGTTTTGAGGTTTTGCAAATTGCCAAGCTCAGGTGGGATTTCTCGAGTTAGGTGGTTTGTGGAGAGGTCAAAGTAAATGAGTTTAGAGAGGTTTCCGAAATGTGGAGAGATGATTCCAGAGAAACGATTCATGCTAAAATCAATGTAAGCAAGGTTTGGGAGAGAAGAGAAGGGGAAATCTTGGAAAGTACCTTCTATAGCGTTGTCAGTAAGGTTTAACTTTTCGATACTCCCTCGTGAGTTGCAGGAAACACCATACCAACTGGTGCAGGAAAAGCTAGTATTGGTGTTTGCATCATTGACCCATGAAGACAGCTTTGATGAGCGTTTCTGGTTCGTGAAAGTGGATTTCCATTTCAGAAGAGCATTTGCTTCTGCGATTGTTGCAGAAGCTGAAATAGAACAGCTCAAAATTATGGATATGAACAAAAGAAAACGAAGATCATAAGAATTCTTCTCTGCAAAACCCATCCTTACTTACTCTCTCACTCCCTCTTATCTCTCTCTCTCTTGGTGTTAGATAAAGCTATCCAAGTTCTGGCTATTTAATAATCCTCATTTGCACTCAGTGATTGACTTGGGGTCGTCTCCTTGATAATGAAGGACTAACCCCGCAGTGGGTTCGAATTACTTATTTTGGCTGTTTACTCTGTGAAATTACGAAACCATGCATAGAAAAGTGCTTACGGGTTCTTCGTTGAACATTCTTTGTTGAGTGAATGAATATTGTTGGTCGTTGTGTTTTGGAAGTCATTGTGTTTTGGAAGATACTAGTGAATGGATAATATTGGTCAAGAAGACTTGTGAGTCTGTGACGACTGGGATATGATAAAACATGGATTGGTTCATGGCTATTATTCATCATAGACAAAAATGAAATAATAGATTGAATGATGCTCATTAGTCATTAACTATTGATTTTTTTTTATTTTCCCACAATTCGCTTGGCTTATGTTTCACGGAAAAACAAAAATCTAATGAAGTCATATATCGAAAGTTACTTATTTTTTCAAGTATACGTTTTCATAGTCTTTCCTCTTTTGTAACAATCTTTTTTTTTTTTTTGTTAATAATTTTAATATAGTCTGTGACATATGCATCACTTTGTAACAATCTTCAGCTTTTTTTTTAAGGATTTTTATAGCTCAAATTGTGTAGGTTTTTATTTTTATTTTTTTGTTTAGAATGATAATTGTGTTTAGCGGTTTTCATTCATGTAATAAAATTTAAATTTATGGACAATCCGATATTGTTCAATTATTTATTATAAATTATGCATTAAAATCTAGCATTAAATATGACATTTGTAAATCATGCTTTAAAAATTTTAAAGTTTTGGTGATATTCAGTTAAAATTTTAAAATAATTCATATATTTTTTCTTGTGTTATTCAAAATTGATTTATTTGAAAAACTTTAGTTTTTAACTTTGATGTTTATTGGAAAGACATTTGAAAATTAGAATTTTTGTTTTCGTTCAAAGTAATGACGCTTTTTGTTAGAAACACAGATCCATAAAAATTTTAGCTATCCAAAAGTTAAGCATATTTAGAAATCCAACAAAAATACTTTATAGTAATGGTTTGATAATTCTTCTTATAACATTTTTTTTTTGTTTGTGAAATTACAAACACAAAACTGTAAAACATTACTTAATTTAAGACGGAAAGACACAAATACTTCTTAGAAAAGTATTTGGTTTTGCAAGAAAGCACTGATTCAATGTTACTACTATAAGACAAATACGTCAATTTTCTTCGGCATTTTTTCTCTAAGAGAAGAAAGTTTTTAGCTTTGATCGAAAAACAGAGCCTCGCCATGTTAAACCCAGCTCTTGTTATCTCCACAGTCCCAAATCCCTAATTCTGTTTTCCAGATTGCTGGATATGCAAAGACCACCAATCTTCCAAGTTCTCAAAGTACGAGATGCCTTTTTTTTTTTAATTATACAGGGGTATCCTGGCCCCACCGAAGTGGTCCAGACTAGCCACCGGGTCAGTAACAGCCTACATTATCGGCCTGCCCCAGTGTCGGTCCCCTGTCCCTGGCGATGCCGAAATTTTAATTCCCCAGTGGCCAAGTGGAATCGAACTGCGGGTACCGTATTGGGGTTTCTCCCTCAAGTACCACTAGCCCAAGACCACTTGGTTGTACGAGATGCCTTTTAGACATAATCACCGAGGAGTGGGAGAGTTTCGAGCAGTGTGCGTAAGCATCTGATCCCTGTCTTCGCTTACTTAGAGAACCGGGGTCGAAATTAGGAGAATTTGCTTCGAATTATCCGCAAGTTTTGCACGCAATTGTGGTTAAGTTTCTTTGTGGGCTCGATGAGATGACCACGCCTTAGGGATATATAATAGATAACCAAACATGCCACCGTCGTAGGGAGTACCTTCGGGTCCTTGAATCATTGCATTCCATTTGAAAACATTGTTTAAGTCCTTTCTACCTATAGTGATACATATCATCAACAAGTAGTATTATTGTTATAGTTAACACCAAAAAACATAATTATAATAATCTACTTATTTGTATGGTTGTGGACTTGTGGTTACAAATGAAAATATTAGTATGGTACATACTACATACATACACTAGATAGTCAAGTTTCTAACGTTTATTGACAAAAATGACACTAGCAAAATCGTTAGATTTTTTTTTTTTGGTCATCTGGAATTATATTAGATAAAGGGTGGATTACACTTTACAAAAAACGTAGCCATAACTGCCACAGAAAGAGAGAAACAAAATTCTCTCAACCACATCTAAGAACGTAGCACCTTTGACAAAAACTAAGTGCCTATACAAAAGAATGGACACACCACCAATGCTCCAAACAGGGACAGAGACGTTGCAGCTCAAAAAGAGGCAAGAGCTCTCTCATCTTCAAACAAACGATTCAGCCAACTAGAGTGACCTGAAGCTACATAAGAATGTAACCTTAGATCAGAAGTGACAGTTTGAGCAATGAGAGACGCCCCTCTATTTGCAAGGACAGACTCCTTAGACAACTTCCATTCAAAGATCCCTTTCAAAAGTTCCCTCACCTCCGAGGAATGAAAATAGAAGGAAGGCCAGGCCATAGGCCTATTCACAGCACCCACCAGTTCATCATCTTGTAAAACAAACATGACTCTTCCCAGATTATGGCTCCTCATACTTTCAACACACCACATCAAAATCTCAAATTGGGCATCCATTTTGCTGCATACATTGAGAAAACCCTTACGACTATGCAGCAAAACCACTCCTTTTTCATCTCTAACAACCCATGCACCCCCTGCAATTCTATTCCTCCTAGACCATGCCACACCAATGTTACATTTGAGCCAGCCCACATCTGGAGGCCGCCAAACACCCGCACCCAGAATATTCACCTGAGGACCATCCCTAGCAACCACATCCACAGACGGTTCTTCACCCTCAGACTCAACTTTTTGAGCCTCCATCCACTCATTCACTTCTTCTCTGATCTTTTCTACAGTTTCCAGAGCCGAGTAACTCTTACCTTCAAACAGAGTGAGATTTCTGTTAGTCCATATCCTCCAGAGAATCCAGGGAAAGCTAGTTCTAAGAAGAGCAGGCCACTTCAAGTTGGATCTGTTATCAAGGAGATGATGGATATTTGAGAAGATAGACCCATTTTGAAAACCAAACTCCGGCCCAGGATAATCAGATAAAGCCCAAATTTGCCTAGAAAGAGAGCACGAGAAAAGAATATGATTAGTAGTCTCCTCTTCATCCATCCCACAAATCTGGCATTTGGAATTCATGTTCAATCCTCTTTTAGCAAGAGCCACAGCAACTGGTAAGGCTGCAGAGAGAGCTTTCCAGAGAAAAATCTTAAGTTTTGGATCAGTAGGCAGTTCCCAAACCTGGTGCTTTAATCCATTTGTGGAAGGAGCCACCGCAGCCTCAAACCTACCTTGAATGTTAATAGACTGAGAGGCTAACCAATAGGCTGACTTCACAGAATAATTACCACCTTTGTTATACCTTCAGGCAAAGAAATCTTCATATCTCATGGCTGGTTTGATTTTCAAGATCCTTTCAATATCATCAGGCAAGAAATGCTCCTGTAGAATCTGCAAATCCCAGGACCTAGTCTGTCTATTCAATAGTTCAGAGACTCTCAAATCAGGATTGAAAAAATTGTTTCTTCGCAGAGGAGCTCTCCACCCATCATCCTCAATCCAGAGATCAATCCAAACCCTCATAGATTTCCCATTACCAACCTTCTTAAGAATCCCTTGGTTCAACAGATCCCTTCCATGTAAGATACTTCGCCAAGCAAAGGAAGGTCTGGTCCCTAAGGAAGCATCCAGAAAATCAGAAGATTCAAAGTACCTACTTTTCATGAGCTGAGCAAAAAGACACGAAGGCTCATGGAGAATTCTCCATGCCTGCTTGGCTAATAAGGCTTGATTAAATCCTTGAATGTCCCTAAAGCCAAGTCCACCCAAGTCTTTCGGGAGACATAGCTTTTCCCAACTTTGCCAATGAATCTTTCCTGACTTATTACCCACACTCCACCAGAAATCTGCCATAGCACTTGCTAAATTATCACAAGTCGTCTTGGGAAGTTTGAAGCACGACATAGCAAAGACAGGCATAGCAAGTGCCACAGCAAAATCGTTAGATTTAGAAATGTGGATATTATTTGTTTTGATAATGCAGAAAATAAAAATAAAAAGAAGTACTAACCAATACTGTACAAAGAGTCTGGGGAGGTCATGTCCCTGAATTCTTTCGCAATTCGCTGCATCGCTTTAGCCCTCACCGACATTTTTTACAATAACTCACCAAACTATTTCCCTATGCACGAAATGGAACAAGATTATTGTTGTTAGTATGATGGTGTTGTAAAATGTAATGGGAAATTTGTAAACAATAATTGTTTACTTGGAAGATTTTAGTATGAATTGTACTGGAATCAAATGAAAGGATCTCGGGACTTATATAGTTTCAGAAAATATAACTAATAAATGTTATATTTTCTGATTGATGATATGATCTCTGATTTTAAATCTTAGCTACATGCTTAAAAAAAAATCTTCTACACATAAACAGTAATACTTTAAAAATAACCATTAATAGTATAGCTTTAATTATATTTAATGAAATTTAAATAAATTTAGGTAAAATTAATTACAAAATAGTAGCAAGCTTGCAAAATTTATCAGATTATATGCGTGAAGCGATAATTCATATGCGTGAAGTGAACCGAAAAAAGACCTAGCCGCCGCTCGTGGTTCCCCTGCTCTCTTCGTATCGACTCCTTCCCAGGGCCTTTCCGGCATCTGGATGGGGCCTCCGCCTCCCCTGGTTGGCTCTTCCCAGTCCTTCCCTTCCCAACCATGTTCTGATCAAGTGATATCTCCTTCCCACAAGGAGAACGGAAAGTCGATTGTCGTGGATGTCAGATCTCTGTTCTACGCTCTGAGCTAGATTTTGTTGTCAAGGACGGTGTTGCTCGGATCTCAATCCCTAAAGAAGTCATTGCTGATGCTTTCCCGCTGTGGAAGAATTTTGTTGTTGGGCATTTCATGGGGGATATCCCTCATGTGGGTACGATACACGCCACTGTAAATCGTATCTGGACAATTTTGGAGAAATCTTCCAAGATTGATGTTCAAGGTATCAACAAAACCTCTGTCCTGTTCCGTATTGTGAACTCTAGGATCCGAGAGCGTGTATTGAAGAGGAAATATTGGCATATTTCTGATATCCCCCTGGTGATTAGTGAATGGAATCCAGAAGCTTCACAATCTTCGCCAGACCTCTCAGCCATGCCTATGTGGGTAGACTTACGGGGTGTACCGGGATACCTTTTCTCTCATCAAGGACTAGAACTACTGTCAAGTACTGTGGGAACGTTTGTGAAACTTCACCCAAATACAGAAAGATGTGTTCGGTTGGATGTGGCAAGAGTTCTAGTGGAAGTGAATTTGCAGACTACATTGACGGAAAAGATAAGCTTCACGAATGAGAATGGCGATGAGATTCTTGTTCCTGTTAGCTATCCGTGGCTGCCTCCAAAATGTAAGCTCTGCTCTCACTGGGGTCACAAAGAAAAGGACTGCTCTACCGCTGCCAAGGTTCAGATTCTTTCGAAACATGATGCTGGATCTAAGAAGATACAAGGAGACGTGGAGATAGATTCGAACACAGTGAAGGAGTTGGCCCAAAGTCTATTGCAGGATTTGGCTCTCACTCCTACTCTGCAGTTACCCCTCACAGTGACTGGAGAAAATGTCGACTCATCTATGGAAAATCACGATGTACCTGAGGAGAACCAATGGACTCTTGTGAAGAGTAATAACAGAAAATCTCCTTCAGCGTGTAAGGGTAAGGATGTGGCATCTCCTTCCATCACTGCCTCGCCTAGGGGTTTTTGGGTTCTCCAAATCGAGGGGAAATGAGACAATGAAGGAGGCACAAAATGTTTGATAGAGAGCTTAGAGCTACCGCAGGAGGGAAAAGGGACAGCGACACTTTCAACTGTTAATGGGGTAGATGGTGGTAAAGAGGATGGAGAAATTATTGAAACAGAGGATGGTAACGCTGTAAATCTGATCCATGAGAATATAGAATCGGGTGAAACACAAGAATCAGAGTCTGCTCTTGCAGATCATACCTCGAATAGAGTGAATAAAGCAAACACGGGTCGCAGTCGTAGTAAAGCGCGAGGACCCCCAAAGCCAATTAAGCAGCACTACAGGAAATGAGGATATTCGTAGCATATGAAAACCGCTATCTAATGATATTATAGCGGTGTAGAAAGCGCTATGTCTGCGCCCGTTATAGTAGGTCTGACACTTTCCGTAGCGGTTTTTGTAACTGCTATTAAGATATTTGATAACATAGCATTTATTGATATGCAATCTTTAAATAGACAATAGCGATACTTATTTGCTATTAATATATCTAATTATTTATAAAAATATATATAAAAAAGTGTAATACATAGATATTTTGTATTTATACAGTATTTATGTATTTATACAATATTGTATTTATACAAATTATTTAGATTATTTTGTTTTTATTAATTTCTATTTAATTTCTAATGTTTTTAAGATAAATTGACTTATATTATATGAATTCATCATACAAAATATTATATTACCAAGTAAAAATACAAAATTAAAAAGTAAAAGTACATACGGTATCTCTCCATTTATCAAATCCAAAACAATTCAAATCTAAATTCCACTAAAGTCTAGAAACATTGAATATTAATTCCATTTGTTTCTCTCCATCGTCAATTATCTCTCTTTTTGGCTGAGTTCTAGCAATTCTATCTCACCCTCCATGTGCGTGAAGGCTTCACATCGAATAGCCTACAGACAAAGGCATGAACAAAGACCCAAATTAACAATCAGATATATTAATTTGGAAGGAAATGAATTTACAGATACTAAGTGACTATATCTGACCGATTGTCCATTGGAAAGAAAGAGTTACAAGTGAGATATCAACACAAACCTTGGTGTATAAATGTATAAAGAAAGAGTCCACAAAGGAGAAGAACCATCATGCTTAGTGTATAAATGCAGATATCCTCCATCTCTCTACAGAATTTACACAAAGGAGAAACATTGATTCAACACACGAGCAAGCTACATTTTTCCCCATGTATACCAACACATTGATTCAAAAATAATACATTCTTTTGTATTCTTTGCGGAAAATAGCTTAGTTCTTAACATACTTAAGAGAACACATCTGAAAAAAAAAGAACAAAACTTGATTAAAAATTCAACGTAGCTAATCAAACTTGATCGGTACCCGAATCCTTGAATGTTTCCCGGAAATCATACTCAACAATGAGACCAAGATTATCAACAAGTTTATGATGTTGAAGACACCCTGCACACTGCCAAAGGAATAAAGAAAAAGCATTCAACCAACCAAAGCATCTCTCTTGGAGAATTAAGCAAACATGTGGTGTGCAGAAATTGATCAGATCAAAGGAAACAGAATCAAAGACGTACCTGAACAAAGACAAGGCCATTTTCATAAGCATGCCGATTGATAAGCCTCTTATTTCTTTCTCCACATGAATCACAACTAAATTCCACAAGCAAACTTCTTCTCGGTAGCTTAATATCTATAGAAGCTAATTGTGAGTCCTTTGATTCTTCATCTGGGATTAACTTAGAATCATCAGTGAGTGATCCAAAAACAGAAACAGAACTATTCCAAAAACATAAACAGAACGATTCCTTCAATGGATTCAGACCACTTCCGCCATCGGAGAGAGAGAGAGACCCGACAAAATTTCCGTCGAAGAGAGAGAATGAAACCAATTAATTTGAGGTTTGAAGAAGTAGGATGCGAGGATTTTTTTCTGAATCAGCCAAGAGAAGACCTAATTTTCTTTCAGTCGATTTCGAGGTAATGGATGAAAGGTTGAAGAGAATCTCGCCAAAGCCTTTGTTGGGCGATGAACGGCTGAGATTTTCTTAAACATTCAGCCGCCAAATCCTTTGAAAGGAGGAGATGTCGCCACGTCATGTATCCGAGTATTGCTTATTGATTGGGTTGAGTAAATTGATCATGTATTAGATCAGATGAATGGCTGAGATCTCGCCACATCAGCAATCCGAGTGAAACAATATGATTGGCTTATTTTGTTTATAGGCTTAAAAATGTGTTTTTACTATTTATATAATTTTTTAAAAATTATATATTGACGAATTAATATGTTTATGAGTTCTTTACAAGATTAGATAATTTTTTCGCAATTTAAAAAAAATATTTTGCAAAGTTTTTAAAAATTTGAAGGTTACACATATGATTGCCTTATAATACATGTACACTAATCTTCTTATTGTGTAAATCATATTGTTGAAACACATTAATGATGTTATAATTAACAAACTGATAGAATTCATTTATGTTATAATAGTATACTTTATATCATTAATATTAGCTAAAAACACTAAACCCTAAACCCTAAACCCTAAACCCTAAACCCTAAACCCTAAACTATTTTTAAAAATGAATATTATTTATGTTATTATTTGTTATAATTAATATTATTACTATTTGAAACAAATATAATCGAAAAACCTAAATCATACATTTCATACACTAAACCCTAAACCCTATACACTAAACTCTTTAAATTTATAACTTTGTTATTATTTATATAATTATTAATATTATAATTATATATTTATGTCTTTTTGAGCTATTTGGTTATATTCATTTTTATTTTTTAACTTTTTTTACAAAATTCGAAAATCATTTAAAAAGTCTTTAAAATCTTTAAAATCAATTCCAATTAAAATGTTTTAAGTATGTGTTTTTGTGTGTAATATATGTTTGCAAAGAGATAACATATAATTAGTAACAGGATAAAACAAAGTCAAGTGCATGTAATAAAAGAAAACACAAAGTGTTCGACACTAACAACAACAAATTGTTCGACATAAAGGATAAAACACAAATTGTTCGACATAAAGGATAGATTGTTCAGAGATAGACTATCTTGTCATTAGGCCAAGCAATCGGTTACACAAAATAGAATGCTATTGAAATCAATAAATTTGGAGTTGAGGTTGTGAATAGAAAGAGTAGTGGTAGGAGAAGAGGATGGAATAAGAGGTGATCGGTTTCTTTGCGACAAGCTTCCCATAATTGTTGCCTACTCCTAGTTTTCTCTTCACTATGGCTGATACAAAACTGCAAACGTTCATCTCAAATATCTTCTTCATCATCGTGCAACTTGGCTCTACCCCAGAAGTACATAAGCCTTGCCTGCATTTATAACCAAATAACATCAGTTCATCAATATACAATGCGATCAATCGTTTATACCAACCACATTATACCAATCGTTTACTATCTCTTATAAATGTCACAATATAACCTTATAAATATGAATTATAGGCGTAAAGAAACAACCTGCTTAAATGCAACATCTTCTTGTTCTCCTTCTCTTAGCTCTGCATTTAAGAAATGTGATAGCATAGTAAGTAATTCATCAAGCTTGATTATGCATATATGATATTATGTGCAGATTTGAATGATCATGGACTCTCTTCTCTTACCGTGTGTCTCTACAAATCTGAGTTCTCCATGCCGTTTAGAACCTGTAAGATAAAGAGAAAACATACTATATATGTTATTGTATACTGATTGATGATATAACATACATACCTTAACTTATATTTAGACACGAGGTTAGAGATACCTTTAAGGACACTAGCTCTCTCAAACACATGCCTTGTCCATATCACAACAATACAACCATATCTCCACCACCGAGTATACAATTTGTGATAAAGAGTTCAAAGGATCAAACACTCAAATAACAATGACAGCCTACTCACATCAACACACACGAGAAACAAAGTAAACAAACAAAGACTAAGAAAATAATAGCTTACAAAATAAACAAGTGGTGATCTTGATGATTTGAAGACTATCTACAAAAGAATTAGAAACTTTTAAAATCGAAATCCCACATATCTATTAGTTCTTCTAAGTACAAAATTCAGCTGCAAGAACACTCAAATATATATCAATTAGGAACCGATTATACTGAATAGATCGACTATTTACCAAAACCTTAAAATCAAAATCCGAAATTGAACTCGAATACCTTTAACTGAAGTCTCACCGAGCTCTTACTGCAAAAAAGAGAAATAATCGATGGATTAATACCCAATATGGAAATTAAAACCTTAAATCTGTGAAAAAATAACCAAAACCCAAGCACTATCTCACCTTCAGTGTCAAATTCGACCTCACCAATTCGATTTACCGCTTTAGATGACGATTGAGAGGGAACGAAACGGAGATAGATTGAGATCAAGGATGAAAGTGCGAGGAACATGACTGTGATTGAGAGATCGAGACCGAGATGGAGTAACGAGTCTGATTGAGAAATCTGGACAGAGATGGAGGATCGAGAGTTGATATCGGGATAGAGATGGAGGATCAAGAGATGCCAAAACGAAAAATTGAAAAGAGACAGAGGTGTCGAATGGGAAAGAGATAGAGACGTGAACCCTAATTTTTTACCACATACCTTTGAGATATCCCAAATTTTTTTTAGTTGGGCGGGCATCAATTTATTTTATTTTATTTTCGCTGTTAACATACCATAACATTCCAAATTTTGTATAGAGAGATGGATAGCCAAATTCTTAAGCGGGAACCACATCACTTTTGCCGCTCAATATATTATAGCGTTTTATATTTCACAAACGCTATGAAAGAAAGAGGCAATAATCAAACATAGCATAACCATCTAAACCGCTATCTTCAACTGCTATCAATACCTGCTTTTCCTGTAGTGCAGAGAAAAGAAGTCGGAGTTAAAGGACCAAAAAATCCTTCCTCAAGGAAGTAATGACGTCGTTTTTTGCTTGGAACACGCGGGGATTCAATATGCCTCGCAAACACAATGTGGTTCGAAGCTGGATTCAAGCAGTTAAACCTTCGTTTGGTAGCTTTTTGGAAACACGGGTTCAAGAAATGTTTTCTGAGTCAATTATTAGTTCTATCCTGCCGGGGTGGTCAAAAATCACAAACTATGACCATCATCGATTGGGACGCATATGGGTTTGCTGGAACACCAATGATGTGTCGATAGTTCCAATTTTTCAGAGTGCTCAACACATTACCTCTTGTGTTACTGTGGTGAGTTCCGGAGTTAGTTTTCTTTGCACCTTTGTTTATGCTTCAAATTTTGTGGTGGATAGAAGAGCGCTATGGTCTGATCTATGTCATGTCAAGTCAGCAATGCAGCAGCCTACGTCGCCATGGATAGTTTTGGGGGATTTTAACGAGATTTTATCGATGACGGATCACTCTCGGGCTTTGGATTATGCTTTCAACGTAACTGGGATGCATGACTTTCAGAACACGGTGTCCTTTTGTGATTTGGGAGACCTTTCTTCTGCGGGTCCTAATTTCACTTGGATTAACAATCAAGACTCCAATCCCATTGGAAAGAAGCCTGACAGAACATTCACTAATCCAGAATGGCATTCAACTTTTCCGCATTCATATGCAACTTTCGAAGCAGGGGGTATCTCTGATCATTCTCGCTGCATGATTCATCTCTCAACGACAAGCTCGCAGCACCGTAAGCCGTTCAAGTTTTTTAATTTCTTGATATCTCACTCGCTGTTCCTCCCTACAGTTGCTCAAGTCTGGTCAGAATCTCCTCCTCTTTACCACTCTCGTGTTGCATTGTCACTTTTCCATCGTAAGTTAAAGCGGTTGAAGCCTCATCTCCGGGGACTAAATAAATCCCAGTTTGGTGACTTACCTAAGAAAACTAAAGAGGCGTACGATTTGTTTTGCGTTTTACAGGCTGCTGCACTCTCGGACCCATCCCAATCAAATGTTGGTGCGCTAGCGGATGCTTCTGAAAATTGGCAGAGACTAGCTTCCATTGAGGAAAAAAATTTCCACCAGAAGTCACGAATCAAATGGATGAAGTGCGGGGATCAAAATACCTCATATTTCCATCGAGTAGCCCAAGCGAATGCTTCACGCAATGCAATCTGCAACTTAACTTTGGCATCCGGAGAGGTAATCACGCAACCGGACCAAATTAAGAGTGAAGCAGCTAGACACTTCCGTGAATTTTTGCAGGCCGAAGTTGATGACTTTGAGGAGATATCGCAACATAGTTTGTCGGAATTGTTGGGTTACCATTGCTCTCCAGTCCGCTGCGCTGAGCTAATGGCACCTGTTTCTAGTGATGAGATAAAGAAAGCATTATTCTCGCTACCTTCGGGGAAAGCTTGTGGTCCGGACGGATATACTAAAGAGTTTTATGTGGCAGCCTGGAATGTGATAGGGGCTGACTTCGTAGTTGCTGTTCAATCTTTTTTCCTGTTTGGTCAAATGCCGCGTTCGGTGAATGCTACTCTTCTGGCGCTAATCCCTAAAAATCCGGATGCCACATCTGCGACAATGAAGGATTATCGGCCTATAGCTTGCTGCAATATGCTATACAAAGTGGTTTCAAAAATCTTGGCTAATAGGTTAAAGCTTATACTCCCGGACTTTATTGAACCAAACCAGAGTGCGTTCATCAAAGGGAGATTACTTTTGGAAAATGTACTACTGTCTACAGAGCTTGTTAAAGATTACCATAAGGATTCAATTGCTCCTAGAAGTGCTATCAAGTTTGATATCTCGAAAGCTTTTGACACCGTTCAATGGCCATTTGTCATGTCTATATTCAGGGCTCTAGGTTTCCCGGAGGTGTTTACGAGATGGATCCTAGCATGTATATCATCAGCTTCATTCTCCGTCGTTATCAATGGAGAGCTAGAGGTTTTTTTTTTGCAAGTAGTCGTGGTATTTGACAGGGCTGCTCCTTATCACCGTATTTATTCGTCATGGTCCAAAATGTACTCTCTAAGCTACTAAACCGGGCAGCAGATCTTGGCAGAATTGGTCGCCACCCACATTGTAACCATATTTCTGTCACGCATTTGAGTTTCGCTGATGACATCATTGTATTTTCTGACGGCTCCCCTTCTTCTTTGCGGGAAACAGTTCGAGACATTGAGGACTTTACCCGTATCTCGGGGCTGCATATTAACCCTCACAAATCTGCACTGTATGTTGGCGGTAGAAACAGACTGGCGCTCATGGAGGCAGCGACAGCTCATGGAATACCAATAGAAACTCTCCCCATTCGCTACTTGGGTTTACCTCTTACTACAAGGTCCATGACGACTCATGATTATACCCCACTCATAGATAAGATCCGGTCTCGTTTGCTCTCATGGACTAATAAACACCTTTCTTACGCGGGGCGTTTGCAGCTAATTAAATCCGTGATTTCAAGTATATCAAACTTCTGGTGTTCGGTTTTTCGTCTACCAGCCCGATGTTTTGATGAGATTGAGAGTTTATGTGGAGCTTTTCTTTTGTCCGGGAATCCCAATACTTCTAGTGGGGCTAAGATTTGCTGGAATGAGGTTTGTAAGCCCAAAGAAGAGGGGGGGGTTTGGGTATAAGACGGCTTCGAGATGTCTCTCGTGCTTTTGCTTATCGACTAATCTGGCGGCTTTTCACTTTATCAGGTTCTCTTTGGGTCGCTTGGACTAAACAGAATCTCATGAAGAGGGGGTCTTTTTGGACAGCACCGAACACAACTCTAGGGTCCTGGATTTGGAGAAAGCTACTCAAACTCAGGGAAGAGATAAGGCCCTTCCTTCGTGTGGAGATTGGTAATGGGGAGAATGCCTCATTTTGGTATGATTGTTGGTTGCCTATGGGTCGAATTCTTGATGTTACAGGGCAGGCGGGTCCTAGAATTCTAGGCATTCCGCTACATGTGACTGTTAAGGAAGCAACGGGTGCTAACGGTTGGCTCATACGTCGACTAACCCTTTATTGGAAACCATAAGAGCTTCTCCTCTGCCAACTAATGCTCGCGGAGTGGATAAGTTCTTATGGCGTTACGGTTTGAATGACTTTAGGGACCTCTTCTCTGCCCATCATGCCTGGCAACAAATTCGTGAACCTCATCAAGTGATCCCTTGGCACAATCTCGTTTGGTTTACTCAGGGTATTCCTCGATGCAGTTTCATCTCTTGGCTTGCAGTTCTTAATCGACTATCCACGGGGGCAAGAATGCGATTTTGGGGGTGTCATCAAGTCTGTGTTTTCTGTGGAGAGGGCGATGAAACGAGGGACCACTTGTTTTTCGCGTGCCCTTACTCTTACACAATATGGTCTTCCATTGGGGGGAAGCTTCTTCGAAGCCGCCTCAGCCCGGACTGGGACGATAGAGTGGCATCGATTCAAAGTTTAACAGGGGATAAACTGAGAGACATTTTGGTTCGTCTCTCCTTCCAAGCAACCTTATACTCCATTTGGCGGGAGCGCAACGCTCGGATTCATACCAATGGCGGGCTGTCGGGTCTGCAACTCACCAAAATGATTGAGAAGCTCATCCGAAACAGGATTACCTCCCTCGATTACTCAGCGAAGCCGCACCTTCGACTCTTAATGCAAAGATGGATAATGGTCAGACCGTAATCTCTGCCCACGGATAGCTCTCACTTATTCGTTCTTGCTTCTCTCTTTGTTTCTTAAATTGTTTTGCGTTTTTGAACTTTTTGATTCTGGAAAACACTTGTAAATATTTTTTCCTCTCTAGTTTAATGAATTACACATTTAAACAAAAAAAAAAAATTTATCAGATTTTTATTGGCCAACTGGCTGATAAGTTTATAAAAAAGAAAGGGGCTATATTTTTTTTTTATATAAGAATCATGATTTTAAAAGTCTACTTTAATAACATTACTTTGAAGACTAATATTATATTTAAAAAGACAAGAAAGAGATGGGAAATATTGTGCAATTTCTGAAATTTAAGTTAGAAAATAAATCTATGATCAAATTGGAATCTTATAAACTAAATGAAATATACTTTAGAGCATATATATTTTTAATAATTAATAAGTCAGTATTTAGTTATTTATAAATTGTCTTAACCTAAATCTTGTGTTTTTCTTTATTTTTGGTAAAGGGTTTTGTCGCACTAAACTTAAAAAATCTATATATAATAGCAATCTCAATAAATGCTTTTTGCACATCTGAACGGTTGCATCTTTTTATCGCAACCTTTCGTTTAAATATTGACGATTATTTTTTCGGTTGTGTTTTTAATCGCAACTCTTTGTTAAAATATTAACGGTTATTTTTTTTGTTGACGGTTATTTTTCAGTTTTGTATTTTTATCGCAACTTTCCGATAAAATATTGGCGGTTACTTTTTTCGTTTGTGTCTTTTTATCGCAATTTTCGTTAAAATATTGACGGCTATTTATTCTCGGTTGGGTTTTTTTATCGTAACTTGCCGTTAAAATATTGACGGTTATTTTCTCTCGGTTGTATCTTTTTATCGCAACTCTTCGTTAAAATATTGACGGTTATTATTTCTCGGTTGTGTATTTTTATCGCAACTCTTCGTTAAAATATTGACGGTTATTTTTTTCGTTGACGGATATTTTTTCGGTTGTGTCTTTTTATCGCAACTTTCCGTTAAAATATTGATGGTTACTTTTTTGTTTGTGTCTTTTTATCGTAACTTTCCGTGAAAATATCAACGGTTATTTTTTCTCAGTTATGTCTTTTTTATCGCAACATTCCGTTTAAATATTGACGGTTACTTTTTTTTGTTGATGGTTGTTTTTCGGTTGTGTCTTTTTATCGCAACTTTTCAATATAATATTGGCGGTTACAATTTCGTTAGTGTCTTTTTATCGTAATTTTCCGTTAAATTATTGATAGTTATTTTTTCTCGGTTGTGTCTTTTTATCGCAACTTTTCGTTAAAATATTGACGGTTAATTTTTCTCGGTTGTGTTTTTTTTTTATCGCAACTCTTGATTAAAATATTGACGGTTATTTTGTAAATGGTTATTTTTCTGTTGTGTCTTTTTATCGTAACTTTCCGTTAAAAAATTGACGGTTACTTTTTTGTTTGTATTTTTTTTATCGCAACTCTTCGTCAAAATATTGACGGTTACTTTTTTCGTTGATGGTTATTTTTTCGGTTGTGTTTTTTTTTTATCGTAACTTCCTATTAAAATATTGATGGTTACTATTTTTGTCTATGTCTTTTTATCGCAACTTTCCGTTAAAATATTAACGGTAATTTTTTCTCAGTTGTGTATTTTTATCGCAATTCTTCGTTACAATATTGCCGGTTATTTTTACGGTTGTGTCTTTTTATTGCAACTTTTCGTTAAAATATGGACGGTTACTTTTTTCGTTTGTGTCTTTTTATCGCAACTGTTCGTTAAAATATTGGCGATTATATTTTCGAAGTTGTGTCTTTTTATCGCATCTTTTCGTTAAAATAGTGACGATTATGTTTTTGGGACAGTTCTATTTTTTCAATTATAGTCGTATTTTTTCAGTTTACGGTTGTGTCTTTATAGTTGCATTTATTCATTTAAATACATCTCTTCACTATATTTCACAGCATTTTTCCGTCAAAACTTTTTGTATGAATAGTTATCTATTTAAATGTTCATGAATTTTGAACTTTATATATTTGTCCATCTTTCTAAGTAGTTCCCAAATTTTTGTTCTTTAACATACATTATTTGTTTCATGATGAATCCAAAAACAATAATCTGTAAAATGGCTCCAAATTCTTTATTCTCTAAACTATTTCTAAACATACATCATTTTAATGTTAAAGAAATTATTCTCATTCTTTAAAAAAAAAAAAAATCTTCTCATTCTTGATCTAACCAAAGTTTTTTGGAATAATTATAAAAATAGAGAAGTTTTAATCAACTTTACATATAAAATTCTAATGAAGACACCAACAATTTTTTTTTTAGAATTGGACGTGTTATATAGTGAATTTTTATATTTAACTATTTTATATGGTAGCAATGATGCTTTCTATCTTAAGGCAATATATGGGTTGTATACAAGGAAATATTGATGTTGCATTAACACTATTACAAATTCTGAATATGAGAAGACATCCTCATGTGATGCTTGTGATTGGGCGTTTTAAATGTGGTAAGCGTCAAATGAATCGTTTCAAATGGTATAGTAATCCAGAAATCATCTACATTATTAGGAAAAAAAAACAATGATTCTAATTCGTCAAATGTTTATTCAAGGAAGAAGTTTTTTTACTGTGTTAATTTATCAATATAAATATAAATTTATGAGATCTTGTAAATGTTTATTTTTTTGGTTATTGTAGTTTACATCATCAAATTTTATATTTTTCGAATATATATAATAGAATAAAAATTAATTTTATATTTAAAGAACAGTGGACAAGCAAAAAATATCAATTCTCGGGCGAGGTTCTTAGTCACTCATAAGTCATTCCGAGTACCGACTCCATCCAATTTTTTGGGTTTTGACCGCTTGAATTTCTCATCGCTATATTATAACTCTTCGTTATGTATTTTGTCACTTATAAATAATTTTACATTCATAAAAAATGTTTCAAAAGTGTTTTTAATCATAACTCTTCTTTTTTACATTTTATTCATAAATTGTTTTAACATCTTTGGAAAATATTTACGATGTAACTTTAAAACATACTCCCTCTGTCCCATTTTATTAGATGTTTAGACTAAAAGCACATAGATTAAGAAACAATAAATGTTTTCTCATTTATGAAAATTCAACCAATAGAAGAAGATACTGTATAATTAAAATAATTAAAAACTATTAAACTAATATAAATCATGCATTGAAAGTAGAGAAAATCTTATATTATGGAACAAATAAAAAGGCCTAAAACATCTTATATATTGGGACAGAGGGAGTAGTTAATTTTATGTTTTTTTTTTGACATCTTTGGATCGACAAGGCCCGATCCATAGCCAATCTCTACTACGCGGGGTAACGCGTACTTAGTGGAGTCGAACTCCGGTGGGGAAGGCGGAGTCAAGTGGACTTAACCACTTGACTAAGGGCACATCCCCAGTTAATTTTATGTTATAATTCATATATTTGAATATATTATCATAATAATTTAATATATTAATACAACTAAATATATTTGTTAAAAATGAGTTTCCCGCGATATCGCGGGGGTTCATAACCTAGTAATAATAATTGCAAACTAGGAAATCAAAACTCGGACCTAATCAACCACAAAAGTGAGAACACAAAAAAATTACAACCCAACATGTATAGCCTTCTCAATCTTGGTACACAACAAACTAGCCATCGGTGACCATCTATCTTTTGAATAATCTAAGAAAACAAAACCTCATTTCTCAGTTCTTCATCCGAAAGTCACCACAAAACATCTCAATTCATCATCCTAAAATCACGAGAATGCATCTTACGAAACAAGTAGAGTGGACTATCAAAACCTGAAACCTGAATAGTCAAGTCTATCATTTACATGTGTTTGCTGATGGATAAATATTATCTACGGTCCAGTCCATTTTTTCGAATCGCAACGACACATTTGTGCGACTACAAAAAAACACAAGTGAAAAAACAGCTACAAATGTGTTAGAAGTTGTTTGCATATCAACACACAACTCAATAAAATCTATTCTATAAATTTCATCAGTAAGCCTAGATGAATGGATGAGCGAGCAATGATGACGTTTTCTTACACTAACTTAGAATTTGTGATCAAAGAATGGCAAAAGCAGGTACATATTAATAAAAGGGATCTCAGAAGAAATGAAATGATCTGGTCCTTACAAAATTACATAGAGAAGATCAGAAAAATTTAACATTCAAGAAACATATTGTGTCAAAGATCCTATACTTCTCAACACATTTAAACCGCAACATTGGGCGCCGCTGGATACTCTTCATATCCTGTGATTCCTGTAATCCTAATCCTCGTATTTGGCTGCAGTATCAAGAGAGAAATCATATAAGTGTTGTTACTTACAATTCTACAGATTCATCAGTCATAACAAATTACGACAACTAATTGATAACAGTCTGTGATGTGGATTATAACACTACATAGTTCGATTTCAAGGAACAGAAGCTGGATTTATCAACAGTGGATATATACCTGTCGGTGACCAATATTTCTACGGTATTTCTTCTTAGGCTTGTACTTGAAGACTACCACTTTGTCATTCAGACCCTGTAGCAAATAAAAACATTGCAGTTGGTACAAACATTTATAATATATAAAAAGTTTGTTTTTTTCTTTACCTCGTCGAAGAAACTGATGAATAAGAGTTCTAAGAAAATGATGTGGAGATTGATATCATCGTTGGCCGAGATTGCGGATCTGCTTGTAAACACGATAAAGCCACTTCCACCATCTTCATGAGCTTCTCTCTATTCTGCCCCCGTGGTTCTGGTATACGTTCATCGGAAATGCTTCTCAGCGACAGAGTTTCTCCCGGAGACGAAGACAAACTCGCAACCAAATCTCCCGGATGTTTCCCCTTTATCACTTCGAGTATCAGAACTCCGAAGCTATACACATCGCATTTCTCCGTCACCTTCATCGTGTAAGCAAACTCTGTTGCGAAAAGTCAATTTCAAATTCGAATTTAGGGATTTCATAAGCTCAAAATCAAATCTAGAGATTCCAATTTCATTGATTTAGATTTACCTGGAGCGACGTAGCCGTAGGTTCCAGCAACGGCGGACCAGTTTGATGAATCCGTCTTGAGAAGCTTCGCTGTGCCAAAATCGGAGATCTTCGCTGTGTAATCATTATCGAGAAGGATGTTGCCGCTGCTAATATCACGGTGGACGATCGGAGTTGATCGGTCATGGTGCATATACGATAACGCGTGAGCCACACCTTTCACGATGTTGATCCTCTTGGTCCAAGTGAGTCGCTTAGCTTCTTCGTCGTTGGCTAATAGTTTGTTTAAACTTCCATTTTCCATGTACTCGTTGATCAGAAACGTGTGGCGGCGGTGGGAGCAGAAGCCGAAGAGCTTCACCACGTTGCGGTGACGGATCTCTGTTAAGGCTCTTACTTCGTTTAGGAACTCTTGCTTCACCACTGGCTTTGATATCTCTTTGTCTATTGTATCATTTAGCCTTTTCACGGCTACGGTCGCATCTTGGAGGTTTGCTTTGTAGACTTTGCTGTATCCTCCGATTCCGATGAGGTATATTGGATCGAATTCGTTGGTGGATTCCATGATATCTTGGTATTTGAATTTGCCATCAACGCTGAATATGGACATGTTCTCTCCAGTTTCAGAATCTGTGTTTCTTCCATTGTGTGGTTTTCGTTTCCGAATGTAGTAGGTAAATGCGCCTGCACATATAGAGAGAATGACGAGTGCTCCTAGGATTGGCACTAGTATCCACACAACAAGGTTGCCGTTCTTCTTCGGCTTTTGGAACCCACCAGAAGTGATAGGGCATGAATTCAACCTTTGTTTAGGAATATTACTGCATAAGCCTCTGTTTCCCTCCAATGCGTCTGCTGTTGCGTTTCGAAACGCTGGAATGTCTGGAAGCGGACCCTCGAGTTTATTGTTTGATATATCGACGTACATCAGCGCTTTCATGCCCTCGAAAGTTGTTGGAATGAGACCCGAGAGATTGTTGTGTGAGAGGTCGAGCTTGTCGAGGCTCTGCAGGGAGCTGAGCTGTGATGGGATTTCTCCATCGAGCTGGTTGTGGCTGAGATCAAGATGCGTTAACTGAGTCAGCTTTGTTAGTCCGGGAATGTGTCCATCGAAATTGTTTATACTCAGGTTCATGTCATGAAGCTTTAAAAAGGAGTCGAAGGTTTGTGCGATCTGGGAGCTGAATCTGTTTGAGGATAAGTCAAGAGACTCAAGATTGGTTAAGAAACTTATTCCTGCAGGAACTCTTCCAGATAACTGATTCCCATTAAGTCGTAGCCTCGACAAATTCGTGAGATTTCCAATTGCTTCTGGAACTTCACCAGAGAGGTTGTTGGTAGATAGATCCAGCTCGCCCAGTTGTTTCATGATCCAAATCTCAGGTGGGATAGCACCCGTGATGTTGTTGTTTGACATGATCAAGGCACCTAGCTTTCGACTCTTCTCCCAGTTGCCTGAAATCTCACCGTGGAATTTATTGCGGCTGAGATCAATGAAATTAAGATTTGGGTAAACCCCAAAAGCTTCAGAAATATCTCCAATGAATCTGTTCCCTATGAATCTTGCTCTGATCAAGCTCTCACAATCTCTCAAGCTTTTTGGGATAGGGCCTTCGAGGTGATTATCATCTAAAGTGATAATCTGAAGATTGCCACCTTTGCAAAGGGTTTCAGGCAAGAAACCATTGAAGTTGTTTCTGTCGATTATAAAAGCAGTTAGCTCTGAAGAGTTTGTAACTCCCAATGGAATCTGACCAGAGAGCTGGTTATCACGGAGGAACAACGATTCCAGCTTGGTAAAGTTACAAAAGGAATCAGGAATTGAATCGGTAAGTTTGTTTTCACTTAAATCTAAACTGATCATAGATTCCATGTTGCCTAGTTCCGGGGGAATGACACCAGTTAGATAATTCTGGTCAAGATAAAGAACCGTTAAGTCCTTGAGATTTCCTAAGGAAGAAGGAATTGATCCATTAAGTTTGTTCTGACTTAACTCTAAATCTGTCATGGATTCCATGTTGCCTAGTTCTGGGGGAATGTCACCAGTTAGATTATTCTGGTAAAGATATAGAACCGTCAAGTTCTTGAGATTTCCTAAGGAAGAAGGGATTGAACCGGTAAGTTTGTTTTTACTTAAATCTAAACCGATCATGGATTCCATCTTCCCTAGTTCTGGGGGAATGACACCAGTTAGATAATTCTGGTAAAGATAGAGAACCATCAAGTTCTTGAGATTTCCTAAGGAAGAAGGAATTGAACTGGTAAGTTTGTTCTGACTTAACGATAAATCTGTCATAGATTCCATGTTACCTAGTTCCGGGGGAATGACACCAGTTAGATAATTCTGGTGAAGATAAAGAACCGTCAAATTCTTGAGATTTCCTAAGGAAGAAGGAATTGATCCGGTAAGTTTGTTTTGACTTAAAGCTAAATCTGTCATGGATTCTATGTTGCCTAGTTCTAGGGGAATGTCACCAGTTAGATAATTCTGGTCAAGATAAAGAACCGTCAAGTTCTTGAGATTTCCGAAGGAAGAAGGAATTGAACCGGCAAGTTTGTTGTTACGTAACTCTAATTTTGTCATGGATTCCATGTTGCCTAGTTCTGGGGGAATGACACCAGTTAGATAATTCTGGTAAAGATAAACATCCGTCAAGTTCTTGAGATTTCCTAAGGAAGAAGGAATTGAACCGGTAAGTTTGTTCTCACTTAATGCTAAATCTGTCATGGATTCCATATTGCCTAGTTCTGGGGGAATGTCACCAGTTAGGTAATTCTGGTGAAGATAAAGAACCGTCAAGTTCTTGAGATTTCCTAAGGAAGAAGGAATTGAACCGGTAAGTTTGTTGTTATCTAACGATAAATCTGTCATGGATTCCATGTTGCCTAGTTCCGGGGGAATGACACGAGTTAGATAATTGTGATGAAGATAAAGAACCGTCAAGTTCTTGAGTTTCCCTAAGGAAGAAGGAATTGAACCGGCAAGTTTGTTATTAGAAAGATAGAGGGTTTTGAGGTTTTGCAAATTGCCAAGCTCAGGTGGGATTTCTCTAGTTAAGTGGTTTGTGGAGAGGTCAAAGTAGATGAGTTTAGAGAGGTTTCCGAATTGAGGAGGGATGGTTCCAGAGAAACGGTTCATGCTAAAATCAATGTAAGCAAGGTTTGGGAGAGAAGAGAAGGGGAAATCTTGGAAAGTACCTTCTATAGCGTTGTCAGTGAGGTTTAACTTTTCGAGACTCCCTCGTGAGTTGCAGGAAACACCATACCAACTGGTGCAGGAAAAGCTAGTATTGGTGTTAGCATCATTGACCCATGAAGACAGCTTTGATGAGCGACTCAGGTTCGTGAAAGTGGATTTCCATTTCAGAAGAGCATTTGCTTCTGCGATTGTTGCAGAAGCTGAAATAGAACAGCTCAAAATTATGGATATGAACAAAAGAAAACGAAGATCATAAGAATTCTTCTCTGCAAAACCCATCCTCACTTACTCTCTCACTCCCTCTTATCTCTCTCTCTCTCTCTCTTGGTGTTAGATAAAACTATCCAAGTTCTGCCTATTTAATAATCCTCATTTGCACTCAGTGATTGACTTGGGGTCGTCTCCTTGATAATGAAGGACTAACCCCGCAGTGGGTTCGAATTAGTTATTTTGGCTGTTTACTCTGTGAAATTACGAAACCATGCATAGAAAAGTGCTTACGGGTTCTTCGTTTAACATTCTTTGTTGAGTGAATGAATATTGTTGGTCGTTGTGTTTTGGAAGTCATTGTGTTTTGGAAGATACTAGTGAATGGATAATATTGGTCAAGAAGACTTGTGAGTCTGTGACGACTAGGGTATGATAAAACATGGATTGGTTATAGACAAAATTAGATTGAATGGTACTCATTAACTATTGTTTTTTTTTTTCATGGAAAGAGATAAATCTAACGTAGTCGTATTCGAAAGTTTATTATTTTGAAGTATACGTTTTCATAGTCAAGCTCTTTTGTAACAATCTTCAGCTTTTTTGAGGATTTTAATAGCTCAAATTGTGTAAGATTTCAATTTTTATGGGTGAATGATAACGGTGTTTAAGGGGTATTATTCAATCATGTAATAAAATTTAAATTTATACACAATCCGATATTATTCAATTATTTATTATAAATTATGCATTAAAATCTAGTGTTATTAAATATGATATTTGTACATCATGCTTTAAATTTTTAAAAGTTTTGGTGTTATTCGATTAAATTTTTTAAATATTTCGTATTAATTCTAGTGTTATTCAAAATTGATCTTTTTTTTTGGAAAAACTATGCTTCTTAATTTTGATGTTTATTGGAAAGACATTTGAAATTTACAATTTTTGTCCGTTTGACCAAAATAGAATTTTCGTTCTAAGTAATGATGCATTTTGTTAGAAACACGGATCCATAAAAATTTTAGCTATACAAAAGTTAAGCATATTTAAAAGTCCAACAAAAGAACTTATAGTAATGGTTTGATACTTCTTATAAACTTCCTTACTTCAAATTATGTTTCGTTCTAGATGTATTTACACATAGTAGATAATAAATTATTTGTTTTAAAAATATTTTTTGTGAAACAAATACAAAACTATAAAACATTAGTAATTAATTTAAGACGGAAGGAGACAAATACTTCATTGTATTGGTTTTGTTACTCAAAGAGAAAACAGCACTGATTCAATGTTATGCTATGCATGGCATATTCAATTCATGTTTTTTTATTCAAATATTTATAATTCATTTCGAGGAGAACGAAGAATGTGACTTTTATTTGTAATAATATATAGGAAGTCTAGCTATAATAATAACATATATCTGGAAGCAGTTGATGATTACTAAAAAGATATGACAAACTTCAAAGAAAAGCATGTCGCTCGGTGAATTCCCGAGCTCTCTGGTCAAATTGGAATCTGTTATTCTTGTAAAGTTCTCCAATTTCAGGTACAAGAGGATCATCTGGGTTTGGATCCTCCAACAGTACAGTTATGGACAAGAGCACCTGTTAAAACAATTCGAAAACAATGAATAGAATGAGAAAGAACAAAATATTTGATTTATGAATCAAGTTTTTGAACCTTTTCAACAGTGAGAGAAGGAGTCCACTTGTCTTTAAGAATGTCAAGACAAATCGATCCTCTGGAATTAATATTTGGATGATAAGTCGGAGTTTTGAATGTAAACTGTTACAAAATAAATCATAAAACATATTAATTTTTGTAAACAACAAAATTAACCTTTGAAATTCAAATTTATAATAGGTAACCAACCTTGGGTGGTTTAAAAGGATAATCTTCAGGAAACTCAATGTCGATGCTAAACATGCCACCGTCGTAGGGAGTACCTTTGGGTCCTTGAATCATCGCATTCCATTTGAATACATTGTTTGAGTCGTCTCTACCTGTAGTGATACATATCATCAACAAGTAGTATTGTTATACTTAACACCAAAAATAAAATTATAATAATCTACTTATTTGTATGGTTGTGGACTTGTGGTTACAAATGAAAATATTAGTATAGTACTACATACATACACTAGATAGTCAAGTTTCTAACGTTTATTGACAAAAATGACACTAGCAAAATCGTTAGATTTAGAAATGTGGATATTATTTGTTTTGATAATGCAGAAAATAAAAATAAAAAGAAGTACTAACCAATACTGTACAAAGAAGCTGGGGAGGTCATGTCCTTGAATTCTTTCGCAATTCGCTTCATCGCTTTAGCCTTCACCGACATTTTTTACAGTAACTCACCAAACTGTTTCCCTATGCACGAAATGGAACGACAAGATGATTGTTGTTAGTGTGATTGTGTTGTAAAATGTAATGGAAAATTTGTTAAAAATAGATAAATAATAATTGTTTACTTGGAAGATGTTAGTATGAATGGTATTGGAATCAAATGAAAGGAGCTCGGGACTTATATAGTTTTAGAAAATATAACTAATAAATGTCTTCATTATTATCATCACTATTAATAATATCTTTTATTGATGATATGATCTCTGCTTTTAAATCTTAGCTACATGCTTTAAAAAAAAATCTTCTACACATAAACAGTAATACTTTAGATATAACCATTAATTTTTTTGGTGAGTTAGATATAACCATTAGTAGTATAGCATTTATTATTTTTAATGAAATTTAAATAAATTTAGGTAAAATTAATTAGAAAATAGTAGCAAGCTTGCAAAATTTATCAGATTTTCATTGGCCAACTGGCTGGTAAAAAAAAGTTTATAAAAAAGAAAGGGGCTAAATTTTTTTTTTTTTAATAAGAATCATGCATGTTCAATAGTTTCTCAGATTTTAAAAGTCTACTTTAATAACATTACTTTGAAGACTAATATTATATTTAAAAAGATAAGAAAGAGATGGGAAATATTATGCAATTTCTGAAATTTAAGTTAGAAAAGAAATCTATGAACAAATTGAAATCTTATAAAGTAAATGAAATATACTTTAGAGCATATATTTTTTAATAATTAATAAGTTAGTATTTAGTTATTTATAAAATGTCTTCACCTATATCTTGTGTTTTTCTTTATTTTTGGTAAAGGGGTTTTGTCGCACTAAACTTAAAAAAAAAAAAAAAAAAACATTGCAAACTAGGAAATCAAAACTCGGACCTAATCAACCACAAAGGTGAGAAAACAAATACAACCCAACATGTATAACCTTCTCAATCTTGGTACACAACAAACTAGCCATCGGTGACTATCTTTTGCATAATCTAAAAAACCTCATTTCTCAATTCTTCATCCGAAAGTCACCACAAAACATCTCAAATATCTCAATTCATCATCCTAAAATCACCAGAATGCATCTTACGAAACAAGTAGAGCAGACTATCAAAACCTGAAACCTGAATTCCAGCCCACTTTTCGAATCGCAACGACACATTTGTGCGACTACAAAAAAAAACACATTGAAGACAAAAACCAGCAACAAATGTGTTAGAAGTTGTTTCCATATCAACACACAACTCAATAAAATCTATTCTATAAATTTCATCAGTAAGCCTAGATGAATGGATGAGCGAGCAATGATGACGTTTTCTTACACTAACTTAGAATTTGTGATCAAAGAATGGCAAAAGCAGGTACATATTAATAAAAGGGATCTCAGAAGAAATGAAATGATCTGGTCCTTACAAAATTACATAGAGAAGATCAGAAAATTTTAACATTCAAGAAACATTTTGTGTCAAAGATCCTATACTTCTCAACACATTTAAACCGCAACATTGGGCGCCGCTGGATACTCTTCATACCCTGTGATTCCTGTAATCCTAATCCTCGTATTTGGCTGCAGTACCAAGACATAAATCATATAAGTGTCGCTATTTACAGTTCTACAGATTCATCAGCCATAACAAATTACGATGGCAGTCTGTGGTGTGGATTATAACATTACATAGTTCGAATTCAAGGAACAGAAGCTGGATTTATCAACAGTGGATATATACCTGTCGGTGACCAATATTTCTACGGTATTTCTTCTTAGGCTTGTACTTGAAGACTACCACTTTGTCATTCAGACCCTGTAGCAAATAAAAACATTGCAGTTATCCAACACAAAACACTAATAAGAATACAAGAAAGCATTTGTATTGATTTACCTGACTTTCAACTACAGCATGTACAGTGGCATTGGTCACAACCGGTTTGCCAATGTAAGTGTGTGTCTTTGTTCCAACAAGCAACACTTTGTTGAGAACAATCTGCACAAGAGAAGAAACAAATATGAAAACTTCAGGAATCACCAAAAAGTAACAGAGAACAGCTTAATACAATGTTAACATAGACAAAAAAAAAATAGAACTTCTACACAAGCCACAAAGTTTACTCAATCTTCCATAGTGACACCATCCCTTTATAGATATATATCATTTCGTTTCACCGAAATTTTACAAAGAAGAATTCAAATCATTGAAAGCAAATGTGGATATACCTGGTCATCTACATTTGCATCTTTCAGCCTCTGAGTGTAGAGATATCTCCCTGGAAACACTATGTATTGGCGTCCACCAACCTGTTCAACCAAAGAGAACAACACTAAACTGAATCAAAAATAGCAAATGAGAGAAGCAACATTCATAAGAAAGCCAAACTCTTCAACATTCGTTACGCCTAAACACTAGCTATTAAGAGAATGTACCACAAAACACAGTCTCTCATTATCAGACTCTGAATGAACCAAAATGAATTCAAATGAATCTCATCCAAATCAATCAAAACTAGTTGCAAATGCCAAAGATTAAATCAAAATTGAAAATTACTCTTCGTTTTATTCTGAAGCTAAACCTAAACCTAATTCTTAAGAGTATATGATACAAAACACAGTCTCTCATTATCAAAACTCTAAAAGCAAACTCATCAAATCAACCAAACCTAGTTCCAAATTCCAAAAGCTATAACCGAAATTGAGAATTTGTTCTTTCGCTTGATTCAACAAACTCACCATAACAACAGCGAAAATCTCTTCTCGTTTAGCTTTCTCTTCAGTAACCTCCGAAACATCGGAAACCACCACAGCTTCGATATCGGTAGTCTCCGGTTCAGCTTCGACGACTGATTCAGCTAATTTAGGAGCGACAGTGAATGCGGTTCGAGACGTCGACGCAGTGGAAGGAGAAAGAAACCCAGTCACAGGTTTAGCCAAATTAAGCGAAGGTTTAGAGAGAGAACACATAATAGTGCTCGAACGGCGTGAAGTTACATTGCAATGAGTCGCGAAAGTAGAGCAGAGAGAGAGCGTCGCTGAAGAAGACGCCATTGTTTTCGCCTGACAGAGAGCTCCAAGCTCAAAACTTTGAAGCTCGACGGAGAATAAATCGCAGTGTTATCCTATCCACTTACTAGAAAAATTACCAATTTACCCCTGTCTTCAAATTAGTTTTTCGGTTTAGTTGGTTTGAATGTGACATTTTCGGTTTAGGTAATTCGGTTTCAAATTGATGAACAACAGATTTGGTTTGGTTCGGATTCTTAGTTTGTATATTTATAGTAAAAAGTTTTAGTTAAAATATATATATATATATATATATATATTATTTGTGAAAAACTTAAGTGTTAAATTTACAATACGTGAAAACGGATTGAATTTATGACACCACGAGATTTACGGAGCAAAGGACGGGATGCTAAATCCGTTTTGTTTTCACGTATTGTAAATTTAACACTTAATTTTTTTTTCCTCTAGATTTATTATTTATTGCAAATTATGAGAACTGTTACATATACGATTCTACAACGGACAATTCTTTCCGACCCTTATTAGATCCAAGGCAGACGATACTTCCTTCTTCATGCTCTTGCGGACACTTTCAATAGTCTACGACCTGACAACACTTCTCTCTCGGCATAGAATTCTAGCGAACGGCTATAATTGTACATCGCTGGAGATCTCCTAATAAATCGCAGTATCTGGGACTCGAACTCCAGACCTCTTGGTGTAGAAGCATTAATTAACTCTTGGTCAATCAATGGGTCAAGGAGGCTTCCACTAACACATAAGTTTAAAAACATTTTTTGATAAAAATAGTTTGTATATATATAGTAAAAAATTTTAGTTAAAAGTAAAAAGTTAAAATATTATTTGTGTAAAACCTTAAATGTTAAATTTACAATACGTGAAAACAGGTTAAATTTATGACACCACAAGACTTACAGACCAAAGGACGGGATGCTAAAGCCGGTTTGTTTTCAATGTATTGTAAACTTAACACTTAAGTTTGAAAAAATATTTTTTTTAATAATAATAGTTTGTATAGTAAATGTTGGTGCAGGAATTAGCACCTCCGACAATACCGGCTTAAACCGAATGAATTACGAATCAAATTGGGAATTCAATCTAAACCGGAAAATCCCGGTTAAGCCTGTTAATGGGCTGAAGAAGGAGATCGCCAGGCGAGCTCGATTCAAAGACGGGAAATCGCCTGCCACCGATTTCCTCATTCAAGAAAAAGGAGATTTTCCTCGAAGAAAAAGGAGAATCCCGAAAAGAAAGAAAAATCAGAAGATAAAGCTTTGAAGATTTAGAAGATTAACATATCTCTAAACTGCCCTAAAATATGTATAAATAGAAGAGTTTGTCCTCTATTCAAGGGACCCGCAACTTTTGCACAAAAAACCCTAATTGTTCTTGAGCTAAACCCTAGCGTTGTCTCTAAGCAATAAAATTCACCCTTTCATTCGAATCTTTGATCAGAATTTGCTAGAGAGTTAATTGAATTTGTTTTCCCCCTTTAAACAAATTCATTGTGTGATTTTCAGAATCAACAATTGGCGTCGCCAGTGGGGACGACATATACAAACTCTTAAAAACTCTGTTCTTGATCGAAATCTTTCACCAGAAAACATGGTTCAAGAAATCCACGGTTCCGTTTTACCGCAAAATAGTGGCTCCTTGCCGCAAAACACCGGTATCATGGATCCCCCTAATGGAGACGGCTCTCGCTCAACCGAAGAAGAGCAACGTGCCAAAGAATCGGAGGACCAACGCGTCCAAGAGCCGAATCCCGCCGCCGTTGCAGCACCTACGGTCTCTGTGGACGACCTCAAAGCGATCTTCGCAATCACAACTAAAGACTTAGCGGATTCCATCATCGAAACCAACCGGAGGCTGGATGATCTAGCTCGTGGAATTCAGCAACAGTCTAACTCTGAGGTGACACCATCAAGACCAATCATCCCGCGAACTCTCGCGCCCAGCTTCGATTTTACCGACGCACAATCAAATCGGTTCACCAGGATGCCGCAGAGCTCGCACCAGCCAGACATTCGTAACGAGCAACAGCTGCACCCTCAAGCACCGAGGAACTTCGTCCCTGGATCCTCAGCCCTAGACCAAGGAGGGCATCTGGAGGATATCTACGCCCGACTACGGGAGATCGGATCTCAAGTCCATCAAGCTGTCAGCTTGGCTCCCGAGATCGACCGCATGATCGCCGAGACGCAGAAGACTCCTTTCACTGTTGGATCACTCGCACGAAAATCCCTCAAGTTAAACTTAAGATCCTACGTATGAGGGAGGAAGTGACCCAAAACACTTCATGACTTCCTTCATGACCACGATCGCCAAAGCTCACTTCTCTGATGAACAACGTGATATCGGCTGCTGCCAATTGTTCGTAGAAGGACTCACGGGAAACGCCCTAACATGGTTTTCCAAGCTAGAGGCGAACTCAATCGATAACTTCACCCAGTTATCCACCGCTTTCCTAAAGCAGTATCGGGTATAATCAGATCTTGATGCATAAGGACGACTGCAAAAAGACCGCCTTCATCACCGATCGCGGAACCTACTGCTATCGAGTGATGCCTTTTGGGCTCAAGAATGCGGGACCAACCTATCAACGTCTAGTCAATAAGATGTTCGCCGAACAGCTGGGAGTCACGATGGAAGTCTACATCGATGACATGCTGGTGAAATCACTGCAAGCTGGCGATCACATCTAGCACCTCAGCGAATGCTTTGATATTCTGGACAAATATCGAATGAAGCTGAATCCTACCAAGTGCACATTCCGCGTAACTTCTGGAGAATTCCTGGGTTACATAGTCACTTAGAGGGACTGATTTGGGCTATGTAATACAGTTCGAAGTGGCTGGTCGGTATAGACCACTACGGAATGCGATTGGAAATATGGTCGAAGCTTTCGAGCAGCTGTTACGACCGCTAATGCTAGTTTTTCCAGCGTGGGATACCTTGTTTCAGCGTCATTTAGGGCTTTGCTGGTGTAGAAGATCGGTTTTTCGTTGCCGCGATCGTTCCTTACCAATACCCCACTCACCGCAGAACTTGACACCGAAACGTAAAGGTATAGCGTTTCTCCTTCTTCCGGCTTAGCTAAGATCGCCCCACTCGTAAGATATTCTTTGAGTTCTTGGAAGGCGAGCTCTCACTTGTCGTCCCAGTGGAAATCCTTGTTTCCGTGGAGGAGTTTATAGAAAGGGAGACACCTATCGGTTGATCTTGCGATAAAGCGATTGAGAGCTGCAATGCAACCTGTAAGGCGCTGGACCTCCCTTTTGTTTTGCGGAGAAGGAAGTTCGAGTATCGCGTTGATCTGCTTCGGGTTCGCCTCGATCAGCGAAATGGGCAATCGAACTCAGTGAATACGACATAGAGTATCGATCAAAGCCAAGTCTCAAGTCACAAGTAGTGGCTGACTTCATGACAGAACTCTCTCCAGATGTAATTGATGAGGTCCCTGAGGAGAACTGGATACTCTACGCAGACGGTTCCTCATCATCACAAGGATCCGGACTAGGTATTTTACTCCAATCTCCCACCAGAGAAGTACTCGAGCAATCACTCCGACTCCAATTCAAAGCCTCCAACAATAAAACGGAATACGAAGCCTTGATAGCAGGATTGCGCCTTGCAAAAGGAATCGGAGCTAAGCGAATCAAAACTTTCAGCGATTCACAGCTAGTGGTAAGTCAGTTTAGTGACGAATTCGAAGCCAAGAATGAGCGGATGCGGGCCTATCTCACCTTGGTTCAAGATCTAACCAAACAGTTCGACAACTTCGAGCTTAGAAAAATACCCCAAAGCGATAACATCTCAGCGGACGCTCTAGACGCCTTAGCTTCAAATACAGATCCAAATCTGAGGTGTACTATTCCCGTGGAGAACATAGCCACACCAAGCATCGATCTTCCACCTCCGATCTGCGTAATCACCGAACCCCCGGAAGCTATGGAGATCAACGATGATCCGAATATTGAAGTAGACCCAGAGCCGACCGATTGGAGAGATCCCATCAAACTCTACATAGCAGATGGCGAAGTACCCGCAGATCGTTGGGAAGCAAGACGTCTCAAAACCAAGGCTGCTAACTATATCCTCCATGATGGCGAACTGTATCGTCGCAACGCAACTAAGATACTACTCACATGCGTAAACGCAAAGGAAGCTGCAATGATCATGGAAGAAACTCACGACGGAGACGGAGGCAATCATTCAGCGGACGAGCTCTAGCCCTTAAAATAAAAAAAGATGTGCGTTACTGGCCAACCATGATGGCGGACTGCGAGGCCTACGCGGCGAAGTGCGAACCATGTCAAAGGCACGGGCCAATGAAGAACGTCTCCCCAGAACTGCTGAGCACAGTAACAGCACCATACCCATTCATGCGATGGGCCATGGACATTGTAGGACCAATGCCTCCTTCACGGTCTGAGAAATTCTTGCTGGTTCTAACAGACTACTTCACCAATGAAGCAGAAGCATACTACGAAGTCAAGTCGCCTCAGGTCGTCGCATTTATATGGAAAAACATCATATGCCGGCACGATCTACCTTACGAGATTGTAACAGACAATGGACCCCAGTTCGTCTCACTTATCACAAGGCGATTTCTCTCCAAATGGAACATCCACCTTAAGGAAATCCAGAATCCATGGAACGCAGTCCACCTGAAAAAGTACTACTACTAAGTACGAAAAAAAAAAAAGGCAAGATCGGTCATCTGATCTCAACTTATGTAACTTAAACTACGAATGGCTTGATCCCTTTATTGGGTACGTAGGAAATCCTTCGAAAGGATGCATCTATAATACTTAATAAAATTAAAGTTTGCATTCTCAAAACGGAATTCGCTTTAAGATCGCCAAAGATCAATTCTCAGCGCCCTGGCCAGGTGTTCGATGCGCGTCTCACATGGATGCAGTGGTGAAATAATCCACGCCCTTCTAGGAACTTAATTTTTCTAGAAGGGATAGCCGAGACCAGTTTCTCGCACTTAAGCTCTGGTTTGGACAGAAATATAAGCCGAACCGTATTTCGCGATCTGCCGAACAGATGCTCTACGGGGAGTAAGCCGAGCCCAGCATCTCGCCCCCCAAATAATATGCTGAGTCCGCCTCACTTATTTTGAAACAGAGCCCAGAACTCCCTCTTTAAATCATACATAGGACTACTGGGCATAAGCCGAGAGACGTCTCGTGCCCAGTACATGCCAAATACCTTATTTTTAAAGCCGAGCTCAGTCTCGCATTAAACATCTAACCCGAACTTAGACAGAAAAAATTTGGGACGATCTCGTGAAAGACTAATCCACCCGAAAAGCCGATCTCAAGGGTCGCATGAGAATCAAAATTGAATTACTCTGATAAAAACAAAAAATTGCAAATCATAAAACTTGATATAAAAATTGCGCCATCTCAGAACATTTTTATTCAAAGATCATAAACTTGACAAGCAAAATCATCGCCAAATACAATGGTGCTCTATTTAAAAGAAAAATCATAAACTTGATAATCAAGGTAATCGCCATTACAATGATGTCTTATTCAAAAAGATAAAAACAAAAAACATCGGAAAGCTAATCTAGTCGAACAAAGGACATATAAGCTTCAGCTCGTCTGACCAGTAACATGTCGGTTATCCCTTAGAAGACGATCTGGCATAGGCCACACCAGTTGAAGACCGACCTTCTCCCAATCCTCTGAGCCAATCTCCAAAGCCCTCGTTGTTTTCTCAATCTCGTCTAGACGAATAAGGACCTTATTCCGCTTAGCTCTCAATTTGGCAACTTCAGCTTCAAGCTCTTCTAAGCGGTCGTCCACCTTACGCTTCTTGATTCGAAAATAATGAAATTCGCGGCCTTGATCTTGATGCTCGAGTCCGATCTGAAGATACAAGAACACAGATTAAGCAAATTGGGAACAGTTAGAAAGTTAACTAATCGCGGATCAACGATTCTTACCAGGTTGACAAAATTCTGCGACTCGGTTGATTCAGCCTTAGAAACCGATGGACCAAGGTAGAACATCGTAGGCGAACTCGGAATGAAATCCCCGTTTGCGACGAGACCTGGCTCCCTTGCCCTCAAAACAGAACAAGCAGCCTGTGCGCAATCTTGGCAGTAAGATACAAGAGCATCTGGCATAGGGGCTAACCGTTGGAAGCCGTTCTTTAACCAATCTCGTGGATGAGACTCCAGCAAACTAAGCTTATACAAAAGCTCGGATTGGCGATCCTCGTGAAAGATCAACAGATCACGGTACTTTTTATGACGACCCTCGACGCATGAAAGAAATCTTTCTGCCTGTCGCCTTGATTCCGGATTCAACTAAAACAAAAAGGTCCATGGAACACGAATGTTATTGAAAAAAAGGAATCCCTCGCTCAATCGCCTCAGCATTGGAGAACGTTGGAACATTGTGATTAACCTCGAAGGAGGATCCAGAGCTCTCCATTCTTTAAACAAAGAAAAGAAAGTTTTGAATTCTTGATGATATCAACAATACCCGAAGGGCGATATTTATACCCGTGAGATTGACTCCCCATCCAACGAGGAGTTAATTTCGCTTTCCTTTCCCAAAAGAGAAAAGGAAAACCGGATTCCTCTTTTCAACAAGGTGATTTAATTCTGTCATCTTTCCCGAAGAAACATTGAAAAATGTCCCATTTTCCTTTTCCAAAAAGGAAAACGTTAATATCAATATTTCCTGTTTCGCTTCGATCGAAGGAAAAAGAAATCCTTGACCAAGCATTAAATGTGCAAATAAAATTAAAATTAAAAGCCGCCCCAAAAGAAGGGTCCACGGCGAAGTGAAATTAAAAGCCGCCCCAAAAAAGGGTCCACGGCGAAGTCAGGTTCGAAAACCGCCCCAAAAATGGGTCCACGGTTGAAATAAGTTCAAAAAATACAACAAAACTACAAGATAAAAGGGAGTGAAGCTCGCTAATCTTCAAGGTTTTGCTCACGTCGAATTTCGCTTCGGCTAACAAGTTCGGAGTTCGAACCATGCTGATTTGAAACAGGAATTACCTGAGAGTCTAGCCGAGTAAGCCCAAAGCCGAGCTGATCAGGAGACATGTTGAGATCAGCATCTGATAGCTCAATAACATTCAGAGCATCAACCTCCTCTTCGGCAATCTTGGCTTTTTTAGCCAGATTCTCCAGCTCGACCTCCGAAACGACAGCACCTCGGCTGATAAGGACTGTCACGATCTCCTGAGCACCTTTGGACTGGTTCATGGCATCCATTCTGGGCTGGACAACATGCTCCTGCTCCTTAATATAACTCTTGACCTTGTCAAGGTGAGCCTCAGCCTTCTGAGTAGTGCGGCTGACCTTGGCGAATCGGTCATTCCGCAACCTGTTCAGCTCCCTCTCATCGTGGTCCCTAGAGAAAGCCACATTAGCTTCCAATTTGGCGACTTCCCCCATAAGCGAGACCTCCCTATTCCCAAGCCTGGTGACCTCCTCCGCAAGTTCAGCCTCCCGCTTACCGAGCTTGGCAACTTCATCTTTAAGAGAGGCGACTTCGGCTGAATGGGTTTCAGACTCCGCCTTCAGGAGATCATACTTCTTTTTTAGCTCCTCATGGTTGCGCTTCTCTTGCTGAAAGACCGAGCTCAGTAACTTAAAACGGTCCCTGTCCCCGTACTTCAGCTTAAGTTTCCGGTCACACCAACCGAAAAGGTCTTTAGCCAGCGCGTTGGTCTGAAGCACAGAGGTCACAATGTAAGCCTGATTGCAACTTAGAGAAAGAGTCTATATGGATGAAACCATGGAGGATAAAATAATAATACCTCGAAGGAGAAGCGAGCAAACTTCTTGTACGTAGCACTGAAGATTAGCTCATCCGGATAGGAGATCGCTCGCGCTCCAGGAACGGCCATGTTACACCAGAGATGGCTGGTGGGCTCCTGATCCCTCATCATGTATTTATCTCCTATGTACTGGAAGGAGAATCGGTCGGGATGATCTGGGTCATCTCTCAACAAGCAGAAGGTTTTTCGAGGAGGGTTGTCGTCAGGCAGACCGGCCTTAGAAGCATTCCTATTCTCGCCAATCTCGATACCCTTTCCTTTGTCTTCTTGGGACTTGGTCTTCACTCCAGGGCAGTTGCCTCCTCTACAGGAGGGGCGTCCCCGGTTGATCCAGGGACGGTTAGGTCGACGTCGACCTGTATGATTTCAGGTGCATCGGCCTGGGGGTTGGCGGTCGAACCAGTGACCTCCGGTGTACCGGCTTTGGTCCGATCTTCAGTATGCCCAGCGACCTCGGTCTCTACTGGAGCAAGATCGCCTTCGGCTGAACCGCCGGTTACCTCAGGCAACTCCAGAGCTGAAGTATTTATAGGATCCCGGGCTGAAGGACCACCCTCCGGGGCATGAGGCAGAGGAAGCGGTGAACCTCGCAGACGCGCTGCAAAACTAACAAAATTCCTCCTTACTCTTCCCATTATGCGGGCGACTCTCTCCCTAGTGATGTCCTTCCAAGTTTGGTTCTGCACACGGAAGATGGCCGACCTGATTTCCTCGTATTTGGCAGGAAACTCTCGGCTGGGTTTGTGGCGATCTGAAAAGGAAACAACAAATTATAAGTGTAAGAGTCATAGGTGAACATTTCGACACGGCCAGCTGCTCAGAGGTCTACCCGGATCCTTATTCCACATCCTCCTTCGGCCAGAGAGCGGGAGCTTGGAAGATTTGAGGTCGGAACGAACAAAGAAATAATGGCGTTCCCAGTTCTTGAAGTTGCTGACTTTATCTCCAGGGATAAATTTGTGGCCTGGCCGGTTGTTTACAACCCAGGTGCCCAGAGATTTACCGGCTTTCAAAATTGTCATCTCCTCAATGCAGCGAGGGTTTATCCGGTAGCCTCCCTCTGCGCCAAAAGTAAGAATTCCGACGAAATTACAAATCGCCGCATGAGTCAACTAAGAGATCGCCAAACGACGGCGATGAACGAATGCGATGAGCAGGGTCGGGATTGGAAACCAGAGGTGACATTGCTTGAAGTACGCCTCGTACAAGCAAATATAACCCTTAGGGGGATTCCATGGGCGATCAATTGGTCTGGGGATTACGAATGAAATCCTGCAGTTCGCCTAACCACATGAATTTAACATCCTGGTTACTGACTCCGCGGTTGAACGGGTGGGGACCCCAACAATCCCTCTGTTCCAATCCACCACTGGCGAAAGGTCGCGAGTAAGGACACCAAGAGGAATTAATTTCGCCTCGACTTCAGCCTCGGTATATACAGGGCGATTTGAGGGCTCCTCCATAAGATCGATCAGACCTCCAAACCGACCGTAACCAACTGTCGGGTCATCCTGATACACCGCTGAGTTACCACCATTACCAACTCTGTCCGATTCGTCAATCAATTCGAGAATTTTGATCTGGCTACTCCGGCTTAATTCGGCTTCGTTTCCTGGGTTTCGGACGAAACGAGAATTACAACGGACCAGCGTGGTGGCGGCACTGTCGAAGGAGTCGAAAGCTTCGGTGGACTTACCCATTATCGGAGTAAAAATAAAGTGCGAAAACAAACAGAGAATTACAAGCAGAGAGGAAGGAGTAAGAATAAGAACTACCTTGGTTTTCTCTTTCCCAAGCGGCTCGAAATGGAACACGGAAGAGTTTCATTGAGAATAAGTAGACAAAAGTGGGCGGCGGACCTAGATAAAGTAATCATTAGGCCTACTGGACTCTTCAGTTTTCCTCCGACACGTGTCACTGCTTGACGTTTTAACAGGTTCGTGGAATTCGGAAACTAAAGAGTCCGAAAATTCGAAACGATACAAAGTGATCTCGCATTTAATTCGCACTTTCCTAAGGTATAAGCCGAATATTCATTTCCCTAATTTGGAAATTTCGAATTAAAGCATTCGGATTTCCCGAATTGGGGGGACTAATTGTTGGTGCAGGAATTAGCACCTCCGATAATACCGGCTTAAACCGAATGAATTACGAATCAAATTGGGAATTCAATCTAAACCGGGGAATCCCGGTTTAGCCTGTTAATGGGCTGAAGAAGGAGAACGCCAGGCGAGCTCGATTCAAAGACGGAAAATCGCCTGCGATCGATTTCCTCATTCAAGAAAAAGGAGATTTTCCTCGAAGAAAAACGAGAATCCCGAAAAGAAAGGAAAATCAGAAGATAAAGCCTTGAAGATTTAGAAGATTAACATATCTCTAAACTGCCCTAAAATATGTATAAATAGAGGGGTTTATCCTCTATTCAAGGGATCCGCAACTTTTGCACAAAAAACCCTAATTGTTCTTGAGCTAAACCCTAGCGTTGTCTCTAAGCAATAAAATTTACCCTTTCATTCGAATCTTTGATCAGAATTTGCTAGAGAGTTAATTTAATTTGTTTTCCCCCTTTAAACAAATTCACTAGATCATCACCCGTACTGTAGTACGGGTTGAATTTCATTTATTACAAAATTTATAAATTTTATGTTTTACAATAAAGTTGTGATATATTATAATAGTAAGTGAAAAAATAATATTTTTTTGTCAGTCCCTATATCCCTATATATAATATTAGAATGAATATATTTTCATTTTTCTATAGTATTCAATTACGGATATTTTTTTTTTAAGATATGAAAACGAAAAATAAGATTATTTTTTAAAAACTTTAATATTGTTTGAACAATGAGTTAATTTATGTTATCAACCACAAAATGAGAGTGCATATAATTTAGTTAGATCAAAAATCAAAATATCATAAATGAATCGCATCTAAAACGTAGATTATTTTGAATTACTTAAGAAAATTAGCTATTATTTTGAATTAATTTAGAAAATTATTTTTTCAAATTCTGATTCATTGGTTGTTGAAATAGAGATTTGTTTGAGCTAATTACGGAATTTACCAATTATTCACATAATCAAATATGTTATGAACATATATTTGGTATATAATAATACCAAATTCAATCCGTGTGTGGATTCTATATTTTTATTTTACAATCCGTATGAAAATATTGCGGCACAATCTATTATTTATTATTTTCAAAATTGTGTGCAGAATCAAATTTTCAAATATTTAGAAGTGTCAAACCTTATTTAACTCATCTCATCATAAAATCTTAAAATGCCGTATGTTATAAGGATCATAATTTTCTACCATATAATACATTACATTTAACCCGCCGCCTACTATAAATATTTTAAACATATCTTTTTAGAAAATCAAATTAATGTATTTATAATTTTTTTTTTTATCTTTTTAATCTATTAAATATTTATGATATTCTTTAATATATTAAATTAAACTATTTTAAAATGTTCCAAATTAAAATCTTTAAATTTTTTTATTGTATTATGTAAAATTATGAATAAAAAAAAATGATATGAAATTAAATATAAATATTCAAATAGTTATAAGGATCATAACTCATTTCATCATATAATATATTATATTCAACCCGCCGCCTATTATAAATATTTGTTTCAAAAAATCAAATTAGAGTATTTATACTTCATAAATTTTTGATCTATTAAGTATTGATGATATTAAAAAAAAGGAATATATTACTCAAATATGAATTTTTGACCCGTTAAATTTGTTCTTTCATACATTGAATAATTTATATTCGTTTTTTAAAATTCAAATCTTGGTATATGCGGAAAAAAATTTACTTTTTTTTTTTATTATATAGATGATATAATGATTTATTTATTTATAGAAATAGAATCATATAAAGATGAGAGGTGAAGTATAATGATTAATAACAAATTAATATGGTAAGTTAGATTTCAAATCTTATATGTTTATTTTGATTGGTCATTCTTTTTAAAGAAATTAATAATAGATTTTCGTTTTTATAATTAAATTAAATTAATTAAATTGCATAAAATAGTATTTGACTTGTTTATCCTTAATGAATTGAATTAATTTACTCTATAAAATTTTATTTCTAATGGCATTCTTAAGTAAATTCTTACAAATGGGAAGGTTAATTAAGGGTAATCCATAAATTGTACTCCCCAAATAATAGTATAGGATTGTGTGATTTTCAGAATCAACAGTAAAAAAATTTAGTTAGAAATGAAAAAGATTACTTAAAATGAATATTAAGATGGGATAGAAATTGACCTGACTAATAATCGAATACTAAGAATACTTAAATTTAGTTTTGTTTTTAGTTATTATGTTTACTTTTAGTTATTAAGTTTTTTAAAAAAATATATTTAAAATATTATTTTTGAAAACCGTTTAAAACATAACTAAGTGTTAAATTTTCATTACGTGAAAATATGTTAAACTTATGACACCGCAAGACTTACGGACCAAAAGGACGGGATGCTAAGTCGAACTTGTTTTCAACGTTTTTAAATTTAACACTTAGTTTGTTTTTAGTTATTAAATTTATTTTTAATTTTTAAGTTTTTAATAATTTTTAAAAACCAATTAAAACATGGGGGATTAGCAAAAATACCCCTTTTCTCATGCCCCTTTTCAAAAATGCCCCTTTTAGATGTCCATTTTCAAAAATGCCCCTTTTTAAATCTGAAATTTTTATAAAGTTTTATTAGGTTTATAAGGTACTTATGGATTGTAACTACTACTTGAAGACTCGATCCAAGTATTTATAAGGTTTTATAAGGTGTTTTTAAAGGTTTTACAAGTTATTTTAAAGGATTTTTAAGGTTTTTCGAAGGTTTTACAAGATATTTTAAAGGTTTTTAAAGGTATTTAAAATGCATTTATAAGGTATTTATAAAGTATTTATAAGATTTTAGATACATAGAAATGTAGTTTGTGTATGTTTTAATAATATTACATACATATTTGGGTAAATCTTATATTTTTAAGAGCATTTTTTATAAGGTTTTAAAAAAAGGGGTATTTTTGAAAAGTGGCATTGAAAAAGTGGCATTATTAACAATTTCCCTTAAGACATAACTAAATATTAAGATGAGATAGAAATTGACCTGACTAATAATCCGATGGACTTTCATGGGCTGGATTTCCTTTTCTTGTGTTGGGCTTCGTAGGGTTTTGAAGATTGCAATCCAACCGTTAGTTTCTCCACCACCGTGACTGAAAACAAAACCCTATGATCCCCGATCAATCAACCTCCTCAATCTTCCCTCTCTATCGCCATCTCCGTCGTCAATTGCCGTTTCTATCACCGCGAATTCCTCTCAAAATCTCCGGTAGATTTATCAAGACGTGATGCTTGTGAGATCTCTCACTAGACTTGATCGTTTTCATAGCAAACGGCTAAGCGAACAAAGCCGAATCACAATTCACCACCGACCGTTGGCTTTAATTTCTGGAACGATTCTAATTGAAGAAGAATCTGTATCATCATCCATCACGATTATCTCTCTTTCTGGTCTAATCGAAGAAGAAGAGTAACGACAAAGAATGAAATTGCATCTCTCTCTCTAGTTTGTTTGTGATGAATGATGATCGATGAGACTATTTATAAACACATGTGTTTGAGATTCAAGTTTCCTTTAATTACTAAACCATCAAAATTTAATTTTCAATAAATGTAATTTATTGTTTACAAAAACATAATTTATGATAAATATCTATATGAGTATACGTGTAATTGTAAGACGAAGAGACGACACTAACTAAATTTAATTTAATTTTAGTTCGCCATTAATTAAACCCTAACACTCCTCTCAGTATGTTAATACTTGGTACATGAAAAATAACCTAATCAAAACTTTGATAGAAAAGTAAATCAGCCATAAATCATTAGTTTGATTTATTTATTTTATTTTAGTAGCCATTAAAGGTGGGAAAAGAAAAAGAAGAAGACGAGAAGAAACGTAATCAAGAAATAAGATTCACGAAGATCACTAAAGGAAGGAAGTGGAAACAGGGGAGGGTTTTGGATGAAGCAGAGCAAACAGAGCATTGTTTTCTTGGTGGAGAAGAAGAGCTTTCTTTTTTAAAGCTTCATTCTCGCGCATGATGCTTTGATTCTCTACGAAAAGCTTCAAGTGTCTCATCTCCATCTCCTTCTGTTCCTTCAGTAATCTTCTCCTCCTGTTTCCAAAGAAAAAGAAAGAAGCGGTTATAATTCAGAAAGCTAAATGTGTCTGAGGAAGCTTGATATATACGGAAGATGAAACTAAACCTGGTGAGATTAAGGATACGAAGATGGGTTTGTGTCTTAGATTTACGTTTGTTATGGTACGAAGATGATCTCATGGTTGGTGTGTGAGTGTCTGGGAATGGTGGTGGCTCTGAAGATTTCAGACACATCTTATTATGGTTTTATCCCACAGGAGAACTGAGTAAACACAATGGACGAAGATGATGAAGAAGAAGACCAAAACAGACTCTTCTCTCTCCCAGACTCTCTATTTCTTGCTCTTGATGGAATAGTTACTGTACTAATAGAGGAAACTTAGTAGAAACACTTGAGAGGTACATACCTAAATCGACCATAACAAATAACAAATCATTTAATCTCATACTAATTGATTACTTTAATTGTAATCAACTACAGAGAAAGATCACATGAAAATTTAAACCAACTATATCTATGAACTACAATTTGATTTTTAAAAGTTATATTTTCTCCATAAGCAATTTTTATTTTCAAAAGAGGCTCAAAAGAAAACACCTTTACCTTACTACCAAACCCATTGCAAAGGTCCAAGTCTTGGATTCGCGGTAAAGCTCGAAACTTTGGAGCTCGACGGAGAATAAATCGCAGTGTTATCCTATCCACTTACAAGCGAAATCACCAATTTACCCCTGTCTTCAAATTAGTTTTTTCGGTTTAGTTGGTTTGAATGTGACATTTTCGGTTTAGGTAATTTGGTTTCAAATTGATGAACTACAGATTTGGTTTGGTTAGTATTCTTTCTTCACCCCCAATCATTTCTTTGGAATTCAAAAATGATTTATATGAAGCAAAATTATCCATATTAGGATAAAAATTTAGAAAGTTGCTCATCTACAAAAATAAAAAGGGAAGCAAAAACCAACCAGAATATATTTTTGTATCCTTAAATCCAAAATATAAAACAAATAAAAGAACTGAAATTGTGGATAAATGATTGGTCAGTCCTCAGATTTTTGACCATCAACTCCAAAAGCATCAGCAATGTTGAAGTTCAGGTTTTTCATCATGGTTCTGCTTCTCCCAACTCCATCTCCTTTCCTCATCATTGCTGTAAACTCCGAGAAATCGATCTTCCCGTCCTACACAATTCAAAAGCTCAGTCGGTTATAATACAGTCACATTGAAGAAGGTAAACAAAGAGAGGAAGAAGAGTGGTTTACATTGTCAAGATCAATCTCCTTGATCATGTCGTCCAGAGGTGTATCACATAGACCAAACTCTGTGCAAGCTGACTGGAGCTCATCAATGGTGATATAACCGCTTCCGTCTTTGTCAAAGTATGAAAATGCAGCCACCAGATTCTCCTCTCTCTCCATCTTGTTCATGTGTAATGTTGCTGCTAGGAATTCTCCGTAGTCTATTGTACCACTGTTGTCGATATCAGCCTGTAACCACAACACACGGAGGATGTTAAAAGAAAATGAAGTTTTTTGAAAAGAGAAAGAGAGTTTGTATTGGTTCTTTCATACCGCATCCATAAGAGACTTGATTTCTGATTCCATCAGTTCAGATCCGACTCTCTTCAAACCCGCTTTGAGCTCTTCAAAAGTAATCGTTCCACTGTTGTCTGTGTCTATCATTTTGAACAATTCCTTTAGACCCCCAATTTCTTCCTCTGAAAGTCTCTCAGCGATTACCTGTGGGAAAAAATCACTTATGTTCAGAGAAATCAGCAAATGGATTGGGCATAGAGAAAAGGCGAATGTATATTACTCGAATTCATACCCGTAAGGCCATTTTCTTAATCTTATTCATTTGAGAAAACTGCTTCAGTCGTGATAAAACTGCTGGATCAAGTGGCTTGTCTGGTGCTGCTTGTTCATCGACAATCCATGGGTGACCTATAACATTCAGAGCAAAATCAATAATCATTATTTACCAAAAGGGAATAAAAAATAGTTGCTGATTCCAAATGGACAACTAAGAATGAACATACACAAGGCTTCATGGGCAGAAATGCGTTTCTTAGGGCTCCTTTCGAGCATTTTGTAGATCAAATCTTTAGCAGCTTCTGAGATACTAGGCCAAGGGTCAGATTTGAAATCTAACTTCCCTTGCAATATCTGTCTAAAGATTCCAGACTCGGTTTCTGCAAGCCCCAAGAGAAAAGAATGCATCATTCAAACAAAAATCGAAAGTTGCAAGTAGAAAAGGCTGTACTTTTGAGTAGACTAACCTGCCCAGAAGGGAGGAACACCGCTGAGTAAGATGTAGAGGATAACACCGGCACTCCACACATCTATTTCAGGTCCATAACACTTCTTTAGCACCTCTGGTGCAACATAGTACGGACTTCCAACTACATCATATAAATATTGTCCTGAATAGCAAACAAAAACCAATTAGGCGATGATCCGGCTTTGGCGATACCCATCTGGTTCTAAAGGAATCACAGATCCAAGCCAGACACACAAATGCAGAATAATTTCGATCAACAGATTAAGTTTCAGAGACTCCTCAATGAAGAACATCTATTCAAAACAATGTTCCCTCTAACAAAGAAACAATGCTCAAGCAGCAAAATTTGCATCAAACCAACACACACCAGAAGCCTTATTTCGATTTTCAATTCATATAGAACATAATTACATAACCAACCTGTTTCTATCAAGAAACCAAACAAACGAAAGATTTGACCAAATGCAAATTAATTCCAATGAGAGACTCCTCAATGAAGAACAAATAAACAAAGCAAGCTCCCTAACTACATCTTATAGATATTGCCCTGAAGAGTAAACAAAAACCAAATAGGCGACGAACCACCGGCATTAGCCATACCCCCATTTGGTTTTCAAGGAATCACAGATACAAGCCAGACACAAATGCAGAATCATTCCAATCAACACATCAAGTTTCAAAGACTCAATGAAGATACAAAGCAAAGTTCCCTTAAACAAAGAAACAATGCTCAAGAAGCAAACTTTGAATACAACGAAACAAATCATCATCAAACAAACATGAAAGATTCCAAGATTAATCAATCAACCAAAAGAGAAAATCGAACCTGGCTTATAGAAGACAGACAAACCAAAATCGGTAGCTTTGAGTTTCGCATCTTCCTTAGGACTATCAAACAAGAAATTCTCAGGCTTAAGATCTCTATGCATAACACCAAGAGAATGACAAGCCTCAACAACACCAAGAATCGTCTTAATAAGCTTCACAGCCTCACGTTCACTAAAATGACCTTTAGAAACAATCCGATCAAAAAGCTCACCACCTTCACAAACCTCCATAACAATATGAACAAAAACCGAATCCTCATAAGTCCCCTTGATCCGAACAACATTAGGATGCTCAGAGAGATGATGCATGATCTGAATCTCACGCCATACATCTTCGTAATCCTCGCGACAAACGAGCTTGCGTTTGGGGATTGATTTGCAGGCGTAATTAGCGGAGGTTGATTTCTCTGTGCAGAGATAGGTTGTTCCGAATTGGCCTTGGCCTAGCTTTTTGCCGAGAAGGTAATGATCTCTTAATCGTGGTGTTTGATATGGAAGCACTGTGTTTGAAGGACGTCTAGGGTTTGGTTTCGACTCCATTTTTGGTTTTTTTTTTCTCGATCTCGATTTCAAGATTTGTTGTGAGGAAGAAGAAGAAGAAGATGATAAACGGACTTTTTCTTCCCTCTCCTTCTCCATTTTTTTGACTCTCTCTTTATATCATTTTAATCACATTTTTTTTTGTTAATTTTTTTATATCACATTAGTGATAATGCTATAACTTTACATATATTAAACAAAAATCAAATTTTAATTTCTAAATCAGTTTTTTTTTGTTAATTTTATATTAGTGAATATTTGAATATAGATACAAATCTCATTTTCAATTTCTATGTTTTGTTAAAAATTTATATTACATTAGTGACATTGCTTTAAGTTAAGAAAAATTAAACAAATTAAAGTTGTATATTCATATTTTCCGTAGACAATTTTTTTTTTTTTGGAACGTAGGATATGTATATACATTAGAAAACATAGTATTGTGTTTTGTTCTTGTAAAATATATGAGTTAATTACTTAATTTGGATAGAAATATGCTAAAATATGTCGTGGTGAAATTATAATTAAGTGGATTGTTGTATTTAAGAATAATGTATCATAAGATAAAATAGAATGCTAGTATTTGTTTAAAACAGTTTAAAAATTCATAGTATTTGTTTAAAACAATCCGAAAAATTAACATCCACTTATTTGATAATTTCAACCACGTTATTTTGCAAAATAAAATTTCATAATTTGGTTATTTAGTGCATAATGCTAAATATATCTTACCATCATATGTTTTGTGATTTTTAAACATTAATTTTTGTTTTCGAAGGCTTGTTGTATCAAATTCAACTTGAGGCGGCCCAAGTTTTAGGATCAATAAACTAAACCTTGGAAAAACAAAAACTCAACTAGCCATTAGATTGGCATAAAGCTCGTCTGACAAATATTATAATTGATTGGTGAAGGTTTGATTGGTGTAGGCTAGTGGGGTTTGGGGTCGTACGAAGAGAAGACTAGTGGATAATGGAGAACACGTTTACATGACTTGGACCCATTTTATCTACACGTCTCATTCTAATTTTGCATTCATTATGGAGACTTGTGATATCCAGTTGTATAATTTTTATCTAATTTTATTATGGTCCAATAAATTATAATCTAAGGAAATTAGTAAACCATGCATAAAGTATACTCTATTTGATTTAATATAAGAGAAACAATGTGATTAGAAAAATTTAGGAACACGTTTTGAAACCGAGAGATTAACGTTATCGCCTAACGCTATTCGTGAACTAAAAGAAGGTATCGAATCTTGACTTCTTCAAAAGAATAAAATTATTGCTAGAAAGGTCACTTTTGATTGTAGGTTTCATTTTTTAGAGGATAATATATGTTGGTTTCGTCTATTTTTCATCTTTCAACATCAAATTCCATATAATCGATTTCATAATTTTTATATTTTAGTATGGAACTTAGCATTTTATTTATTATATACACTAAAACTTCTATAAATTAATACTTTATAAATTAATAACCTCTCTAAATTAATAAATTCTTCCGGTCCCGAGTTGGGACTAGTGTAAAAAATGACACAAATCGATAAATTAATAAGATAATAACTTTTTTGAAAATTCTATATAAACATAGGGAAATTGTTAATAATGCCACTTTTTCAATGCCACTTTTCAAAAATACCCCTTTTTAAAACCTTATAAAAATGCTCTTAAAAATATAAGATTTATCCAAATATGTATGTAATATTATTAAAACATACACAAACTACATTTCTATGTATCTAAAATCTTATAAATACTTTATAAATACCTTATAAATGCATTTTAAATACCTTTAAAAACCTTTAAAATATCTTGTAAAACCTTTGAAAAACCTTAAAAATCCTTTAAAATAACTTGTAAAACCTTTAAAAACACCTTATAAAACCTTATAAATACTTGGATCGAGTCTTCAAGTAGTAGTTACAATCCATAAGTACCTTATAAACCTAATAAAACTTTATAAAAATTTCAGATTTAAAAAGGGGCATTTTTGAAAATGGACCTCTAAAAAGGGTATTTTTGAAAAGGGGCATGAGAAAAGGGGTATTTTTGCTAATCCATGGTCCCATCTATATCATAAATTAATAATTATATAAAATATATATATATATATATATATATATATATCTATATGTAAATTATAAAAGTATAAGGCACTATAAATAAAAGAAATTTTTTAAAATATGGAATTATACCCAAAAGCTTTTTATTTTTAAATAGGAAATTTTCAAAAATATGAAAACAGAAAATTCTCTTTATAATTTAATAATTTTATCAATTTATCGATAAATTAATACTTCTCTAAATTAATAGAATTTCTCAGTCCCAACATTATTAATTTATAGAGGTTTTACTGTACTATATATAGTTAGCTTGTTTGCGAAAATAATGAAAGCACGGTATTTTAGAGATGAGTCTATTTTTGATGCAAAGGAACGCAAGTATCAATCGTATGGCTGGTCTTCTTTATTAGTTGGCATTGCTTTGTTGAAGAAAGGAACTCGATTCACAGTGGGTGATGGCAAATCGATACGTGTAGATAAAGATTCTCTTCTTGATACTCATCCTCCACGACCAATTCGTTTGAGTCGCCATACGGATAACATAACGTTGGATAAATTCATTCAATCAAGGGGAGAGTATAGATATTGGGATGAAAACATGATCAGCAAATATATAGCCCCTGAGGATCAAGACTTCCTATGACATATTCACCTATCTAGGAAAGTCTGCAACGATGGAGTGATATGGAACTATAATAAATCGGGGGACTATACTGTTCGGTCTGGTTATTGGTTGCACACTCATGATCCCCATTCTGTTTGTCCTACTCTAGAGATTCCTCATGGATCTTTGTTACTCAAGAATAAGATATGGAAACTCCCAATTCAACCAAAGATAAAGCATTTTTTATGGAAGGCGCTGTCTAAAGCCTTAGCCACAGCAACTAGACTCAGATCAAGAGGCGTAGCAATTGATATAATGTGTCCCCGGTGCCGTAGATCAGAAGAAAGTATAAACCATGTCCTATTCACATGTCCTTTCACGAATATAGTCTGGCGACTCGCACATTCTCCATCTCAGGGTTTGCAAAATCCATCAGAGGACCTTGAAGAAAATCTAAACACCATTTTGGAGCTTCGTACGGTACAGGGGATTTCAAAGTTTGATCTATACCTACCCTTCTGGCTACTATGGAGAATCTGGAAATCAAGAAATAACTTCGTGTTTAATCAATACCGGGAGAGCCCATCAAAAACTGTTGTAAAGGCTCAAGCTGAAGTAAAAGAATGGTTAAGTGTAACTAACACGGATGATAATGAAAGAACTGCAACACCATCTCCGGTCACGCCGAAATGGTCCCGTCCTCCGTTCCCTTTTGTGAAATGCAATTTTGATGCAAGTTACAACACAATTTCTTCTCGTGCGCAAGGAGGTTGGTTAATTCGGGATCACTTTGGTTTCACTAAATGTTGGACATCTGCATCTCTGTTCCAAGCAACATCTCCTTTGGAGGCTGAAGCTCGGAGCTGTCTGGCGGCGATACAACATACATGGGCAAGGGGATATACCAATGTCATCTTTGAAGGCAATTTTGAAACTCTCATTAAGTGTATAAACGGTGATTTAATGTCTCCTCCATCAAGAATCTGCTCTGTGATATTAAGTTCTCGGCATCAAGGTTCAAGAGGGTCACGTTTGGTTTTGAAAAGCGACGATGCAATGAAGCGGCTCATGTTTTAGCAAAGTTTGGTTGTAATAGACTTTGTTTTCATTCTGATTCTGTAAACCCTCCTGAGTGGTTGAAACAAAAGCTTTGTAATGACTTTGATAATTCAATATAATTTGCTTTGACGAAAAAAAAAGTTAGCTTGTTTGATTTTGGTCTATTTTATACTGATCAACCATTCAAATTTACATTAATTCAAACAAAAGTTAGTTATTGAACCCCAAAACCTTAATATATGGAGTAGTTAATTAGAGCATAACTCATACGAGCACGAGAATTTTTTTTGTTATATTTGATAACAAATTACACATTCATACGCTTTCGACTAAACATGTTAGAAATAAAAGATTAAAATTGCAATAATCTTTGCTTTTAGGGGTTTTGTTTATTATATTTTGGCATTTGTTAACTATAGACATGTGCTCTAACTGGAAATCATATATATGTAAGTTGGTCATCTCTCTCCATATGAGTGCCACATCATCACACAAGAAATTGACATGTGTCATTCTATATTATTTAAAACAAAATTAGCAAAATTAAATGAAAAAATAAATAAATGTTTTTCATTGCATTAAGTCATCCATCAATCATACTCTTAATTGATTTCTTCAAAATAAAAAAATACAAAATTATGTTAATATAAATCAAACAATACTTTCATTCTACTTTCTTTTTTTTTACTTTTTTTTTTTATTTGTGTTGTAGTTTAGTTGTTTCCTACCTAACTCATTATTAGTTTAGTAATTTTACATTGAGTATTTTTTCATTATTACGTTTAATGGTTCATATACGACTTATTATATGGTTTTCTCTCTTTTCATTTTTATGTCTTCTGGTAAGTTGGTAACATTGACATGCAAATTTTTTCAAGTAATGGGCCTTTGAGACGTTAGACATACCAAATAATTCAAAACACGACTATTTCTCTTATATGGCTATATCATTGGCAGACGATCTAAAAGTATTGACTTAAATGACTCTTGTTTTTTTGCTTTCTTTTTCTTTTTTTTTTTTGATTGGAAAACTCTTGAGATCTTGTTTAAATGATGTCAATCCAATATCTAATCATGAGCCTTTCCTGATGTGACTAGAGTACTAGACCATGAGAGTATATAGAACAAAACATTGTTTATTTATAATCAGATTAGGCAAGTTTCAAACCACACAAGTAACATAATTACATATCATTGTATTAAATATCTTATATTGTTGTTGTATTTATTCATGATAGTGGAAATATACTATCTGAGATACATAAACAATATAGATTTATACATGAATCTAACTATAAAAATGAATCTATATGATCTTTGATATTTCGAGTTAAAAATGATTCTACATAAGATGGATATAATTTTATTAACTACCTAATAACAAAAAAAAAATATAAATTAGAAACAAGAGAATCAACATAATTTTTTCTTAACAATTTCCAAAACAAACCCACACTTCATCTAGTGTTTTTTAAAATTGTGTCAAATATGATGAATTTAAAAAGGAGATATAAATAAATAGAATAATGGTAGTTAAAGATAAAATAAATGAGATGGGGAATTTCATTTAATAAATAGTCAAATACTTAAGAAAAAAATAAAGGTAGTTATTTAGAGGAATATAGATTGCTAAAAATAAGTATAGTTTAAACGAGATAATTTTTAATAAAGGGAGATTGACACAAATAGCCCCAAAAAAGTTGTTTTTTCCAAAAATAGCACCTCATTTGAAAAGTTCCACAAATAGCACCATAAACTTCAATTAAACTTAATGAAAATATAAGATAGAAAACAAAAAAAAAGCAAACACTAATCTAATATTAAATTGAATCAAAATTGTTTTAAATAGTGGAAATATATACCCTAATTTGGAAGTAGGGAACCCAAATATAATACCACAAACTAATATTAAAATAAAAATCTCTTTTAAAGGGTGAAAATATATACCCTAAATTGGAAATAGGGAACCCAAATATAATACCATAAACTAATATTAAAATGAATCAAAATCTCTTTTAAATGGTAGAAATATATACCCTAAATTGGAAATAGAGAACCCAAATATAATATTTTAAATTTATTTCTAATTTATTTTGTTGAATAGCTTTTATATAAAAGTTGTGGTATTATTGAAAAAAAAGCTAGTGATAAAATTTTTAGAACAAAAACACTAATAGTAAGTTAACTAGTGCTATTTTTGGAAGTTTATGGAGTGTGTACTATTATTGTCAATAAAACTTGTTTTAGGGCCATTTTTAGGAATTTCTCTTTAATAAATATATTTTTTCATTTATATTCTTTGTTTTGGGAAAAATGTCAAAACAATCACCAACATTCAAATTTGGTTGAGAAGAAGCACCAACTTTCCCATAACACTTTAAATCACAAACTTTTGTAGTGTGAGCCAATTTAAGCACGTTTTAAGTATCTTAACAAAACAAATTAACGGAATAAGTTTCTAATAATAATCTATGTTGCGTTTATCGACGATTTGATTACGGAGATGAGTAACAAAGAGTTAACCTCATTAATTCATTTTGTCAAAATAATTCATGACGGACCTAAATTGGTTCAGTTAACAATAATTAAAATGAAAAATCAACAAAAATTGGTGATTTAAAGCGTTCAAGTAATTGTTGGTGTTTTTTTCGACCAAATTTGAAAATTGGTGATCTTTTTGACATTTTCCCCTTCTTTTTTTAATCTTCAAGATTGCTTTTTAACTTCATTCATCAATTTTCCCATTCATCCAGATGAAAGTAAATTGCTATAATGTCAAGTCTGGCACTTATTAGCACTGGATAATTTTCTTTTACTATGGTAGTTATGATCGAAATCCTAATTGTGATTAGTTACATTATATATACATTTTCGAAGTAGAAATATGAAATAAATCCTTGAGTTGACACTTATTTACAAGAGAATGTCATTGTAAGAAATGTTTATCTATTAATTAATAACAAATTACTTCTAAAAAATCTTTTAGAAATCGTGGCTTCCAAATTATTAATTAATATTACAAATATTACAAATTATTTTGAAATATTAATTTTCTGCATATGTGATTCAATTTTTAAAAACGGACATATATTACTCAATCGCAATCGATGAAGAAAAAATATGTGTACAATGTCCCACTTTGCTTAAAAAATTAGGCAATAGTTCAGAGTCATACTATAAAAAGAACCAAAATGATTTTGACACGAATGAGCTGGAAGCTTGATTTATCAGGCGTTCAAAATTAAAATTGTTATCCGGTTTACTCTGGTTATTTATTTTAAAGAATCGAAACTTTAAAAAAATTTCAAAATATTATAAATATTTAAACTTTATTAAAACTAAACTTTATAAAAAGTTTTAATTTGTAAAACTAAAACTTTTATGAAGTTTCAAATATTTGAACTTTTTAAGAATTTATAAGAAGTTTAAACATTAAAAATATTTAAACTTTACAAAACGTTTAAAGTATTTATAATATTTAAGTTCTATAAATGTTTTATAATATTACTAATATTTGAACTCTCTAACAATTAAATATATATATATATATATATATAAATATATATAGATATATTGGGAACCATTTAAAGCAAACTTTTAAATTTTCTCGGATTATATGTTTTTTATATAAAAATATTATTAAAAAGAAAAATAACAAAATACTATTTAATTTCACGGAATGAGGTTATATGGTGAGATAGTTTGGGTCAATATCAATACCAGACGATATACCACGGGTGAAATCCTAAAATTAAAAAGAAAATATAATTATATCATCTTAAACATTAAACAAACTAAACAATATTAACAAAACAAATATAAAGGTATGTGAACCCAACTTTTTTTCGTTTTTGTGATTGACGTCGGAGTAAAAGAGATTAGAACTTAGGTAATTTAGAATGTTAATTAGAAATTGGATGCTATATTTATAATACATGACATTTTCTATATTTATAATAGAAAAAATATGTGAATAAAACTAACTATATGAAAAAATCCGACATATTAAAAGCATATGTTCTTAAACATGGTAATCATCATTGGTTTGTTTGTCTTGTTTAAGATCATCTGCACAAGACATCAAATGTTTAGTATAGTCACGAACAATAAAACATGAAACTTCATATATATGATTGGAATGTGTTGAACGAAATGGATGTTCTCGACATTTCCTATATAGAGATCGAATTAGTTAGGGTATCTTAAATCATTGCTAAGATATAAGAGTCGGAAAGATACTTTGAAGCGCTTAAGAACACATCCCGTGGCTGTGACATTATTTTGCTTTGAAGGTTGGAAAGACTCTAGCATCTATTGTGGGCCTTATAGTAACCTTGAACTTTCTGCTTATACGGATGTTTATGTCAAGCATATAATCATAATTTTGATAAAAAATAAAAAATTATAAACGAAGACAATTGAATCCTTATTGGTCTGATTAATATAGTAATTGGTTAGAATATCATATACATATTAAAAATATATAGTTTATGCCTCTTTTTGCTTAAAAATGATGAGCATGATGAATTTACGATTGAAGGATTTTCAAGTTGGGTTAAGTAAAAATGGTTAAAATTCCAAGTAAGCATGAAATAAATTGATCTTCTCAACCTCGAGACAAAACTCAACATTATAAATGATTTGTTAACTTTCAACTTGTGGGAGTAATATTAAGACAGTAAAGACGTAACCCAAAATATGGAAAAACAATAGAATCTTATAAAATATCTTAAATAAAATCATTTCTCATTAAACATTCGACATCACATACAAATGTACAAACCAGAAAAAGATGTGGCCATATAAGTTTTGTTATCCACGTTCAGTTCAGAAAAACAAATAAAAACTATATACATCAATATATAACTAGGAAACACTAAACAAAATGTTAGAAACACAAGCAATCTAATCGTTGGTAATACACATCACCATACATCATGGTATTTTCATAACTATCTGAATTCTTAAGTTGAAAAAATCATGAGAAATTAAATTTAGATACGTGTAGAACAAATTGATATTCTTGATAAAATTTAGGTAAGTATAGAAGGTTAGTTTATTCTATGCTTATTGAGAAGCTAAAATCACAATATTTAAATAAAGAAATGTGATGATGTGATGAATCAATGAGAGTTTATCGTACATGTTTTGTATATTAGTGATATATTATAATAAAAAATGCATATTGTATACATTTATATTCTTTGATTTTATGTTTCAAGAAAATTGTTGAGACAAATATTATATTTTTCATAGTAATAATGATTCATATATTAAAATAAAGTAAAATTAAACTATATGACTTATGAATTAAAATAAAGTAACTAGATTTATCGCAAAAATGTGACTTATGAATTGTTTCTCACAATACATGTTGAACTTTAATAAGGTGAAAGACAAGATTAAAACCGTGAGTTATGATGGATTGTAATCAATTATTGTTAGGAAAAACAACTCAACATATATATTAATTGTTTTGTATCAACAATGATTTGTTTTAGTACCGTTAAAACAAAAATTGTTGCTGCTGAGTTTTTTTGATATATTTTATATATTGTTGAATATGGTTGAAACATCTTAAATTTAAAAGACACAATTCGATTTATATGTTAAAAGCATATATAGATAAACTATTAGTCGTGATTTTTAGCAATAGAACAAGACATAATCTACAACTTTCTCTTGAGATATATGGTAATATTTAGTAGATTTCTGTATTAAATATTATTATGATTGGTAAGATATTTATTTTTTATACTTGAAGTATTTAAGTATATTCAAAATGAAGTCATTAAGAACTGTAAACAACTTCAATCATATGGTATATTGAAATACTTTTATATTTTTTTGTTTTATATTTAATTAATTGTATTTTCTTGTGATTGATTGACCAAACGATTTAAAACGAATTTGTACTTTATTTCTCAACCCTTTGATCTTTTTTGAGCAAAGGAGATTTTAATATGGACGTTCAATTTGTACTACCCTTATACAACTTATCAAAACCTTTATATTATAGGCTTATAATTACCTAATTTCTTCTTTTTATTATTCTTTTAATCCCCATCAAATGATCAATACCAAAAAAAAAAAAAAACAAAATAACTAACATTTTTCAATGATGAAGTCATAATACAAAGTACAAAGTTGAGACTAAGTTAACTACATATAATGTTGTCTTTGGATTTAGATCAAGTAATTTTTGTTGAATATTTCTATTTTTATTCATATTTTCTCATTCCAATAATCTTATTATCTTACATCGTCAATATTCAACTTGTGATTAATGAGTTCATCTTTAGAAAATTACAATGTTTTTAGACTCTTTTATTCCAACACAATAAAAATAATAATTCATCAATCTTAGGTGAAACCATCAAAACAACTAAACATATAAATAACATTAAAAACGCAATGTACAATGACTAGAAAATAGTTGCATCTTAAATCTTTTATAGGATCATCAGCTTGAACTTATTAACAAGCATATTAACTCATTATGTATTATATAATTAATATAATAGTAATAAGTTCAAATTTTTTCATCCATAAAATGTGTTCCTTCATTACTAAATCAAACATTCCAATCATCTATAAAATATGATCTCTTATTATTTAAATCAATATTTGTCCACTATCTCCACAAAATCTTAAATGTTATCTAGATTCTTTACAACTGCAACTATTCACAACATCTTATATTTTCTAAATTTAGTAGAATCTTTATATTTTCCTATAATTTCTTATAAATGTTAAAATTTCACTTGCAAAAAAAAAGAGATTCATTTCTTGGATTATACAATTGTTGAGTTGAAGTTCAACTTTTTTGTTTATGAATATATATATTATCTAAATAAGTAAAACATTTAAGTCATACAGCAAAATAAACATTTCGAAAAGTAGTAGAAAATATAATAATTTATTGCTTTACAAAAATAATAAATATACTTCAACTATTTATGACATAAAAATGTAAAACATTTTAAAATTATTTTAATCATTAAAAAGTCTTCATAAAGATATCTGAATAGATGATAATTAATACATTAACCATAAAAATATGCATAGATTGTGTTTATATAATTTACTTTTAAAACCCTTTATTAAATTAGCGAAAAACGAGATTTTCAAAACATTTCTAATGGCATATGATGTACATATAATGAAATTAAATGTTTATTTTTCAAAAAGTTGTTATTTTCTGTTATAGTAGATTCTGAGTAAATAGACTTATGTTCAAATATATTTCGAACAATGTGGCTTATATATTGATCCGAGTAATTAGGTTTATCGAGCCAAACAAGTAGGCTTATATGTGAGAGCATTAGCTGAACCAATTTAATTTAACTTTAAAACCCACACATCAAACATGTCCTAATCTAGTTAAGTTAACAAACAAAGAGATTACCGAAGGGTTTGAAAAATTCATAATTACATTCATACCTTGAAACTTGGAAGAAATAAATAGAATCGTAAAAACAAATAGTACTTCAACGAGAGTAGGAGGAGGCGGAGAGTGTGGGAGTTATGGAGATAGTATATGTTATAAAATTTATAACATTGCAAAAGTTTTAGCTACCAAGAACATTAACATTACCACCTTAAAATATCACGTTTTTCTTTTCTTTTAACGAAATATGACTTGAATTCTGCTACCATTTTAATACGAGAAAGATGTTGGTTTCGAAATCGCATCATCGCCAATATATTGTTGTTTGTACCTGAGAAATGCAGAAAAATATAGAAAAATGTTAGACATCCTTTATATTAAAGTTAGCAATGTTGTAATCAGAAGTAGAGAAGAGAACATTACTTAGCTAAGGTGATGATGTCCACAAGGCATGCATTGCATTCAAGTCGCTCAGATTTGTTGACTTGAGTGATGTTTTATATAGCTCCCTTAGTTTTCCAGAGTCTCCGGATCTTCCAAAGGTCTGAGACTTGTTTGCTCCTTCTGCTGGTAAGGATAAGGCCAGCATTCGCTTTAGAACCATCTGCAATTGGGCCATGAATTTGGTGTATAGCTCCGGGTCCTCGGTTCTTAAAGATTCTGCATATGTTTTGGAGATGTGACGGCCTTCGAGTAGGCGAGACAAAGCTGACTCAAGCATCTGAAGCAAAAGATAGAGAAGTTTAGGGCCAGACCTTGAAATCATAGAGAACAAATCAAGCTATAGCCTAGAGGGGATCAAGCACTTACAGCGTTTAATTGCCAGAAATTTGAAACGCTTAAGGAAAGAGCTGATCTCTCAATCAGGATCGTCAGGAACATGGAAGGAAGATTCTCAGGACCATAAAAATCCATTGATTTCTGCCAATTCCTATCTGCCAACAAAGCATATTGTTTGGCTCTTTGAATGACATTAGTCTCCGGTTTAAGAGGACTTCCTTGACGCTCTGTCTTAAGAAATCCCAAGCAGCAATCTTTGTGATACCGTGCTAACTCAAGGTAAGCGTATGCGGCTTCTTGTTTGCGTATTTCCCCGAGAGATTCATATAGAGCCAATGCCTCTCGTATAGCGTCACTAGCTGATAATACTTCATGTTTTCTCAAGTCGCTGGATTTTCCATCAGAAGAAGAATCATGAGTCTTTTCCAAGATGCTCTTCTGTCCATGAGCTGCAGCGGTTGTATCTTCATTTGCTAAAAGCATTCCAAATCTGAGATATGTATTGCCAAGCTGTGTGTAAACTTCAACTTTCAGATTGCCTGGAACCAATCTAGCTTCTTCAGTAGCCACACTGAGTTCTGTCTTTGCTGCCATGTAATACCTAAGTGACTTGCTGTATTCAAGTTTCGCAGTCCCCAAAGCTTGTTGGTAAGCATTTTCAAAAGCAGGATGCAGTTTGAGAGCTTCGATCTTTGGAACCATTTCCTCAGCCAGAGCTCGTCGCCCGTGACCCAAGTTGCAGTTGATTAGTATAACATTAGTATGATCACAAACTTCCTTGAATGCCACTATAGCATCAGCAAAGGCGTCTTCAGCTTTGTTGAGCTCTTTGCTACAGAGACGGTTCCGACCAAGTTCATTACATACCCACCCTTTCTTTCTAAGAACAGACTGCAACTCATTACAGCCGCTTGGAAGCTCATGTAATGCTCTTCGAGTTTCCTCATAACAATTTAAGGCAGCCAACAGATTGCTTTCTGCATCATCAGTTTTAGACCCCTTGAGATATTTGAATATTCCACCCTTTTTTGCTCCTGGGGTTTCCTTAGAGTTGGATTCATTCTGCTCTAGAGGGACAGCTTCTTTTGTTTCCCCCGATGTCTCTTCTTCTTTGCGGCTCTTGTTCTCAACTTTGAAATTAACACGTTCATCTTCAACATTTCGTGAGACCCTGCTGGCGACATTCTTGGACTGTAATTTTCTATTGTGCTTCCTGCTATGAGGCACAGTACGAGCACTACTTCCATTGCTGCTACTGCTGCTACTTGCGCTGCTTCCACTGCTTGCTCTGTCACTTTTACAGCTGCAATTTACTAACGAACACGAGGCACAATTTTGACTATACTCAGTTAACTTCTTCTTGAGGCGCTGTACTTCCTTTACTACTTCAGATGGCATTTTTAAATGATTGGTTGATGTCCCCTTTGTATTTCTGGAGAGCTCCTGACCTTTAAGAATGTGGAACTGGACATATATGTCGCCAACCAACATCCATACTTTAGCCCAGAAGAGGCGTGTTGATGATAGTTCCCCAACACTGATGTCACATGGCCCTGAGTTTGCATGCGATTTTGACCGCAGTGAAAGAGACTTGTTCATCGAGGAAACAAACAATGTCTCCTCAAACTTCTGTGGCATTGATCCATAAAACGAGCAAGCTAATTCCACAGTATGTAAAGCTTGGTGCAACTGTCCATCCTCTTTGTAAGCTTCCCCTAGAGACAGATATGATTCACCGAGAAGCAGAACAAGATTCCACAATTTCCTGTCTAGTTTCGATGTTGGAAGCCACTTACGGATATCACAGACCTCAATACAATCAGGATCACCACATGCACATTTGGAAAAATCAGGTACGATATCATGAAATGCATCATCCTGTTCTGAAGATTGTAGTTGCCTTGTCCACCTCAGAGACTTTATAGCTTGAGAAACATGGTTTACTGCTGATAGTTTCGATGAGATCGGACTAGTTGTAGTGTGGCATACCGTACCAAGATCGAAACTAGTATCTGAACTGGAGTTCACTACAGAGCTTTCAGTATCGTGGGAATCTGGACTATCTGAATGTAAGAGTTCCTTGCAAGATGATGACAAATTTTCTTCCAACTTTGGTCTAACAGACAGTAAAGGCACAGGCACAATATTAGAAACTGAGTGATCTTCAGTGAACTTGTCCTCTGAGAAAATCACGGCCTCATTTTCATGGTCAACAATAGTAACAGGATCAAGTGATTCCTCCTCTAGGTCTGTTATTTTGACTTCACGTTGCACACCATTAGACTCAAAACTCAAATCAAATTCCTCGTCATTATTCAAAATGAGCCTTGCAAACTGCTCGTGTGCATATGCCCGTACAACCTACCAGAATGGTATCACACTATCACTAATGAGTACCCATCAAAGGTTTTAAAAGAAAACAGCTCAATGATATCAAGAAAATCTTTTAAAGACCAATACCCGATGATCAGGCGCATCCAAGCAATTTAAACATTGTCTGAGGAACCTAGCGCACTTGTTCCTATCATTCGGCACCTGCAAAAGATACAAAGTGTCAGAAAAGCGGCAATTAAGTTCTTATAGATGTTTCATGTATATTAATGCTCTGCCTCCTTACCACTGACAAAGAAAGTCTATGACCAACACGGTAAAGAAGATTTCCTAAAGAAAACATAGAGTCACTTCTTCCACTGTGAATCAAAGATGGTAATGAGCTTGCGCTGTCATTATGAACGCTTGAAGAATGGTTCTTTGAGATTATGGAAAGATCAAAGAGCTGAAGTTCATCTTCACCAGCGCTTTTGTAGAGCTGAAAAGGACATAGCCAAATCAACCAGTGTAAGCAATGACATGAACATAAATAATTCGGACAAACAATATAATAGTTCGCAGAGAATTATAACATTACCCAATAAGCTCCAGGATCCTCTTTGCAATTTGATTGAAGAAACCTTAAAATAGCAAGGCCGTTTTGCTGAACAACATGAGGATGAAAGGCAGGTGTACCATCCTCAGAGATACCTTTTAGTAGAAATATATCGTCTGTTTTCAAAAGCTCATACCCTTGGACAATACCGTTCTCATGATAGCAAATTGCTAACTCGGGCACACTTGCCATTACATTGTCAAGCCAGGCTTCAAGCCAGGTTAGAGGTGTAACCTGTGTGAAAAGAGAACAATTAACAAAGTTTCTGCCGAAAATATGAAAAAGAAGATTCAAACAGAGTTTAACAATAACCTTTTCGCTAACATCCCACAAGTGCAAGCTTACAGCCAAATATTTTTCATTGCTGAACAGAAGCAGATCACTACCCAAAAGCATGCGGAAGTTGTGGAATTGCCAAAATAGAACTCTTAAAAATTCATTGTTCCCACCTCTCTTGTGTTTTTCAGAGTCTCCAGAAGACTTCTTGATCTTTTCACTGATTTGAGAATTCTTTCTTACCGGCTCACGTGCCTTGTTTTTTTTGCTCTTCTTCTTTTCACAAATGAAACCATCCTGTTTAGATTGTTTACTACTCCCTGCAGGATTGTCAAGTCTGTCATCTGGAGCACTATCAAAATTCTGTTGAAGCCCATGAGAGTTCTCTCCAGCAGGGAGAGCAGAAGAACTCGAATGTTTCTCTGTATGTGGGCGATGCGTCGGGGGAATATCACACGCCTCCATCCTCACTGAATGCATAGCAAAGTTTAGAAACAAAGATTCGTCAACGATTTTTGTACATTTGGGTTGATTGCTGTGCCTCCTAATCAGTTTCTCTCCCTCTTCAACATCAGGTCTACATCACACAAGATAAATTATCAACATATAAAGACCTACTAATCGATTGAAATAACGAAATAAGTCAAAGAACGCACCCAGGGTTCAAGACGAGAGTCTGTCCAACCCGCTGAACTGCTATGGAGACGCGAGCTTTCGAGTAAGGTATCTTAAAGATTTGCTTAAGAATATCAACAGGAGCAATCACATCTATCTCATCTCCGTATTCCACTAAACCCAATACAGCAAGTGCTTCACATTTCTTACTAAGGTTTGAAGCAATTACATTAGCTTCCTTAGATATATCTGTCAAATGAAAACACCAACACTTACACAAACTTAGCTGCAGAAGAAACTGAATACAGTACTCAAGACTTGTGAAAGCTAATCAACTAAAAAACATACCTCCGGTGATCCTAGACTTGACGGCGGCGAGAGGTAAAACACTATCGGGAAAATCAGTTAACAAAGGAGGACGATTAAGATCTGTCTCCATCGGAAGCATTTGGTACCTCGGAGCAGTGACGCTGCAACTAAAATTAAAAAAAGCTTCAAGGAAATTGCAAGTAGAACAATTATATGATGAAGAAGAAGAAGAAGAAGAAGAAGTGGGAGATAGTAACGAACGTTTCCTGAGAAGGTAGAATCGCCGAAGTAAAAGAAGCTGGAAACGAGTTATCGGCGAGAACAGGTATGGAGCCGCAGAGAAAACCGACTGGTTTTGGCCGGACGATCTCCATCGTTCCGATACATTGAAGGTCATCTCTCGAAGCTTGAACGGAGGTTGGAAGATAAGGTAATGGCATCGGCAGCGGTTGTGGAGCAGCCGATTGCTCCATCGTAGTGAATCAGTGGTGAAATTGATCGGAATTTTCTAGAGGAAGTAGTGCTCTGAGTCGTGAGAATTCAAAGGTTCTGGTGGAAGACGGAGGAATCCGAAATTGTCTCCGGCGAACTTTCGAGAACTCGTTTAGTCTTTAGGGAAAGGCCCAAAATAGGCCCATTATTCTCTCTTTTTTTTAATATTAATGGTCAACGAAAGCCAAATTGCGATTTACGTGGAAAATGACAAAAAAAAAAAAATACCCTCAATATGTTTGAGAAATCACAAAAACCTAACCCTAAATGGCTTATACACGACTCGACAATTTCTTCTTCTCTCGGTGGTTTCAATCCATCGGTGATTTCCAGCTTATTCCCCGACGAGCTTCCTCTCTTCATCAAGCTTCCTCTGTTCATCAAGCTCCTCTGTTCATCAAGCTTAAACATCGATGGCATCGACGGCCTCAGGTTTGTTCTTGTGAAATTGATAATTTACGAGTTGGGCTCTCTTCTCTTGAATTCTCTTCTATTTTGATCTTTGATTCTAAGTTTTTGTTAAAGTTCTCTGCTTAGCTCAAATCGAAGTAGTTCTAATATTTTTAAAGGTTTTTTGTGAATCCCTTATGAAGCTAATTTATATTCAAAAACGTTTCTTTTGTGAATCTCCAAAAACTTTTTTTTGGGAATCCATCAGTTTCGATCTATGCGATTTTGTGACTTTTTTTTTTGGGGGAGGCTAGAAGCTAAGTAGAATAAAACAAATGATGATGAGTAGAAGAAGCTAATGAAACGAACACAGAAACATGCGGCAGCGGCAGCGGCGGCGGCAGAGATTACGACATTAAAACGAACATAAAACATGCGGTTGCGGCAGCGTCGGCGGCGACAAAACGAACAACAACATGCGGTAGTGTTTGCCACCGCCGCTGCCACCGACGAAACAAACAGACTAAATATTGATTTATTTATTATATTCTTTTATCATATGTGTTATATATAATTTGCTAAAGAAAATTATTATACATATTAGTTGTTATAAAATATAAAATCTGTGAAAAATATGTTCATCAACAAATAATTTATTTCTAACAACCATATAGATATATAATTTCGTAATTCCTTTCCATAAAAAAAATACAAGTTACAATTTCTTTTGTTGCTATCTGATTCTGCTTTTAGTTGTTTAGCATAAGTTTGGACAATGTAAATGATGGTTGCACATGAACAAGCTTACATATTAAATTATTTATTATTTGAAAATTTCAACAAGCTTACATACTAGTAAACGACCAACACACAACATATATATCTAAATAAAGTATGTGATGAAATTAAAAGTCTATTAATACCAAAAAAAAAAAAAAAAGTCTATTGAGCGTTCTTACAAGTATAAAACTTTCTGATATGTTTAGATTATTTCTTTTAAATGTAGTTTTTATGTGTATTAAAAACATAAGAACTAATTTTTTTTTTTTTAGTCCTTCTAGGAATCCAAAATACTCTTGGAATGACCCTTGTATATGGAGACAGATTCAAATACCTTGCTGACTAATAACAGTTAGTGATTGCAAACTCAAATAATGACCGAACTTGTATTTTTGAGAATGAGGAACTTGCTGTGGCTAATGCATAAACTTTGTCTTTGTCAATTGTTCATAAAGCTATATGGAAGTTGATAATGTTAGCACGCCAAAGTATGTCATATATAATATGAGTAAGATATTGAGGGGGAACAATCTTATAGGATCTATTCCAAGCAGAATCTGTGAGATAAGCAACATTAGACTCTTAGATCTTTCAAACAACAAGCTCAATGGCATCATTCACGCATGCCTTTATAATATATGGGAGGACAATGTGAGATTTGGCTACGTTCCATGAACCTGTCTCACAATGTCTTGTCGAGCTCTATACCGGATAGCTTCTCCAACATGTTACAAGGAAGCATTCCTAACTAGCTAACCAACCTCACTTCTCATGCTGTCCTCAATGTCTCTTACAACAATTTTTCAGGCCTCATTCCCCAAGAAACACAATTTATCACATTCAACGAGAACATCTACTTTGGCAATCCTCTTTTATGTGGACCACCGACCGGTAGAACTTGTAAAGTTAAAAGCTCAGACGAAGCAGATAATGGGGGAGAAGAAGAAGAAGATGACGATGAAGCTGGTATTGACATGTTCTTTGTTTTTATATACTATATAATTACGAAAGAAATTCCTAAGAGAAACTATAATAATTGAAACTTTAGTTTTTCCCATGTTTGAGATTACAAGTACTAGTGCCACTGGATGTGGGAAAAATCGAATATTATTTACTTTGGTGAAATTTTATTGCCTAACAACTAAGGACACTATTACTATAATTCGTTCATTACTCTCTTCAATTATCCACAAAATGTTCACCTAAGTATATGACTTTTTAAGAAATTAAGAATAGCATAGAAACTAAAATAATCGGGTGCAAGCTAACCAAATAACCTAGATACTTAAGGAAACTTAGAAAAGGAGAAAACAAATATATTTGGTGATCTGTTAAGTGATATTTTTAACACATTTTATAGTTTTGTTTTATTTCTTTTATCGAGTCTTTTATCTGGAAACAAGTCAGGTTAAGTGTAAATACGTATTTTTAGGAATTTAGATATTTGGAGCAGAAGTGAGCATAACAAAGAAGAAATGGGCCGAAAAGCAGCAAAAGAAGAGAAGATCTATTCATAGGCCCGTTCGGTAGAGCCTGACACCGACCAGTGAAGAAACGCTTGGGCCACCAATCGTTTGGGCCTGTCTACCGATCGGTGGGCTTTTGTTTAAACCGCCTCTTTCTTTCTATTAGGGATGTGTTCCATCTCCTATATATACTCCTTTATTCTATAGCCGCAGAGATACGTTTTACTTTGCATTTTTATATAGTTCTAAGGTGTTCTTCCCTTTTTAATACTTCTTTACTGTTTATGCTTAAAGTTTTATAAACCTTTGGTAAATCTCCTTTAAAACACATGATCCTACTCTACAATGATCACATGTACCTTGGTCATGTGTGAGTAGTCCTATCATGGAGTATACCGATCGGTAAGGCATGATCCCACCGATCGGTACCGTTCGATTTCGTCGACGGTTGAGAATCCCCACAGAGATCCGAGTATTTTACAGCCTTAAATGCAAATTTGCTGTCAAGTTTTCTACATGTTCCCCGCCTTTAGATTATTCTTATAGGCTTAACCTGAATCTGCAGTATTCTCCTGTTACCCATAATCTTATCTAGTCTACCCATGATATTTGGACGAGATGGATCTATCTAAAGGGGGCGAAGCTTCTCAACGAGCCATCCCTAGTGCAATTATTAGTTTCGTAGAATTTATCAGATTCTGTTAAAAAATGCGTGATTGGGTTTTCCTTCATAAGAATCGAGCATTGCCCAGATTTATGGAGGCACGAAATCCCGTCATAGAATTATCACTTAACCATAAAATAATTAACAATAGAAATCTGATTTCATGATCACTTAGAATCTTAATATATCATGCATGCATACTATACACTCTGATAAGTTCTCTAATATTCTATTTCTTATATATGATATTTTTCATTTTTGTTATGTATTTTATTTATGCAAAACTCCCTTAAGTTTTTGTAACTCCTTTTTATCCTAGTTTAGTTTAAGTCTTTGCAAGTCTTTTGTGTATTTCTTTGATCCTTGTGGATTCGATCCCTAAATTCTACTACGATTGCATGTGCACTTACGGTCTATATTAAGGGTAAAATTTGTATAGGTAATTTTACTCACAACATGATCCTAGACCTCACGGCGACTGTTGCTCATCTCGGAATTCAGGATTTCATCTTGGTCAATCATGGATATCGATAATGATGTCTTCATCAAGACTATGTTTGTTCGGATAGATAATCAATTAGTTGATGTTTTTACCAATGCTCTCTATCCAGCTCCATTTCGAGTTAATATCAACAAGATGGGAGTCCTTAACATTTATGAAGTTTCATCTTGAGGGGAGGTATCAGATTATATGTATAGAGTCTTGTTTAGTTTCTTTAAGTTATATAAAGATTGATTTCATGTGTTTGGTGTAGATTGTATAAAAATACACATTTGTAACAAACTTATAAGATTGAGAAATAGATAAGCATTTCACAAATCTCTCTTTGTTCATGAAATCTATCACTACTATATGGTTAATATTGGCTAGTCTCGATCGCATGATAAATTATCACACTTATAAAACAAACTACAAGAAGGTAATAAATTTTACAGTAATCCGCTTTTTCCAATCTGCTAATAAGTTTGGATCGTTTCAAACTTTTTTTTTCCTTGTTTTCTCAATTCAAATGCTGGCTGTTTAGTACGGGTGTCTCAATTAAGATTTGTTGATGCTTCATTTGTAAACATTTTTTTCCAGAATGGATAACCAATCAAAAACTTTATTTTAATATTAATGGGTGGTTGTTAAAAATATTAAACATACGAGCTAGTAAAAATATCTTGTAGCAAACTATGCGTAATTGTTTGAGATTTCTAGTTGGTGATTACTTCAATAAAATTTATATAGTGTCAAAAATGTATATCCGTGATGTATGCATGGAGTTGACCCTCGTAAATATAAAAGTAAACTTGTATTAAAAAAACATATATGTGCTACGCAAGGTATTATATTAAGTAGATAAAGAAATAGTTTATTCTGTAAGAACATGTTTAGCTAACACTTCTAGTCCTTGCCTTGCTTTTCTTTAGTTTCGTACATTATGCATTTGTTGTTTCAGTCGATAATTTATTTGTTCTATGTCTTAATTACTACTATTACATTGGGTTTTTTCCCCCAAAGAATATAGTATAAGATATTTTCTCTTTCTATTTTTCCTTAAATTTTATAGGTGAGTAGTATTTTTATGTCTTAATTACTTTTACAATGTTTTTCCTCTCTCTCTATCTCTCGCTTTCTCTACCTCCTCAAATGTTCTTAGATGAAACTTCCATAAGTCTTAATTACTATTATGGTAATTTGATAACGATTTTTGTTATTTTAATTATAGGGTATGTTTTTTTGTCAAAAGAATTTGATAAATAAAAATTATTCAGTAATTTAAACCGGCAATACAAATTCTCCGTACATGAAATCATGGAGACGTAATCTTAAACTACATGCCAAACAATCAGTTTTGCAATTTAAATTAGCAGAAATAATTGTGTAAGGCATGTTGTTAAGTCTATTGCAATACACTCTATGAACAATTAAAAAAAGATTTTTTAATTATGTGACTACAAAACTTTTAGAAAATTTGCTTCTTCATTATTTGAGATATCTGATTAAATATTACTTTGATAAAATTTTATTTATCAAATATAAAAGATTACTCTGATTAAACTCCTCGCGGTATGCATGAAGTTGACCTTAGTAAATATAAAATTAAATATACTAATTAATATGTATTGGATCTTGATTGTAACACATGTTTGTCAGATGTAATTGGTATTACCATATCTTCTATCCGCATTGTGCAAAATTTTAATTTAAAATCTCTTCTATAGCATAAAATGTAATCAATAAAATTTTATAGACAAATATTTGAGCATAAATATAATAATTCAAATTTTAAAAAGTAAATCTATATAAATATTAAAGTTATTTTATGAAGCGATATACAACATATATATATTGTCGACGGTAATGTTTCTTTGACAAATAAATAGTTTCATATATATCACGTAGTAACAAAGATCACTTAAAATTTTTGGAGAAAGAATCAACAGTATTAATGACCATCTCATAATACTTGATCTCTACAAGAGTTTTTTTCTTATTCATATTCCATGAAGACATTTCTTTAAAACATTTGACGCTAATTATCGATTGTTGACCTAATTGTAGATATTATTTATGATTAAATTTTGATATGGATATAACATCATTCCATATAAAATACGAATATACTGAGTTTCATGAATAATATTTAGTGTTAAGGAACATCTATATGTTGCTAGAACAGTTTTATCGAGGTTGTTTTACCCATCGAAACAAGCGCAGCGTTCCAAAAGAGAATTCTCGAGTAAGTCATTAATATGTCTATCTTACTCCCTTTCTATGATTACATGGTCAAACGGTTAAACCCAATTTTGAATCTAATAATCTGTTTAATAATGTATGTCATGTATTTTTCTAAGAACCCATTCATTTCACACGATGAATGAGATCTCAAAGATTTTAACTTAGTCATGTGCATTATCTTTCTAAGTTTTAGAAATTTATTTTCAAATACTTTTAACTATCATCTTTTTGGCATCTTTTATGATGCACTCGTTGTCTCTCGACATCTACGTTCTTTTCACCCGTATTGACTTACATATAATATATATTGGACTGCAAATTGATTTTCAAGATATATCATAACTATTTTCTCCATAATTACTATCTTTCAATACTCAATCTTTTTTATCATGTTACAAAGTACATATCACTTTTTTTAACTGCTTACATATCATTTTTTTTTGTATATTTTGTTGTAGAAATCATGAATAATATGATCATTGATTATTTTATTTTTTTTAAGATGGATGATAATATTTTCAAATTTTCAAGATTTGTTTTTAATTTCACAAGATAAAGTGTGACTCTTATAATATCTTCGTCTTAAATTATAAATTTAAGTTAAAAATAGTAATCTTTTATTTTTATTTATGTAAAAATTTAATAATAAAAAAAAAATGTTATAAATTTTTCTTAGATACTAATGTTTCACTTTAATTTTTTTTTCTTGTTTAAAATTTTACATATAGAGTTACATAAATATTTTTATTCTACCATGAATTTAAAATTTACTCCCGTTCTAAAACGCATTAACACATTTAAAACTTTACCATGCATTTAAAATTTATTTCCGTTCTAAAACTCATTAACACATTTAAAATTTTGAAGTATGATCATTTTTAATTTGTATATGTTAGAAAGTTGAATTATATTAGTACTACTAATAAAATTTTCATAATATTATTTTTATTATTTTAACATCTTATTTATTTTACATAATAACTTTTTTATTTATTTAAAAATTTTATTAATTATAAGTAACATAAATATACACTAAATAAATGTTGTAAAATTATATTAACATAAAATAAATAATGTTGCTTAGGTGGATGCTTAAGTGGACATTATTTATACGGAGAGAGAAGTTCCTTATTATTTATATAGATTATACTAAGTTATATAAAAAAATGATATCTTCTGCAAGCACATTCCATGATACACTTATGAAATTTCTTAAATGCAAGTAGAAATTTCTTAAATGCAAGTAGAAATTTCCTTCCATTAAATTGGTTTGGCATGTTGTTTTGGTCGGTATTTCATTCGTACTAGGAGCTTTGATTCGATTGAAACTGAGGGACAGCAATCATGAATTGTAGGTTGATTACAATCATGTTTCTATTGGTAATTTCTCAGCTGGCTTCGGCCAAAGTAGTGTTGATCGGGGAAAACACAATTCTCTCCTTTGAATATGTCGAAGCGACTTTCATTAAGTTTTCTCAGTAACATATACTAATTGTTTCATTGATTTAGTTTACTTGTATATCGTTTTTTTGGTTGTTGTGGAGTTAACACAGCTTATTGGTTGGAGATATATATGCCTTGCATTAGAAAATTATTTAGTGACTACTGAATAGTGACCAGACCGCTCTATATTTTGGAGTGATCAGACAACATTTTTTAAAAAATATCGTATTGAGATGTGTTTCAGATCTAACAAACTTTACTTTTCAATTATGATTTTACTTCATTAAGTTGAAAATAAACAGAGGATGTTCCTTAAATACAGACAACTGAACCAAGTTTAGAGTAAACCTAAGTGGTAGAGTAAACCGGGACATTAAACCAATACATATAATCTGATACTCCCCCTCAAGATGGAGAGTACAGGTGATGAAGTCCTATCTTGGATAGTAGATGATTGAACTGAAGTGCAGTGAGAGGTTTAGTGAGCAAATCAGCAATCTGATGTTCTGTACCAATGTGCAGAGTCTTCAAGAAACCTGAAGCTACTCGTTCTCTAACCACATGAACATCCCTAGTAATGTGCTTGGTCCTCTCATGATAAACAGAATTCTTTGCAATATGCAAAGCAGCCTCATTATCACAATAAAGAACAATGGTGTCATTAAGAGGAACCTGCAAATCTTCAAGGAGTGAATTTATCCAAATCAACTCACAAGTAGCATTAGCCATGCTTCTGTATTCAGCCTCAGCGGAACTGCGACTAACCACGTCTTGTTTCTTGGATTTCCATGAGATTAAAGAATCTCCAAGGAACACACAGTATCCAGAAATAGACCGACTACTCTCAGGGCAATTACTCCAATCAGCATCAGCAAAAGCACGAAGAGTAAGAGAAGAAGTGACTGGATAAAACACACCTTGGCCTGGATCATTCTTCAAGTACCTCAGAATCCGATGTGCAGCTGTAAGATGAGGTTCTCTTGGAGTGCTCATGTATTGACTCAACTTGTTGACAGAAAAGCATATATCTGGTCTTGTTACAGTGAGATAAACCAGCTTACCAATGAGTTTTCTGTAATGGGATGGATCTGAAAGCAGGACACCAGTGTCCTGACTTAATTTTAGATTCAACTCCATTGGTGTTGGTACTGGTTTACATCCAAGAAAGCCAAACTCTTCAAGTAACTCCAATGCATATTTTCTCTATGAAACAGAGATACCCTCCTTTGATCTTGCAACCTCTAGGCCCAAAAAATATCGCAGTTGCCCCAAGTCCTTTGTCTTGAATTCTGAAGCCAGCAACTGTTTGATATCCACTATTGCAGAGCCTTTATTGCTAACAAGCATGATGTCGTCCACATAGACTAATAATGCCAGAAAGCAACCTGAAGTAACTTTTACAAACATTGTAGGATCAAAGAAGGATTGAATAAAGCCATTGTTAAGGAGAACACCAGAAAACTTGTGAAACCATTGTCTTGAAGCTTGCTTAAGACCATATAGAGATTTGACAAGGCGACAAACAGGCTTTTCTGGTAAAATCTCCCCCTGTCTCGGTGTATATCCCTGTGGTAAATGCATATAAATCTCCTCTTCCAAGTCACCATGGAGAAATGCATTAGTAACGTCCATCTGATCAATACTCCAGTTATGAATAGCTGACAAAGCAAGCATTAATCTGACAGAAGAAAGCTTAGCAACAGGACTGAAAGTGTCAATGTAATCAACACCTTCTTGCTGAGTGTATCCCTTTGCAACTAAGCGAGCTTTGTATCTCTCAATAGATCCATCAGACTTATATTTGATCTTATACACCCATTTACATCCAATGGCATGTTTCCCATCAGGTAAAGAACAAATTTCCCAAGTAGATGTACTCACCAGAGCATCCAACTCTAAGTTCATCGCATCAAGCCATTGTTTCAACAACACTGCTTCTTTAAAGGTCTTTGGTTCTTTCTCAGAAATAATGGCAAAACAGAACAGACGATATTCAAGAGAGAGTTTATCGTAAGACAAATAAGAAGAGAGAGGATGAGCAGTACCATGAAGAGAAGGAGAAGGTTCTTTAGAAACAAGAGAGCAATGGTACTGTGAAAGATAACTAGGAGCACGTGTCTCTCTACGAGGCCTGAGTGTGTTATCCATACCATCCCGAGATTGAGCATTTGCATTTAAAGTGTTTGTTGGTGCAGGTGTGTGCTCTAGAACAATATTAGAATCAGTGATAGGATCATTCTCAGCCGTAGAGAAGTTAAAATCATCATAAAGTTTAAAGTTTTGCAAATCTTTTAAACTTTGGTCAAAAGCAAGAAGTACTGATTCATCAAAAAAAGAAATGCTACTAGGTTTTGAATTGTCGATAAAAGGAAAGATAGTTTCATGAAAAACAACATTGCGTGTGATTGAAATTGTATTTGATTCAAGATCCAAAACTTTGTAGCCTTTAAAACCAGGTTCATAACCAATGAAAGCACATGCTCTAGCTCTTTCTGTAAATTTATGCCTATCATGTTGAAGAGATGATGCATATGAAAGACAACCAAAAACTCTTAGAATAGAATAATCTGGAAGCTTCTTGTTTAAAATTTCAAAAGGAGATCTATCTTGTAAAACTGGTGAAGGAATTCTATTAATCAAAAAAGCTGCAGTAGATACACATTCTGGCCAGTATGCAAGAGGAATGTTGGATTGAAAATACAAAGACCTAGAAACATTCAAAAGATGTTGATGTTTGCGTTCTACCACAGAGTTTTGTTGTGGAGTGTAAGCACAAGAATGATAATGAAAAATTCCATGTTTTGCTAATAAATCTTTGAATTGAAGTTCAGGTGCATTGTCAGATCGAATACTTTTGACTTTTAAACCATATTGAGTATTAACTAAATTCAAAAAATCAGGAAAGACTTTAGAGACATCACTTTTGAATTGAAGAAAGTAAATCCATGTAAAACGAGTGCAATCATCAACAATTGTTAAGAAATAACGAAAGCCTTTTACAGAAGTTATATGAAAAGGACCCCAAACATCAATATGAATTAAAGAGAAAGGTTCCTCAGAAATTTTATTATTGGAAACAAAAGGTAATCGTTTTTGTTTTGACAAGTGACAAATCTTACAATGAAAATCAGAAAGCTTCTGAGGAATGTTTAAATTTGAAGAAACTGATTGAATTCTTGAAATGGATGGATGTCCTAGACGCTGATGCCAAAGCTCAGGAGATGCAGTAATGAATGCAAGATGATGCTGATCTTTATCAGGTGGAGGTGGTGAATTTAAGAGATAAAGATCATTGGACTGATCCCCTCTACCAATCGTCCAAGCCTGAGTACGATCCTGAATTAAACAAGTATCATGATAAAAATGCACAGAAAGATTTTTATTTGTTTTTGTCAAAGAACTAATGCTAATCAAATTAAAATGAAAATGAGGAACATAGAAAACAGGATGAAGAATGAGACTATCACTAAGCTTAACTGTTCCAGCAGTGTTTATGTATATGGTGGTGTTATTAGGAAGAGTTATTGTGGTATGCTCAACTCGGTAGGTATTAGAAAACATACTAAGGTCACAGCAGATATGACAACTAGCTCCAGTATCTAAGATCCAGACATTGTGAGGCACAATGAGGCCTGGTTCAAAAGCAGAAATATAGTGACAAGGTACAAGTGACGTACCTTGTGCTGAGATAGAACCAACATGTTGTGAAGCAGGCTGAGGAGGACAGATAACTTGATACGGAGAACCTTGGAGTTGTCTATTCAGTTGTGTAACCACCTGAGAAACTTGATTTCCACCATTTGAGCTAGTACCAGCAACAAAACCTCTTCAATAATTAACCATATTAACAGAATGAGTAGTCATCTGAGGAGTACTAACAACATGAGCATTTGAAGATTGTCCATCAGTGACAAAAGAACCAGTTTGTGATCCAGCAGAAGGAATATAGGATTGACCAGTGTAGAAAACTGGATTCTGCGGAACTGGAGATTGAAACTGAGTATTTGGAACATAGAACATCTGTTGTTGTCGATCAGGAGACTGAAAATAAACATTCTGGTCTGGAGACTGTGAATAAACCATATGAACTCCATTCTGCTGTGGAAACTTTGCTTTAGAAGGATCACCTTGATAACCAGAAGGAAGAGGAATCTTGTAGCCTGGAGGATATCCATGCAATTTATAGCATCTTGCAACTGTATGACCAAGCAAACCACAATGAGTACAGAGAGGACGAGGACGTCCCTGTTGTTGAGGATTCTTTGATTTCTGAAAACCCATGGATGCTTGGAAAACAGGATTCTCTGGTACAGGTGTTGTAGTTAAGCCTCGTTGCTGTTCATCTTGAGAAACAAAGTTATAGATCTTTGTGAAATCTGGAAGTGGATCCATCATGAGAATCTGACGTCTAGTCTGAGTGAAAGACTCATTCAAACGCATTAAGAATCGAACAATATTGCGCCTCTCATAGAGTTTGAGCCAACGATCATTAGATCCACAGGTGCAATTACCACAAGTACAGGAAGGAAGTTCTTCAAAGTTCTTGAGCTCTTCCCATAATGTAGTAAGACGAGTGTAGTATGCATTGAGATCTAAAGATCCTTGATGTAAACGATCCAATTGATCTTGAACACTATAGATTTTAGACAAATTACTCTGCCTAAATCTACCTTCCAGATTCAACCACAACAAATGAGCATCATCGAAATAAACGGTGCTAGACCCTAGATCCTTCGAGACAGAGTTCGTAATCCAAGTACATACCATATCGTTGCATCGAGTCCATGCTCCATAGTCAGCGTGAGTTTCTGGTGGTTTGGTGATGCTTCCATTGATGAATCCGAGTTTGTTCTTGGCGTTTAAAGCTTTGATGATAGATCGTCGCCAAGTGTGGTAGTTAGATTCACCGGTGAGCTTATCAAGGACCAAATTCACACTAGAATTATCAGCAGCATGAAGATACAACAGATTTGCGTAAGGATCGGAGCTCGTAGCAGCTTGATTAGACATTGCACGAAGAAATCGGAGCTAGATTCAGCTGAAAGAAGAAGAAAGAACGCGATCGGAATGTAACGCGATCGGAAAAGCGAGAAAACGAAGAAGAAAGTAGAAAATCGCCGATGAAAATGGCGAGAAAGAATCGGAGAAGAAGATGATGATAGATTCAAGAGGTATGATCAAAGAATGAAAGATGATTTGAGCTTGCGGAAGAAGAATGAAGTTTACGAAGCAAAGCTTGAAAAAATTGCTCTGATACCATTTCAGATCTAACAAACTTTACTTTTCAATTATGATTTTACTTCATTAAGTTGAAAATAAACAGAGGATGTTCCTTAAATACAGACAACTGAACCAAGTTTAGAGTAAACCTAAGTGGTAGAGTAAACCGGGACATTAAACCAATACATATATTCTGATAATGTGTTCAGCTCCAATTGTTAGAAGATCAGGAGAACACGGATTATTGTACGCTACAGAGCCTCTTGATGCGTGCTCGAATTTAACCAACATGGCAGAAAAAGGATCAAGGTTTAGGTCCTCTCATGTATTGATCGTTCGTGGTGGATGTGGTTTTGAGGAAAAAGTTAGAAAGGCACAGAAAGCTGGATACAAAGCTGCGATTGTCTATAACAATGGATATGATGAGCTCTTAGTACCTAGTAAGTTCATTTTATCTTTATTTTTTTTGGTAAACCACCTTGTAAGTTCATAAGTTCGAAATGTTCGTGTGAGTATTTAATCATCTTTAAATGATTGTTATAAGTTCTCAATGTTTATTTAAACATCTTTAATCTATGGTTGTTATAATCTTGGAAAAAACAAAAATGATAGTGTCAGGAAATTCATCTGGTGTGCATATACATGGCTTGCTTGTTACAAGAGCATCAGGGGAGGTACTTAAAGGGTATTCGGGTAGATCCGAGATGGAGCTTTGGCTCATCCCGGGATTCGGGATTTCACTGTGGTCCATCATGTGTATCACTTTCATATCTTTACTCACCATATCTGCTGTTCTAGCCACTTGTTTCGTTGTCCATATACATCGAATTAGACGGAGTGTGAGGGATTTACATTTACCCTATGGTGGCCAAGGACTTTCTCGTATGCCTAGAAACTTATTACAAAGCCTTCCGACAGAAGTATATACCGGTGTTCTTGAAGAAGGTTCGACTTCGGTTACTTGTGCTATATGTATTGCTGATTTTTGCGTTGGTGAAAAACTCAAGATCCTACCTTGCAAACACAGTAAGTCCATTTAGTTCTTTTCAACTGAAAGTTGATTAATTATCTTGCATAAGCTTCTTAAAAGTGGTTTTATTGTTGTCCTTTTCTTTTACTCGAGGCAGAATTTCATGCGGTGTGTATCGATTCTTGGCTCGGACATTGTAGATCCTTTTGTCCAGTTTGTAAACGCCATCCCAGAACAGGAAATGATGTTCCTCCAGCGTCAGAAACACCTCTGCTTTCTCCTAGCCCGAACTCTATTACTTCACTTCAATCGTTTTATGATCTACCAATAGCTGTCAGAGTATATTTGTAAGTACCTCATTAGATCTCAGGAACGCCTATTCCAAAGATATGCAATTAAAGAGCCAAAAGGATTAATAAATAAAATGGAACAATCATCGGTTTAGATACCATGAAACATAAAAATTCTCTGAAAAAAAAAACAAAAAGACTAGCCATAAAGAAGATAGATAACCATGAACTATATATATAACTTAGCTTCAAGTGTAAAAAAAAAAACATACCATATTTAAATGTAGTACACTACTAGTCCTCTTTTTTGTCATTAGGCTTTTGCTCACTGGTTTCACCTTCAGGGACACTAGTGGTCTGATCAACTCTTTCACGGACTGATATGGCGGTCCTGACCCCAGCAGGCTCCTCCACTTGATGGAGGATCCGTAGCATCATAAAGACAGCAATTAAGACCACAAAGATGTACACTGACCTAATCCATATCATTGAGTTGATAATCCCATCAACGATGGTCCATTGATTTTTGTTTTCTCTGTTCTTCCTTCTCTGTATCACATAACTTTCCTCTTAAACTACATGCCAAACACAATCAACTTTGCCATTTAAATTACCAGAAATAATTGTAAGGCATGTTGTTAAGTTTATTGCAATACCCTTTATGTATAACTAGATATGGACCCGTGCGTTGCACGGGTTGCCGGTCGAAATTATTATTCTTAACTTTTAATTTTATTTTTATAAGGATAACTAAAATTATATAAGCATATATATTTTAAATAATAACTAAAATTATATAAGCATATATATTTTAAATAATGCACCATTTTAATTATATTTTAAATATAGATTTATAATACATATTGCACAATATAAAATATTATTTGTAATTATGTTATACTAATTATTAAATCATCTAATATAAATATTGACCTATTTATAAAATTATATAATATTTTTCTTATTATAAGTTATGAAGTCATAAATGTTTATATGTTATATTACTAAATTTTAATAATTTATTTACATCTATCGGAAAAGTGTATTACACTTTATAATTTCAATGTGGGCAAGATTGAAAAAAAACTGTGACAATAAGAAAAGATGAATTTATATAGTTATGTGGCATAGTCAATTTTTGGCTCATATTACCCATTTCTTCGTTTTTTTTTATTCCTTCCGCTCGCCGGCGAGAAATTCTCAAATCTCTCTATTTCTCACATTAAATTTTTTTTATTTTTGCTTGAACTCCTCTTTCTTTCTCCTTATCGCCGTCTTTTTCCCTATCTCTATTTCTTTCCTTCTTCGGACATCACCACCGAGTCTCACTATTCTGACCCACCACCACAAATGGATCTCACGACTATCACAATCACCACCACCATCAATACTGAATCTCGCTAATTTCGATAAAATAAATGATTCGATTAACCTGAATTTTTGTTTTGACTCAAGAGTCTTTTGTTTTGGTGTACCAGTTTTTTAACTTTAACCTCCACCTTCATTAACATTTATCGCCGCCACCACCACCAAACTTGAACTACCGTCATCAACACCAACACCACTGTTATCGCTTCTTTTCCTCTTTCTCCAACTTCTCTTATTACTCCACTTTCATTATCTTCTCCGACATCAAGCCAAGCCTCTCTGACAACAACTCTAGTCTATGCCCATCGCCGTTCATAATTCTTAATTTGCCTCCATTGTCATATATTCTTTGGGTCTGAATATCATATACTATTTTTAAAAAATCATTGTAATTCAAAGTCTTTGTTTTTATAATTGACATGATATATTACAACAAATGATAAATGCATGTAATTTTTACATGATCATGTTATTTTTTTAAATCACCCAATCACCAGCTCCGGAACCATCAACCACCACCATCATCACCTCCATAAAAATCACATGCTATTCCTATTTCTTTCAGTATGACATGCTATTTTATTAAATGACATTGTTGGATGCCTCTATTTCGTCGTCAGAATTCTAATAATGATTTTTTTTCGTAGATTTTTTCGTATTATTAGTATTTATTTCATGTTTTTTTCTCCAAATTAGAATACGCAGTTGTATGTTTGTTTTTTGCTTGATAGCCATTTTGAATTTTCACATATCTGAAAACGTTAGTTTCTAGAACATTTTTAACTCATGGCTATTTTATTAATTATTTTTGAGTCAAATGTTAGTTACTTTATTGGGAGACTCACAAAAATGCCCCTTTTTCAATACCCCTTTTCAAAAATACCCCATTTGGCTGTCCATTTTTAACAATACCCCTTTTTATGTACAAAATGACTAAATTACCCTTCTTTTAATAAGGTATTTTAGAAGGTATTTTAAAGGTTTTACAGAGTATTTACAAGTGTTTTGTAAGGTTTTACAATGTATTTTAAAAGGTTTTACAAGGTACTTATAAGGTTTTATAAGGTATTTATAACTTGTAAAACCTTATAAAAAACTTGTAAAACCTTATAACTTGTAAAACCTTATAAAATAGCTTTAAAATCTTATAATATCTTATAAATACCTTATAAATACGTTGTAAAACCTTTTAAAATACATTGTAAAACCTTATAAATACCCTGTAAAAAATCTTTAAAATACCTTGTAAATTTTTCCCGCCAAAAATTTTCCCGCCAAAAATTTAACGCCAAAAAAATTGCGGAATCACTTTTCCCGCAAAAAAAAATTTTTGGCGGGAAAAAATTTTACGGGAAAATTTTAAAGGTTTTACAAGTTTTTACAAGTGTTTTGGCGGGAAAAATAGCGGGATCACTTTTCCCGCCAAAAAATATTTTGTATTTTGTGGACCTAATTTTGTTATATTTCCTTATATATTTGTGATATCTTTTATTAAAAGAAGGGTAATTTAGTTATTTTGTACATAAAAAGGGGTATTTTTAAAAATGGACAGCCAAATGGGGCATTTTTGAAAAGGGGTATTGAAAAAGGGGCATTTTTGTGAGTCTCCCAATTTTTTAACTCATGGCTATTTCCTTAATTATTTTTGAGTCAAATGTTAGTTACTTTATAATTTATAATTTACATTTTTAATTTTCTTATAATTATATTTTTACTTTTTTTATTAAAAAGAAAAATTTATTTGACACATGGCGGAATCTGAGATCGAAAAATTTGACACTTGTCACGATCTCGTGAGTTATTAACTTTGAAAACCATACTTTATATAATAAGATATTAATAAAAAAGAAAAGAAATTTTTAATAGTATGTGACTTAAAAAAATTATATAGACAATTTTGTGCTTAATATTTGAGATATCTGATAAAAATTACTTTTATAAAAGTTTATGGGGCATTTTCATAAATGCCCCCTTTTTTATTTTTGTTGAATGTTAAATTTATTTAATCAACAAAATTGAAGTTATCTATGTGGAAATGAAAGCAAACACAATAGCATGGAAAATACAGCTGGCCAGAAAAATTATGAACGAAAAACAGAGAAATTAAACAGAAGAAAAAACATACCCATTTGGGTGTGCTTCTTTCAGTTGTCTATTTTTAAAAATAACTTCAATTAATTTGAAAAGTGTATAAAGTTAATAAAGTACTTCTTGATGGTAATTACAACTTAGAGATTTGATCTACGTACTTATACCACGTATTTATAAGGTTTTACAAGATATTTATAAAGTTTTACACACATATAAAAAATTGTTTGTATATAATTTTATAAGGTTATAAACATATTTGAGTAGATGTCTGAATTTTAGAGGTATTTTTGATAAAATTTTAAAGAGGGAGTATTTTTGAAAAAAAAAATAGTATTGAAAATGGACATTTTTAACAATTTCCCAAATTTTATTTACTGTCCAAAGTGAAAGGTCCTGACGAAAGCATGGAGTTGATCCTAGTAAATATAAAAGTTAAAATACTAAAAGAGAAAAACACATTTTTAACCCTTAACGTGTCACTGGGAAACATATTAAACCACGAAAGAATTTCACTAACACTATAAATCACCAAGATAATTTTACTAACACTTTAAACCTCCAAACTAGTTTTTCTATTTGTCCCGCCATAAAATGATGAAATTTTTTATTTCTATTTGATTAATATACATTTATTAAATTTAATTTAAATTGAAATTAATATTATTATTTAGACTCCTGAATAATTCAATTAGCTAAGGTGATTGCAAGTAATAAAAGCTAAGCAGAAAAAAAGATGAGCGGCGCTAGGGTTGGGCGACAGAGAGAGCAAGATGAGACCATGGAGGATGATGGTCGGCCACCGGAATTGGAGACTGGGGTTTCGCCGGTGTGGGTGGAGAAGGTCCAGGAGGGTAACGGAGGAGGAAATACGAGCGCCGTTGGAGTTGGGAGAAACAGTGAGCATGATGAAACCATGGAGGAAGATGGTCGGCCGTTGGAATTGGAGGCTGGAGCTTCGCGGGTGTGGGTGGAGAAGGTCCAGAAGAGTAACGGAGGTGGTGTACCGGTGCCGGAGAAGGTTCTGGCGGATGACTTTGTGAAATCGCGTATGAGCTTGGAGTTTCCTAACGGTGAAGGAGGAGAACCTGTCATTACGATTGGGAGTGAGGTGCTAGAGGCGATGAACGGGTTATACAAGCAGTGTATGCTTGTCAAAGTTTTGGGTAGGCATCTCACAGTGGCGGCGATGAATCGGAAGTTGCAGGATTTATGGCGGCCGTCGGGGGGAATGTCTGTGCTAGATTTGCCGAAGCAATTCTTTATGATCCGGTTTGATCTTGAGGACGATTATATGAAGGCGTTAACTGGTGGCCCGTGGAGGGTATATGGAAGTATTATGATGGTGCAGGCATGGTCGCCGGATTTCGATCCGTTAACAGATGAAATCGCTACCACACCGGTGTGGGTTCGAATCGCAAACATCCCTATTAATTTTTATCACCGTGCAATTTTGATGGGTATTGCGGAAGGATTGGGTAGTCCGATTAAGGTGGATTTGACGACTATGAGAGTGGAGCGAGCAAGATTCGCACGGGTCTGTGTAGAAGTTATTCTCAAAAAGCCATTGAAGGGGTCCGTTATAGTTAATGGAGAGCGTTATTATGTTGCGTATGAAGGTTTGAGTAACATTTGTGCTTTATGCGGGATGTATGGGCACGGGGTAGGAGCTTGTCCAAAGAGACCTACAGGGAAATTGGTACAGGTTCAGTCGCAGGAGGGTCTTGGGAGTCAAAGGAGGAGGGGCCAGGATGGGGAAGGATTCACAGAGGTACGGAGAAAGGGACGCAGTCCGAATACGCAGGCTCCAGTGCTAGTGTTTGAGGCTGGTGGTTAAGGAAAGAAACAGGGAGGGAGTCCGGTTCCAAGCTCTCAGGGAATTGTGTCGGGATCTGTTGGAGTTGCGAATAGGTTTGCAGGGTTGGAGGAGGAAGGTGAAATACTTGAGGCAGGGGGTGAGATGGTGGTAATTGAAGAGAATAAAGAGAATGTGAATACCCAGAATGTGGTGAGTCAAGTGCAGGCTGGGATTCAGGGGAATGGTAAAGGGGCAGTGTTAAAGAAAGGTTTGGATGGTGGGAAAAAGTTAGCAGGTGAAGTGGAAAAAAGAACTGGTGGCCTGAAACTAGTGAAACAGTCACGGGGGAAGCTGGTTAAGTCTAATGCGCCGACCAGAGGCTTGGTTTTTGGTCCTCTTAGAGGAGAGACAGGAGGGATTTCTTCTGGGAAGCGGCTCCGAGTTGAACATGAGAGTGTGGGCAGGGCTGGTGGAGCTTACACTGCAGGTATGGACGGAATGAGGGGTACAGGGAGCCAGGTTCAGGGTAGTGTTGAGATGCAGGCTCCAACTTCTGAGTTAACAGTAGCGGATAGCACGGGTATGGACCTGATTCTCCAGGAGAATAGGTCGGATCGGAAGGGTGGTAATGGGGATAAATAAAAGTTTTCCCCGGCTTTTCTGTTAGACTTAATCATAATTACCATGAAGTGTTTATTATGGAATTGCCGGGGGGCGAATAAACCCAGTTTTCGGAGAGCTATTCGATACATGTTGAAGAAATATGAGACAGATATTTTGGCACTGTTTGAAACTCACGCTGAAGGAGAGAGAGCGGGAAGAATTTGTCAGAGGCTAGGCCTTGAAAATTCTTTTAGAGTGGATGCAACAGGGCAAAGTGGAGGTTTATGGCTGCTATGGAGATCAAGTGTGGGACAAGTGAATATTGTGGTATCGTCAAGTCAGTTTATTCATGCGAAAGTAGTGAATGGAGAGGAGTCCATGAATTTGGTGGTAGTGTATGCGGCACCCTCTGTGAGCCGGAGGAGTGGGTTATGGGATGAGCTGCGGGATGTGATCAGGGGAATGACAGGCCCGTTGATTATAGGTGGGGATTTCAACACCATAGTACGGTTAGATGAGCGGACAGGAGGTAATGGTAGATTGTCACCGGACTCGTTGGCATTTGGAGAATGGATTAATGACCTTTCCCTTATTGATATGGGATTTAAGGGTGGGAAATATACATGGAAGAGAGGCCTTACGGAGAGTACGTATGTCGCGAAAAGACTTGACAGAGTCTTTTGCTGTGCAAATGCAAGGTTGAAATGGCAAGAGGCAGTGGTAGCTCACCTTCCATTCTTGTCATCAGACCATGCCCCTCTTTATGTGCAGTTATGCCCGCAGCAGGATCTGGATCCGAGGAGGAGACCTTTTCGTTTTGAGGCGGCATGGCTCAAGCATGAAGGATTTAAGGATTTATTGATGGCGTCATGGGATCCGGGCATCACGACACCAGAGGCGTTGTTGAAGTTGAGAGGTAAGTTGAAAAAATGGAACAAAGAGGTGTTTGGGGATGTGAATACACGGAAGGAGAAACTGATCCATGAGATAAAGGAGGTTCAGGAGTTATTGGAATTAGCCCAAACGGATGTCTTGCTTGCAAAAGAGGATCAACTGTTGAGGGATTTTGATGTTTTGCTGGAGCAGGAAGAGACAATTTGGTTCCAGAAGTCTCGGGAGAAGGTTATTTCCCTGGGTGATAGGAATACATCCTTTTTCCATACTTCTACAATTATCCGGCGGAGGAGAAATAGGATAGAGTTGTTAAAGGATGTGGAGGACAAGTGGGTTTCGGATAAGGGTGAGTTAGAAAAGATGGCCGTGGAGTATTACCGAAAGTTGTACTCACTGGAGGATGTGGATGTAGGGCAGGGAGGGTTGCCAGCTATGGGGTTTACACAGCTGACTAGAGCAGAGAAAGCAGCGTTGGAGAAGCCTTTCTCTGTAGAGGAAGTTGTCGTAGAGGTAAAGAAAATGGGCAGTTTTAAAGCCCCGGGTCCTGACGGGTTCCAGTCAGTGTTTTATCAGAGCAGTTGGGATGTTGTTGGGAGTTCAGTATCGCGATTTGTTCTTGATTTTCTTGCGTCAGGGGTGCTCCCGCAGCTGACAAATGCCGCATTATTGGTACTATTGCCGAAAGTGGCGAGACCGGAGAGGATAACGCAATTTCGTCCGGTGAGTCTATGCAATGTACTGTTTAAGATTATTACCAAGATGATGGTGATTAGGCTGAAGAGTGTGATCTCCAAGTTGATTGGCCCGGCCCAAGCAAGCTTTATTCCGGGCAGGTTGAGTATTGACAATATTGTTGTGGTACAAGAAGCGGTCCATTCGATGAGACGCAAGAAAGGCAGAAAGGGGTGGATGCTACTTAAACTGGATCTTGAGAAAGCTTATGACCGCATACGATGGGACTTCTTGGAGGAAACGCTGAAAGCTGCTGGGTTATCCGAGGGGTGGACGAGGAGGATAATGCAATGCGTAGTAAATCCTTCCATGAGCCTGTTATGGAATGGTGAGAGGACTAAGTCTTTCACGCCGGCTAGGGGTTTGAGGCAAGGCGACCCATTATCTCCATATCTTTTTGTGTTGTGTATAGAGAGACTTTGTCATCAAATTGAGGCTGCGGTTGGGAGTGGGGAGTGGAAACCGATCAGTCTCTCTCGTGGTGGTCCTAAGCTATCCCATGTGTGTTTTGCGGATGATCTCATCTTGTTTGCTGAAGCGTCTGTGGCCCAAGTAAAAATAATCAGGGGGGTGTTGGAGAAGTTTTGTTTGGCATCAGGACAGAAAGTAAGTTTGGAGAAATCTAAGATCTTTTTTTCAGAGAATGTCAGCCGGGATATGGAGAGGTTGATTACTGCAGAGAGTGGAATTGGTTCTACCAGAGAGTTGGGGAAGTATCTTGGGATGCCTATTCTACAAAAAAGAATAAATAAGACGACATATGGGGAAGTGTTGGAGAAGGTGTCGTCTAGACTAGCGGGATGGAAAAGTAAAACGTTGAGTATGGCAGGTAGGATAACACTCACGAAAGCGGTTCTCTTCTCAATTCCGGTACACTCTATGAGTTCGATTTTGTTACCCGTGTCAACGCTGGAAGGCTTGGACAAGTTGTCAAGGTCCTTTGTGTGGGGTAGTACAGTGGAGAAAAAGAAGCAGCACTTGTTAGCTTGGGGTAAAGTCTGCAAACCAAAGAGTGAAGGAGGTTTGGGATTGAAGGAAGCACGGGTAATGAATAAGGCTTTGTTGGCTAAGGTGGGCTGGCGGCTACTAAGCGATAAATCAAGCCTGTGGGCTAAAGTATTGCGGAGTAAATACAGAATTGGTGAGATTCATGACCATTCATGGTTGGCACCGAAGAGTAACTGGTCGTCGACGTGGAGAAGTATTGGAGTGGGTCTACGGGAGGTGGTATCGCGAGGGCTAGGCTGGGTCCCCGGAGATGGGAAGACGATCAGGTTTTGGACGGATAGATGGCTACTGGGAGAGTCATTATTGGAGCGGGCTATAACACAAGTACCAATGGAGGAGGTTGGGAGGAAGTTAGAGGAGTATTGGACGGTGGGTGGTGGTTGGAACTTGGCAGTTTTAGGCCAATACCTTCCACAGAATATTCTAAAGAGGATTCATGCTGTAGTGTTAAAGGGAGTACCTTTCATGGGGGATTCGATCTCTTGGTTGGGGTCTGCGGATGGAGAATTCTCAGTAAGATCAGCTTACTCTCTTGTTACACAGGTGACTGATCATAGGCCTTGCATGGAGAGGTTTTTTAAGCAGGTATGGGATGTTGTGGCTCCCGAAAGGGTGAAGGTCTTTCTCTGGTTAGTAACTCATCAAGTGATTATGACAAATATGGAGAGAGTAAGGAGACACATTGGGGAGAGTGCGGTTTGTCAGGTTTGCAACGGGGCGAATGAGTCAATTATACATGTGTTGAGGGACTGCCCAGCAATGGAGGGTATTTGGCTGCGGTTAGTTCCTCAACCGGAGAGGCAGACCTTTTTTTCTAGATCACTATTGGAATGGTTGTTTGTGAACTTGAATGCAGGTCATGACGATGGGAGAGGTAGTTGGGCTACTCTTTTTAGTATGGCAGCTTGGTGGGCGTGGAAGTGGAGATGCGGGAACGTGTTTGGGGAGATAGGGAAATGTCGGGACAGAACACGTTTCCTCAAGGAGTTGGCTGTGGAAGTTACCAAGGCTCATGAACAAGTCAAGAAGGAAGCTCGGGCTGGTCAAGGGTCGGGTTCAGGTCAACGTACGGAGATTATGGTGTCATGGATACGGCCAGGAGAGGGCTGGGTTGCATTGAACACGGATGGAGCGTCGCGTGGAAATCCAGGGCTGGCGACGGCGGCTGGTGTGATACGAGACAGTGACGGGCTTTGGTTGGGAGGTTTCGCGCTTAATATTGGGATATGTTCAGCCCCGATGGCGGAGTTATGGGGCGTCTACTATGGACTCGTGATTGCATGGGACCGGGGATATAGGCGGGTGGAGTTGAGAGTGGACTCGGAGTTGGTGGTAGGTTTTATTCGGTCAGGGGTAAGCGATGCTCATCCTCTGTCCTTCTTGGTACGTCTGTGCCATGGCTTTATTTCGAGGGACTGGTTAGTCCGGGTTACACATGTGTATAGGGAATCTAATCGTCTAGCAGATAGATTAGCAGCCTATGCGTTTTCGTTGGAGTTGGGTTTTCTTTTGTTAGAGGATTGTCCGGAGATAGTAGATCCGATTTTGTTTGAGGATGTTAATGGAACTGCGTTTCCACGTAATGTTCGGTTGTAATTACTTTTTATTTTAATAATATGAGGGAGACATTGTCTCCCCTCTGCTTACCAAAAAAAAAGCTAAGGTGATTGCAGCACTATAAAACAGAAAAATAGAAGACCATAAGTAGACAGACACATACTCGATCTCAATCTTCCGTGCGAGTCGGGAATACTTATCGGCATTCGGCTTCGCAATAATGATAGGCTGCTTCAATTTGCAAGAACTGGAGCAGCTGCGTCTAATTGCAACCAAACTAACAAGAGAAAACAACTAAAGCATCTCAATAACAAAGCCACAATTGAAACCGAACTTAGTTAACACGGAACTAAACTAAAGCTACACAATTAGGATATTCTTTTGTTTCATTATAAATAAGATATTCATGTCTTTCTTTATCTCTTTAAATTTTCTAGGTGAACAGTATTTTTCATGTCTTAATTACTATTACAATGTTTTTCTCCTCTCTCTATCTCTCGCTTTCTCAACCTCCTCAAATGTTTCTAGGTGAATCTGTCATAAGTCATAATTAATTAATTATTATTACGATAGTTTGATAAAGATTTTTGTTATTTTAAATGTAGGGTAGGTGTTTTTGTCAAAAGAATTTGATAAATAAAAATTATTCAGTAATTTAACCGGCAATACAAATTCTACATACATGAAATCGTGGGACGTAGTCTAAAATTACATGCCAGACAATCAGCTTTTCCATGTAAATTACCAGAAATAATTGTGAAATGATGTTGTTAAGTCTATCGCAATACTCTTTATGAACAATTAAAGAAAGAATTTTAAATATGTGACTACAAAACTTTTATAGAAAATTTGGTGCTTAATTATTTGAGATATCTAATTAAAGATTACTTTGATAAAATTTTATCTAGTGTCGAAAGTGAAAGGTCCTTGTTATGCATGGAGACCCTAGTAAATATAAAAGTAAAAATACTAACATCTATGTTTTGGATTTTGATTAGAAAACACAATTGGCAAGATACACTTACGTCCTGGTCTTGCTTACTCTAATGCAAGTAGAAGTATTTCCTTCCATCAAATCTCTTATAACTTTAGAAACTTCTTCTCTCGACCTATCCTGCTTTTCTTGGGGTTTGGTTTGGCATTTTGTTTGGTCGGTATTTTATTCGTACTAGGAGCTTCGATTCGATTAAAACTTAGGGAAAGCATCATGAATTGTAGTTGGATTACAATCATGTCTCTATTGGTAATATCTCAGCTGGCTTCGGCGAAAGTGGTGTTGATCGGGAGAAACACAATTCTCTCCTTTGATGATGTCGAAGCAACTTTCAGTGAGTTTTCTCAGTTATATCTAATTGTTTCATTGATTTAGTTTACTTATATATCGTTTTTCGGTTGTTGCGGAGTTACTACTATTACACGGCTTATTGGTTGGAGATTATGTACTGACTACTGAATAGTGACCAGACCGCTCTATATTTTTGGAGTGATCAGTAACATACTATTTATTTTTTTCTTAAGAAATTGTATGTACAGTATACAACATTTAAAAAAAAAAATATCGTATGGAGGTGTTTTCAGCTCCAATTGTTAGAAGATCGGGGGAACACGGATTGTTGTATGCTGCGGAGCCTCTTGATGCGTGCTCGGATTTAAACAACATAGCGGAAAAAGGATCAAGGTTTAGGTCCTCTTATATATTGATTGTCCGCGGTGGCTGTAGTTTTGAGGAAAAAGTTAGAAAGGCGCAAAAAGCGGGATTCAAAGCTGCTATTGTTTATAACGATGGATATGATGAGCTCTTAGTACCTAGTAAGTTCTCAATGTTCATGTGAGTATTAACCAATGGCTGTTATAATATTAAAAAAATCAAAATGATAGTGGCAGGAAATTCATCTGGTATGCATATACATGGCTTGCTTGTTACAAGAGCATCAGGGGAGGTACTTAAAGGGTATGCGGGTCAAGCCGAGTTGGAGCTTTGGCTCATCCCGGGATTCGGGATTTCATCGTGGTCCATCATGGGTATCACTTTCATATCTTTACTCGCCGTATCTGCTGTTCTAGCCACTTGTTTTGTTGTCCATAGGCATCGAATTAGACGGCGTGTGAGGGAATTACCGCATGGTGGCCAAGGACTTTCTCGTATGCCTAGAAAATTGTTGCAAAGCATGCCGACTGAAGTATATACCGGTGTTCTTGAAGAAGGTTCGACTTCGGTTACTTGTGCTATATGCATCGATGATTATTGCGTCGGTGAAAAACTCAGGATTTTACCTTGCAAACACAGTAAGTTTCAATTTGTTATGTTCGACTAAGAGTTGATTAATTATCTTGCATAAGCTTCTTAAAGTGGTTTTGTTGTCTTTTTTTTCACTGGGTCAGAATTTCATGCGGTGTGTATCGATTCTTGGCTCGGACATTGGAGATCCTTTTGTCCGGTTTGCAAATACAATCCCAGAGCAGGAAATGGTGTTCCACCAGCGTCAGAAACAACACCTCTGCTTTCTCCTAGCTTGAACTCTATAACTTCACTACAATCAATTTATGACCTACCAATATCTGTCAGAGTATACATGTAAATAGCTCATTAGATATACATACAGGCCAAGCCCTGGAAGCTAGGTTACGTCTTCAAGTAAACGGGACTTCCTTCACCAATCACCAGAGTGAGTCGGTCAGGTCTTTCTCTCTTTTTGCTCTCTTCCAGGCTGCTAAGCTACACTCCCACCAGTCGTCCTCGCCGCTGCACTTTGATACCACGGTGTAACCAGGTTGTAAATACAAAGTTTGGCCCAGAAAACATTGTTTATGTTGTACAAGAAAGAAGAAGAGAGTCACGATGCTTTTAATAAAAGGAATTTAAACATATATATTGTGAATTTCTTAAAATAAATTAGGGCAACTAATAGACTAACCTTTCACATTCTTCTCAAGTCAGAAAGGTTGCGTTTTAGGATTAGTATTCTGGTTTTTACTCTTGTTCTATTTATTTGGACTATGTTTGCTATTACTTTAAAGCTTTTTTTGTATTTGAATTAAGGCCTTTTTTAAAACATCGCTTCTGGTCCAGACAACACTAGGAACGGCTCTCATTCTTTAGCTGTGTGGTTTGGAAAGTACACATTTGCGGTGTGTCTTGTAAATCAGCTAACAATTGAGTTAACTCTTTTACTTGTGTATATACTATTTGATCATTATACGCAATCTGCAGGCACCAAGAACTAACCCAATGGCAATTAGAGAGCTAAAAAAGAATTCACAAAATGGAATAATTTTCGGTTTAGATAGGGTGAAACATCAAAAAGCTCTGAAAAAAAAAACCAAAAAGACTAACCAGAAAGAAGATAGATAACCATGAACTATTAAGTTAGCTTCAAGTGTAAAAGAAAAAAAAAACATACCACTTTCAAGTTTAGCAAAAAACTAGTGGTCTGATCAACTCTTTCACGGGCTGCTGTGGCGGTCCTGACTCCAGCAGGCTCCTCTACTTGACCGAGGCTCCGTAACATCATTATGACAGCAACCAAGAACATAATGATGTACACTGACCTAATCCCTGTCATTGAGTTGATAAATCCCATCAAAGATGGTCCATTGATTTTCTTCTTCTCTGTTCTTCCTTCTCTATATCACATAACTTTCCTCTTAAACTACATGCCAAACACAATCAGCTTACTTTGAAAATAAAAAAAAAAACACAATCAGCTTTGCAATTTAAAATTACCAGAAATAATTGTAAGGCCTGTTGTTAAGTCTATTGCAATACTGTTTTTAAAGAAATTTTAAATATGTGACTTAAAAAATTATATAGAAAATTTTGTGCTTAATTATATGAAATCTCTGATTAAAGATTACTTTTAAAATTTTTTAAAAATACCCCTTTTGGTGTGCCTCTTTTAGTTGTCTATTTTCAAAAATACCTTCATTAAATCTGAAAAGTTTATAATGTACTTCTGAATGGTAAATACTACTTGGAGATTCGATCCACATACTTATAAAGTTGTAAGATTTAACAAAATATTTTATAAGGTTTTACAAGATATTATTTATAAAATTTTACACATGTATAAAAGCAGTTTGTATATAATTTTATAAGGTTAGACACATATCTTGGTAGATTTCCGAATATTAGAGGTATTTCTGATAAAATTTTAGAGGAAGCATTTTTGAAAAATAGTATTGAAAAATGGACATTTTTAACAATTTCCCAAATTTTAGTGTTCAAAGTGAAAGGTCCTCGCGGAAAGCATGGAGTTGAACCTAATAGATATAAAAGTTAAAATACTAATATGTTCTGGATTTTGATTTAAAACACATGTTTGTGAAACACACACTGAATAAAGAAATGATTTCTTCTGCAAGAACATTTCCAAGAGACACTTATGTAAGTCGAAGTATTTCCTTCTTCTCTCGACCAATTCTGCTTTTCTTGGGGTTTAGTTTAGTTTTGGTCCGTATTATATTCGTACTAGGTACTCCGATTCGTTAAAACTGAGGGACAGCATCATGAATTGTAGTTGCATTACAATCCTGTCTCTGTTGGTGATTTCTCAGCTAGCTTCGGCGAAAGTAAAGTTGATCTGGAAAAACACAATTCTCTCCTTTGATGAGGTTGAAGCAACTTTCAGTAAGTTTTCTCATTTTTATATACTTATATTATTATTATTTCATTGATTTAGTTTACTTATATATCGTTTTTTGATTGTTGTTTTGATCACTGGAAAAATATAAGCCTTAGATTAGCTTATTGGTTGGTACTTGGGAATATATATGACTTGCAATAGAATTATATACTGACTACTAATAAGTGACTAGACCTCTCTATTTTTGGAACGATCAGTAAAACACTATTATTTATTTTTCTTAAGAATTGTATGTACACTAGACAACATTTTAAACAAAAAAAAATATCGTATTGAGATGTTTTCAGCTCCAGTTGTTAGAAGATCGGGGGAATATGGAATGTTATACGCTGCAGTGCCTCTTGATGCGTGCTCGGATTTAACCAACATGGCGGAAAAAGGATCGAAGTTTAGGCCCTCTTATGTATTGATCGTCCGTGGTGGCTGTAGTTTTGAGGAAAAAGTTAGAAAGGCGCAGAGAGCTGGATACAAAGCTGCGATTGTCTATAACGATAGATATGAGGAGCTCTTAGTACGTAGTAAGTTCATAAGTTTTCAATGTTTATTGGAGTATCTAAACATCTTTAATCAATGGTTGTTATAATCTTGAAAAAACCAAAATCATAGTGGCAGGAAATTCATCCGGGGTCCATATACATGGCGTGCTTGTTACAAGAACAGCAGGCGAGGTACTTAAAGGGTATGCCAGTCGAGCTGAGATGGAGCTTTTGCTCATCCCGGGATTCGGGGTTACATCTTGGTCAATCATGGCTATCACTTTCATATCTTTACTCGCCATTTCTGCTGTCCTAGCCACTCATTTCTCTGTCCGTAGGCATCGAATTAGACAGCGTGTGAGGGATTTACATCATGGTGGCCAAGGACTTTCTCGTATGCCAAGAAACTTATTGCATAGCCTGCCGACAGAAGTATATACCGGTGTTCTTGAAGAAGGTTCAACTTCGGTTACTTGTGCTATATGTATTGATGATTATTTCGTTGGTGAAAGACTCAAGATACTACCTTGCAAACACAGTAAGTTCTATTTTGTTGTTCAACTTAGAGTTGATTAATAATCTTTTCATAAGCTTCTTTAAACTGGTTTTGTTAACCTTTTTTTTTTACTCAAGGCAGAATTTCATGCGGTGTGTATCGATTCTTGGCTCGGACATTGTAGATCCTTTTGTCCGGTTTGTAAACGCAATCCAAGAACAGGAAATGATGTTCCACCAGCGTCGGAAACTACACCTCTGATTACTCCTAGCCCAAACTCTATTACTTCACTACAATCGTTTTATGATCTACCAATAGTTGTCAGAGTATATCTGTAAGTACCTCATTAGATCCCACAGATATGGAATTAGAGAAATAAAATGGAACAATCATCGGTTTAGATACCGTGAAACATAAAAATTCTCTGAAAAAAAAACCAAAAAGAAGTAGAGAATCATAAACTATATAAGTTAGCTTCAAGTGTAAAAGAAAAAACATACCACATTCAAATGTAGTAAAACTAGTCCTCTTTTTTGTCACTAAGCTTATGCTCACTGGTTTCACCTTCAGGGACACTAGTAGTCTGATCAACTCTTTCATGGGCTGCTGTGGCGGTCCTGATTCCAGCAGGCTCCTCCACTTGACCGAGGCTCCGTAGCATCATAATGACAGCAACCAAGAACACAATGATGTACACTGACCTAATCCCGATCATTGAGTTGATAAATCCCATGAAAGATGGTCCGTTGATTTTCTTCTTCTCTGTTCTTCCTTCTCTATATCCCTCTAGAAACCGAGACACTTGAGTCAAATGATCTTCCTCTTGGCTAATGGTCGCTATGCCGTTAACCTGCATATAGTATGTCAATACCAAGAATTTGATGCGATTTTGGATATTGCTAAAACCAGTTTTTTTACCTGATCATACTCTTCATCTCCATCCCACACAACAATCTTAGGCAGATTTGTCTTCTTGTCTACATGAAACGAGTCTACAAACTCTTCAAACTGCTTCACACCGACGTAGCCAAAAACAAGGTCGCGGTTCGCATGAGCAGCTGCTCTCAATGCTTTGATTAGTTTATCCAAGCTTTCGTGAGTTTCATCTTCCACGATTGTCAAGACAATCTTTCTCTCATCGTCCTTCAGCAACTTCAGAGTGTCCTGGTTTATAGGTAGAATCAGAGGAAGGAAACTCTGTTTCACAAATTCTTCCAAGAATCCATCTGCAAACAAAATTGTATGGACAAATGTATGAAACCGATTGAAATATCTGCTTTGCTTGTATACAAACTATACAACTTGAAACAAACACTGACCTTCGAATGGTCCGTAGAAGATGCTATGCTCATTGTACGTAGGATGTTTGGCTACTAACGCCGGAGCTTTATCGAAATCATAGGAAACCATTGTATCCTCTGAAACATCCTTTGCAACAGCAAACCATGCCTTCTTCTTATACTTCCCACCTAAGCCTGATATCAACGATTCGTTCAAACCAAACCCGATAAACACAGGGAAGAAAGTCCCAGCATCTTCAACAAACTCCTTGACAGCTGAGTCTGACTCAAGAACCGCAACATCTGGAGCAACAAACTTCTTCAAGTAACGAACAAGCAAATCTGCTTTCCTCGGTCCATAATACTCCATAGGAACTCCATGGTTATAGAGCATGAGAGTCGGAAATGCACTGCACAAAATAAAGAATAACACTAAAACATACAACAAAACCAATATATAGCCAAGCTTGAGGTAAAACACCGAAAAATCGAAACTTTTTAGACTCTTGAATAATTCAACTAGCTAAGGTGATTGCATCACTATAAAACAGACTTAAAACTTCAAAATAGAAGACCATAAGTAGACAGACACATACTCGATCTCAATCTTCCGTGCGAGTCGGGAATACTTATCGGCATTCAGCTTCGCAATAACGATAGGCTGCTTCAATTTAGCAAGAATTGGAGCAGCTGCGTCTAACTGCAACCAAACCAACAAGAAGAAAACAGCTGAAGCATAAATAACAAAGCCACATCTTTCCATTGAAACCGAACATAGTTAACACAGAACTAAACAAAAGCTACACAACTAGGATATAAAAATTCGATGCCATAAAACTGAAATTGGATTGTTATATATAACCTAAATTCGACTAAGTAATTAGCAAAACAAACAAATCCAGATCGTACTATATAGCGAGCTTAAAATTAAAAAGACCTCGGGATTGAGACGCTTGCAGTGACCACACCAAGGAGCATAGAAATCAACAAAGATGCAATCGAAAGTTGAAATCGCCGAGTCAAAATTCGAATCGGTGAGTTCTAAAACTGTTCCGTCGACGGTGAATTGATCATCAGACGATGCAGGGATTGAGATTGATAACGTAAGAAACGAGATCCAACAGAGTATTAACCCTAACGAACGCATCTCGATCTGATTTTCAGACCAAACTTAAAAGGGTTTCTGATACTACAAGACTGTGTACAAATAAACAAACAAACTAGTTTCTGATAAGTCTTACGTTACTTTAGGAGAATCTTAAAATCTAGTTTAGATTTATTTTCTTTGTGTTAAATAAAACTACAACACAACTATATATATGTGTGTTAGAGAGAGAGAGAGATTTTTGGTGACTAGAGAGAGAGTAACAAGAGTATATATGAAGCTTTTTATTCCACGTTCTCTACAACTTTGATTACACATATTTATAGTAAAGTTTACAAGATTAGAGGTTGACACATGGATGATGATGAGGTTATAACCTCTTAATATAGAGAAGACATGTGTATGGTGATGGGGATTTGTCTTACAAAGACAAGTGTGATGATGATTAATCATACTTCACAATACTCCCCCTTGATTAGTCATCATTATTGTCGTATTACGTATTGCCTCGTTAAAAACCTTATCATGGAAAAACCCTGTGGGATAAAAACCATGATAAGGGAAAAAGAGTACAATAACGTAATCTCCCCCTGGAAAATAGATATCATCTTTTCTTCATAATTCTCGTAGACTACGCATCCCAATGTTATGAATATGCTTTCTGAAGGTTGAAGTGGGAAGCGCTTTTGTAAACAGGTCTGCTGCGTTGTCACTTGAGCGGATATATTGGATATCAACTTCTTTGTTTTTCTCGAGTTCTTGAGTGTAGGAGAAAAACCTTGGAGGGATATGCTTCGTTCTGTCGCTTTTGATATAACCTTCTTTAATTTGGGCGACGCATGCAGCATTGTCTTCGAATAATGTTGTCGGCTCTTTACTAGAGGCTATTCCACTTGCTTCTTGTATGTGGTTCGTCATAGATCTAAGCCACATACATTCTCTGCATGCTTCATGAAGCGCAATCATTTCTGCATGGTTTGAAGAGGTGGCGACCAAAGTCTGTTTTTGAGAACGCCACGAGATTGCAGTTCCTCCGATTGTGAAAACATATCCAGTTTGGGACCGAGATTTATGCGGATCCGATAAATATCCTGCATCTGCAAAACCAACTAGACCAAACGTAGAGTTTCTAGGATAGAATAATCCTAGGTCAATCGTACCTTGAAGATAGCGAAAGATGTGTTTTATCCCATTCCAATGTCTGTGGGTAGGGGATGAGTTGTATCTTGCAAGTAGATTAGTGGCAAATGCAATGTCCGGTCTGGTGCAATTTGCAAGATACATAAGTCCACCGATAGCACTCATGTAAGGTACTTCGGGACCAAGTATTTCTTCGTTATCTTCACAAGGTCTGAATGGATCATTATCAACATTCAGAGATCTATTGACCATTGGAGTACTCAAAGGATGCGCTTTATCCATATAAAAACGCTTAATGATCCTTTTGGTATAGTTTGATTGATGTACAAATATTCCGTCTTGGAAATGCTCTATTTGGAGTCCGAGACAAAATTTTGTCTTTCCAAGATCTTTCATTTCGAACTCTTCTTTCATATGAGTTCTTGCAACATCAATCTCCTTTTGAGTTCCAATTATGTTTAGGTCATCAACATATACAGCAATGATCACAAATCCCGATGGAGATTTCTTAATAAAGACGCAAGGGCATATTTCATTATTAACATACCCTTTCTTTAATAAATAATCGCTTAAACGATTATACCACATGCGTCCGGATTGTTTTAATCCGTAAAGTGATCGCTGTAATTTGACCGCACATATTTCATTAGACTTTGAGTCTAATACCTCAGGAACTTTAAATCCTTCTGGGATTTTCATATAAATATCATTTTCCAATGATCCGTATAGATATGATGTCACTACATCCATAAGGTACATTTCTAAATGATTAGAGGCCGCTAGGCTCATTAAGTACCTGAATGTAATTGCATCCATGACCGGAGAATATGTTTCTTCATAATCAATTCCAGGTCTTTGAGAAAAACCTTGTGCAACAAGTCGGGCTTTATATCGTGTGATTTCATCTTTCTCATTTCTTTTTCGTACAAATACCCACTTGCACCCAACAGGTTTTACATCTTTAGATGTAGTGACGAGAGGTCCAAAGACATCTCTTTTATTGAGGGAGAATAACTCAATTTGCATTGCAGTTTTCCATTTCTCCCAATCAGCCCTTTGTTGGCATTCTGATACGGACCTTGGATCGGGATCGTCATTTTCATGATCGATCTCTTTAGATACAGAAAAAGAAAATATTCCATCATCATCATCGATTTCATCTCTAACCCATAATTTTCCATCTTGGGCATAGTTAATGGAAATCTCATATTTTTCTGTATCGTCCTGAGGATTTTTCTCTTTATTAGGTTCTTCTTGAACCTTTTCATTTTCATCTCCCATTTTCTTTTTCTTTCGGAGATTTTTATTTTTAGAGCCCATTGGCCTCCCGCGTTTTAATTGAACCTTAGGTTCATTAGCTTTGTTCCCATCGAATTCCTCTCTAGGAATTTCAACTCTTGATGGGACATTTGCAGCGGGAATATATGACTTTGTCACCCTTTTTGTATCTGTGAACGCATCTGGTAATTGATTTGCCAAATTTTGTAAATGTACAATTTTCTGAACTTCCAGCTCACGTTGATTTGTAGGAGGATCAAGATATACCAAAGATGGTGTAGACCATGTAATATCTTTTGGTACTTGTTTAATACCTCCCCCTAACGCTGGAAATTCATCTTCATTGAAATGGCAATCAGCAAAACGTGCCGTAAACATATCACCAGTTTGCGGTTCAAGATACCGAATTATACTTGGTGATGCATAAGCGATGTATATGCCCAATCTCCGTTGTGGCCCCATTTTTGTTCTTTGTGGTGGGGCTATAGGAACATAAACCGCACACCCAAAAACACGGAGATGGGCTACGTCTTGCTCTTGACCAGACGTTAATTGTAAAGGGGAATATTTATTATATGCGCTTGGTCGTATTTGGACCAACGCCGCAGCATGCAATATAGCATGACCCCATATAGAAATTGGGAGTTTTGTTCTCAATATTAACGGTCTAGCAATGAGTTGCAACCGTTTAATTAAAGATTCAGCCATGCCATTTTGAGTATGAACATGAGGGACTGGATGCTCAACATCGATTCCCATTGACATACAATAGTCATTAAAGGCTTGTGAAGTGAATTCACCAGCGTTATCAAGCCTGACTTTCTTTATGGCGTAATCAGGAAATTGTGCTTTCAACCTGATTATTTGGGAAATAAATTTCGCGAAAGCCGTATTTCGTGTTGTCAATAGATACACATGTGACCATCTACTGGATGCGTCGATCATTACCATAAAGTAACGAAACGGCCCACACGAAGGGTGGATAGGTCCACATATATCACCATGTATTCTCTCTAAGAATAATGGAGATTCATTCCCAATTTTGTTTGGCGATGGTCGAATTATGAGTTTTCCTTGAGAACATGCATCACATGAAAACTCATTAGATTGAAAAATCTTTTGGTTTTTCAATGGAAGGCCACTAGAATTTTGCACAATTTTTCGCATCATGACTGAACCAGGATGTCCAAGTCTTTCATGCCAAATCTTAAATGTACTAGTAAACTTTGAGTTTACTGTAACATATGATGCGAACATATTTATTTTTGTGCAATATAATCCAGAGGATAACATTGGCAATTCTTCTAGTATATGTTTCTCCTCGGATGTAATACAAAGATATTCAATGCCATTCTTATTCATAGTCTCTATATGATATCCATTTCTTCGGATATCTTTGAAACTTATTAAGTTTCTATGAGACATAGGGGAATATAATGCATCAATTTCAAATTTCGTTCCCCTTGGCATTAAAAAAATGGCTTTTCCAGAGCCCATAATGATCTTTGCATTACCAGATATGGTACTCACGCTTCCAACGGAGTCCTTTATTTTGAGAGAGGAGAAATATTTTTTATCTTTAAGTATCGTGTGCGTCGTAGCACTGTCTGCCAGACATATATCTCCATCCTCAATCTCAAAATTTGACATTTTCTGAGATAAAGCATTTATAAAATATGCATTAATAACATAAAGACTTACAAAGAAAACTTTATTGTATATTACAAAGAAACCATTATTCAAAAAGACTTTTAAAACAAAAAAATGCATTAAAACCGTAAAATACATAAAATACTAGTAGAACCATATCATGTCATAACGATCTTATTAGCCTGATTTCCCGTTTTCATGATCAACGAGAAAATCTGCGATATCAAGATGGGTTTCATCATTAAGGCCATGGAAGGAAGGTCCAACTTCATCAGAGATGAGATTGGTCTCAACATCCCTTTGTTTTGCTTTTTGAGATGCTTGATACAGATCGGCCAAATGTTTTGGTATACGACAGGTCTGGTACCAATGTCCTTTCATTCCACATCTGTAACAAGTACTTTCATCTTGTTTCTTCAAAGTGCGACCAGCGTCATTCACTTGAAGATTTTTGTTAGTTTTCTTGCCGTTGAAATTATTGGGAGGGAGACCCCTTCCTTTTCCTCGTCCACGACGTCCTCCACGACCGCGACCACGGCCTCGACCGCGTCCGCGTCCTTGCCAATTATTATAACTGGATGAAGCAACATTCACTTCTGAAAGTGGAGCTGATCCAGTTGGACGAGTTTGATGATTCATCATCATGAGTTCATTATTTTGTTCAGCAACAAGAAGGACTTGCATTAAGTCAGAATATCGAGTATATCCTCTAGCTCGGTATTGTTGCTGCAGGATTACATTTGTAGGATGAAATGTTTGGAAAGTTTTCTCGATCATATCATAATCGGAAACAGTCTCTCCGCATAAAATCATCCTGGAAGTGATTCCGAACAAAGCGGAATTATATTCACTTACACTTTTGTAATCCTGAAACCGCAGATTTAGCCATTCATGTTTGGCTTTTGGTAAGATCACATATTTCTGGTGATCAAACCTATCTCTGAGAGAGACCCAGAGATCTGCGGGATTTTCTCTCGTGATGTATTCATCTTTTAAACTATCGTGGAGATGGTGACGTAAAAACATCATGGCTTTTGCCTTTTCTTCCTCTAACGTCGTTTCCGACGGATCGAGGGTTTTAAGAAGCCCATTTCCTTTCAAATACATTTTTGCATCTAATGCCCATGTCATATAATTTTTTCCAGAAACATCAAGGGCAGCGATATCAAGTTTTGCCAAATTCGACATGATAACTATAAATAATAAAGCAATTTGTTAAATATAAATTTTTGAAAAACTTTTGCAAAATCTTGTTTTAGCAATAAACAACATAAAATAAATTTTAAAATAATTATATACTATAAGCTATAATAAAAGCATAAATTAAAACAATCATTTTTAGGAAGCATAGCTATCCATATGATTGTACAAGAGACATAGCTTTCATAGGATCGAGGAGACAGAGCCTACCATGTGATCCAAAAATATAGATCTGAACATATGATCGAGGAGGCAGAGCCTACCATTATGATCAAAGATGTAGATCTTATTATACGATCAAGGAGGCAGAGCCTACCATTATGATCGGAGAGAAAGCATAGCCTTTTACTTCGTAAATTAAATAACATATAATAACATGTATATAAATCTAAATAAATTTGGCATTATTTAAATGTTACCTCAAAACGATGACGGATCTAGAGTCGGTCGTGCTAACGGATCGAGAGTCGGTCGTGCTGATAACGTGTTAAATAAAACTACAACACAACTATATATATGTGTGTTAGAGAGAGAGAGAGAGAGAGAGAGATTTTTGGTGACTAGAGAGAGAGTAACAAGAGTATATATGAAGCTTTTTATTCCACGTTCTCTACAACTTTGATTACACATATTTATAGTAAAGTTTACAAGATTAGAGGTTGACACATGGACGATGATGAGGTTATAACCTCTTAATATAGAGAAGACATGTGTATGGTGATGGGGATTTGTCTTACAAAGACAAGTGTGATGATGATTAATCATACTTCACAATACTTTGAAATTATAAAAAGATCCTTAATAATAACACATAAATCTTTGTTTATGATTCACAAACTGAGGATTTTTCACCAAATTTTTTTTTTTTTTCACCAAATTTCCCATACTTAAAGAGTTAGAGGGTGTTATTGATTTGTGAATTAGATAGTGTTTTGATGACCTAAATAAAATCATAAAAAGTAAATAAATGAAAGAGTTTAAACGATTGATAGAGAGTTTTTTCAATAATTTTGTTGATTAGTTTTTACATAATCTTTTAAAATGTTTCAAACAATCTCTATATTTTGATTATACTTTTCATGATTTTATATTTTGTGAAAAAGTGTATAAATCATAAACCAATAACACAATAATTTTATTCATTAACAATTAAATATTTTTTTGTTATTAGTTGAATAACAGAAAACTTTATTGATTTTATAAAATATTGAATCCAATAACACCAGATTTAGAAGATTTTAGAAGACTTTTTACAAATCAAAAACTAATACAACCAAACTTTAACAGAGTTTAATAAAATCTTGATTGAATAACAACAGATTCTACATAACATTTAAAGTTATTAAAACATTATTTAAATCAACCGGATGACGGAGACATACATGAGAACACTTGGTCCACTATCTTTGCTATGGGTGTTTGGTGGGCTTGGAAGTGGCGGTGTGATAATGTATTTGGTAACAATGGGAAGTGCCGGGATAGAACAAAATTTGTGAAGGAGAAAGCAAAGGAGGTGACCATGGCTAGTTTGAAAATCAAAGAATCTAACCCACGGGGGAGCAGAGTAGAAGTTATGGTAGGATGGACTGCGCCGCAAACCGGGTGGTTCAAGCTCAATACTGATGGTGCATCTAGAGGAAACCTGGGCCTGGCCACGGCGGGAAGAGTATTGCGGGATGAGTTTGGAAGTTGGTGTGGAGGATTCGCACTCAATATAGGCAGCTGTACGGAACCACTAGCGGAGTTGTGGGGCGTATAGTATGGGCTTTATATTGCTTGGGAGAAGAATTTATGGAGACTATAGTTGTAAGTAGATTCGGAGTTGGTAGTTGGATTCCTCAAGTCAGGGGTTAGTGAGCGACAACCCCTGTCATTCTTGGTACGCTTGTGTCACGGCTTTTTATCGAGGACTGGATAGTCCGTATTTTCCACGTGTATAGGGAGGCTAACCGTCTAGCCGACGGGTTAGCTAACTATGCTTTTTCTTTGCCTATTGGCTTTCATTCTTGTATTGTTGTTCCGGATGTTGGTGATTCGCTACTTAGCGACGACGTTATTGGATCTGTGCGCCCAAGACGAGTTCGCTCGTAGTTATTATGTTTTTTATTTTAATAAATGGGAGCTAGACTCCCTCCTCCTACCCAAAAAAAAATACTATTTAAATCACAGACCAATAACACCCTTTTAGTAAAAGATAAAAATAAACATGTTTTTAACTAAAAATGTAAATTAAGATCAAAGTGTTATTCTCAATTTAGTTTGACTAGTTCTGCACCCGCACATTCGTGTGGGGTTTTGTTTGTGTTTGTATTTTTGTATATAATATTTACTATTTAGGACTGAGTATTGATACCCATCACCCGTATTCAATCTGTTAACCGACTCGTATCAGTCTCAAAACAAGGTATTGTGACTTTAAGGTCGAATAAGGGTATTGTAATTTGTAATTCTATTACATGTGGGTAATTAGGGTCGGATATGGTATTCATATTTTTTTGTAGATGTATTTGTTTGTAGACGTATTACCCGTGTGGGGTTATGTTTGTAAACGTATTCATAATCTGCTCATACCAATCTTGTATTCAGTTTGGTTTTAATCCGGTTTAGACGATGAATGACTAGAAAACTTAGATATACCTCAAAAAAAATGAGTAGAAAGTAGACAGAAAACTTGGATATCTAAACCTCAAAAGATCAAGTTTTTTAGATTATGATTTTTCGGATTAGGTCTTTCTTCGAGTTTAGCTCAGTAGGGTTGCAATGCCTCCTAAATACCCACTAATAAATAGATTTGCTGGTGAAATCCAAATCTATACTATATGACATTAACGAATAACGAATGATTTAAAAAAAGAAAACATCGTAGGTTTTCACATTATTCTGCATCCTAGTTGCAAATCTCCCATCGTAAAGTTTTTAGGCGGAGCTGGCGTAGGCGGAAAACTCTTAGCCACTGGTTCCTTCTGGTGAAACTCGTACGGTGGTGGTGGCAGTGGCTGCGGATGGAGTTGACGTGTATATGGCGGTGGAGGAGCAAAAGTTTGAATGTATGGTTGAGGTTGATTCATCCAATAATTAGGCGGAAGATGATTTGAGAAACCATTAGGAGCATTCATGTATCCCGACCCATAACATTGTTCCATCAAATACTCTTTTCGATTCTCCGGCTGCTTATTCCGTTCGCTATTGCTCCATACTATAACAACATTTACGCCTGCTTTTGTAATCTTTTCATGTATTATTTGTGGATCAATTTTTCCAGATACATATACCGTTTTGCTTCGCTTGTCAATCATGAAACTCACATCTGTAGATACAAAAGGAGTACAATTATGAAAATATATTATTGCATTTCATATCAAAAAATTTGTGGAACTATATAAAAGAGTCCAATATTAACAAAGCTACAATAACGATTGGTTCGTTACAGCGAAGAGATTGGAACTGAAACATGTTCACAGTACGTAGAGTCATCTCTAGACTACAAAAGTATATTGTTAGCTATATGATAATATGAAAGATTAGTTCAATGATCATGGTTATATTCCGTAGATTATACCTATAATAATGAGTTTTAAATAATAGGTTTTTGTAAGTTGTAAGTGATGATGATTAACATAGGTTAAATTATGAAAATCATATGTATAGATAAAAAAAAATTATGAATTCAGGAAAACAAGTGAAAATAAAGTAAGACATGAACGATAAAATTAAGTTAACGAGAAAAGTGATAGATAATGAACCATTAATTGTCTTGAGTAATTTTTCCAAAGATTTCTTCCATCCGGGCATAGGAGATTCTATCTTCAAGAGACATGCCTGCACTTAAAAATATATATAAGATTTATAAACACTTTCAAATAAGCATAAAATATATACACTAATCTTACAATCTATTAAAAGGGTACGCATACCATGTGATTGGAAGATGACTCCATCGATTTAGATTTTAGATGTTTTGTTATTTGTTATTGTTTTTGAGAAACCTTAGAAACAAAAAAATGGAGGGTATTGGGTGATGAGAAAACGTTCCTATTGTGACCCATATGAATAAAAGTCGTTAAGGTTTCCTATTTTAGTCCTCTTTCTATATATCTATGTATCGTATCTGTTTTCTTCGGCAATTTAGATATATGAAAATATTATTTTTGGTTAATAAAAGGTTATATGTACGTAGGATATCGCCCAATGATGATATATTTACTATATGATAGTAGATTCTAAATAAATGTTGGTATCATGCTAAACATTTTGGAAAAATTTCTATATCATATGATGATAATATATAAGAGTCATAGATCTATGAATTTTTATTTTCCTTAGTAAACATTTCTGAGATTCTTTTAGTTTCATTACATATGGGAATATCTTTATATATATGGAATTATCTTATACATCTTCTTGCTTCTCCGAATCCCAAAAATTGCTCGTCGAAATAGGTCTTGCTCCTCGTTTTAGATTTTGGGCCTTGGCCCATTAATTCATGAGCTACTCTTTGAGTTGACTTGAAATACATACATGACATTTCCATTCGTTGACAATTCAAAAAGGAATATATACAGAAATCTTTTTGCGAATGAGAATATTTTTCGGTGCCATTTGGCTGATTCGACGGTGAAGATTCACATTTGTAAGTGGATTTTTCTGTGAAGTTGTTCTATATAATGGTAATATTTTATTTATTTGTTACGGCGAGAGATAAGGAATTGATATACCGTACCTTCACTCGAAAAGTCATTGTTATTTCGCGACAGATTCTTATCCATGCAAATGGGCCAGATTGTGTTTTAGTAGTTTTATCATTTACAGAATAATCCAAATCTTTTGCAAAATTAAAAACTAATTGTTTCGCGTAGGCGTAATAAACAAAGACGCAAACGCCAAGAAATTGTCATAATATATCATTGTTTTTTAAATATTGTCTTAAAAAATCAATGAAGATAAGTCGACACGCATTAGTTTACATTTCATATTATTTTTATTTTTTGTGAAAGTTTACATTTCATATTTGACAAAGGAAAAAATATTATAAACTCATTTTGGGGTCATTTTCGCATAAAATGGCTACTCAAGAAGACCAACTTAACTAATAGGAGGATTACATTATGTATAATATTTGATGGACCGGGTGGATTAGGTGCACGTGATTGTGATTATAAAATTAATTCGCACGATTCACGCCACTTTGTATATACTCTTTTTTTTTGTCAACCCATTTTGATATATATAAAATCATACATATTACATCAAAGATATATAAAATGTAACACGCCAATTACAAAATTCAATGCCGGTGATGCGTGCCAATGGTGATAATGGTTGTCATGACTAATATTAATATTTTTCTATATTTAATAATATGATTATAAACATGTTTATTTTTTGAAAATGCTCTTAAGTTTCCGGGAAGGAAAAAAATATCTCTAATCATTTTATTTTTTCTATATTCAGAACGAGATTTATCATGTCTTATAATGGAGAAAGTCGACCCTTAGCATGTGCGAACTTGTTTCTAATGTTTGAATATTATAATAAACATATAGGAAATATAATGATTAAAATTATGCATATATCATCGAGTACGTAAGACCGATTAATAATAAGCAAGCTGCGTGATACTTAGTTGGCTTGTTCGATAAAAAAATCGAAACGGGATGATAAAATAGTGAGAGATAAGACCAATGGCAAACGTGATATGATAAATGCTTAGATAGTGGGTAGTGCAGCTTTATTCTAAGAAAAATTAGTATTAATTTCATTGGATATATAATGTGTATATATTGATATAAGAAAATAATCTATAATGTGACAAGAAAAGAAGAGGAAAGACAAAATAATATGTATACTTATTATTATGCGTAGGGCAACAACCCAACATACTTGGTTCCTACCACAAGAAACACGTTTTGGCCAGGTTGTTATTTTCACACTTTTGTCACAAAACCAGAAGGAGGTTGAATATTAGATTACCATGGAGAAAGTAAAAAAGAAGTTTGACCAAAAAAAGAAAGAGAGTAAAAAAATTTAAAAAATTAAAAATAATAGTTTTAACCACCGACTTAGTTTGTAAAAAACAAAAGACATGAGATCTTCTTTTTACGATGGCTAGATAAGAATATACATTAGTTGGTAAGACAAAATACATGAACTTTTTTACTTACATGAACATTAGTTGTAAAAGATAGAAATTTAATATTACTTGCAAATTCGATGTGTGACCATTTTGTCATGTGCATTTTGATTCAGATGATTTAACTATTGTGGGTTTCCGTAAAAATTTTACAACGGAACCTGCTCAGTGTTCACCAACAAAATTACTCAGACATATCAACAAACCTTGATACCCGGCCCAATGCTACATTTATAAGAAAGTTTTGTTTTCTTATGGCCATTCACAGAAGAAAAAACAATTTAGATGTCTTTTTTTTTGCTTGTTTGCAGTTTTTGTATTTATAAATATTGAGATTTTTACCTATTAAAAATAGATTATTTGTATAAAAATTGTTTGAGGGATAAAATATATTAAAAAGTAACCGACTCAACCGTGACCAATTTTAACTCGGTTTAGGCTGGCATGTGATTAAACTCTAATGCATTGTTAGGTTTTATGGATTTTTAATTCAAAATCAATTGGTAAATTATATATTAACCAATGTTCTTTGTGTATTGCTATAGGTCCATCATTATTTTCAAACTCAAAAAGTCAATTAGTAATTAGTGAATTAGCTTATGTTATTTATACTTTATTATCCATCACACTTAGATTTTTAATATAGTGTTGGGGTCGGATTTCACCCGCCTCATGAGACCGAACCAAACGTTGACAACCATTAAACACCTCGGGATCATATCAATAAATGAAGGAAGCCGAGCTAAATCAATAGATGGCTCGGGTCGACATTCGTTGGTGATCAGGACCGAACTAAATCCACGAGCGGCTTGGGACTTAAATCAAGACTTCATGGGCACGAGCCAAGATGAATACCTCGGGAAACAGTCCACTTTGCCTGGGGTAACATGTCCACTTCGCCTCAGAAAACAGTCCACTTCGCCTCGGGAAACATCTCCCTTCACCTCGTTTAGCACCGATTTCACCTCGGGTCACTAATTACGCGTCCAAACCACTAACTCGTCCGAGGTCACTTATCGTCGCCTTGCCCCGAGACGATAATATCAATCATCTTGAGGCCGCCTCTCAAGTAACTTCACCGAGCCGAGATAAAGAAACCCGAGGAGAAGTCTTCAAGAGCACCCAAGGCAAAGACTTACATTATCATTTCGAAAAGATCATTTCCGAATAAATAGGATCATTTCTGGGATATTCGGAAAGATAGGGAAGAATCTTGGAAGATCGTGTCAAATCAGGAAATCTTCCCAAAACCCCCGAAGAATAAGAAAATTTTCCTTATTCAAGATATTCTAAGCCGACTCCGACAAAAAATGAAATCTTCTTAGAATATCGCTGGAAACGCGGTTTACCAACTCTATATAAAACGACTCAAGGACTTCGCAAAAGAGGATACAAAAACAAACGCTCTCGATTTCAGATAACGCAACAGCTCTGAACTCGAAGGCAATCACCGCAAAAATACTTTTCTTTTCAAGATCTAAACCTTTGTACGATCAAAAACACTTTCTTTTCACCAATAATATCAATAACACCATCTTTGGTTACCAAGTATTCTTTTGTTCTTTGAGATTCTTGCGTATCGTATCCCTAAAAACGAACCTTAGGCAAATTTCGATTGTGCAAGTTTCGGCTTCCACAGTTTGGCGCCGTCTGTGGGGATACTATAGAATTCTCTTACTCAAAGAACACAGAACTTAACCACTGAAGAGACGATGGCGAGCGACGATCAGATGCCATCCGGCGGCTGTAACCAAGGGGGAGGTCTCCCGGATCCTCCGAATCCTCAGAATCCCCCAGTTCTCAATGCTGGAGGTCAGCCTGAACTGGCGATCCCCGCGATCTTAACCGAACTAAAAGGCATGATGGTTCAGCTTTAGAAAAAAGTCGATGACGAAGAGATGGTGAACAGATCCATGGTGCAGAAGATCGTAGCTGCCACATCCCAAGGTCAACTCAGAACCACCCGTTTCAGAACTCGGTCGTTGCAACCTCGAAGGGTAGCAGCCGGCCTCAACCCGACGAGACTAGGTTTGCCACACCGATCAACAGCACTAGCCCGAGCCGAACCTGTTTGAAGTGGTATTCAAGCTGAGCCGTCAGACTTAAGGGAACAAAGCACGGCAAACCAGACAAACGAGCAGGGTAACCAGAAAATCCCGCACCCCCGAGCGGAAGCCAATTTAACCGAGCAAATAGAGGTCACCGACGATGAAGAAGCTGAAGAAAACGTTATATGGACCGAAGAGTACGAGAGGGAGCGGGAGATCGAGGTGATCAAAGCCTCCCCAGCCAAAGCTGAGGCCGATATGAAGTTTGTGAAGTCGCAGATGCATAGCGTGGCCTCTTCGACCCCTAACATCGACCGCATCTTGGAAGAATCGCGTAACACGCCGTTCACGCGTAGGATCTCCGAGGTCACAATTACCGACCCGGAAAAGCTCAAAATCGAGTACTTTAACGGGACATCCGACCCAAAGGTGCACATAAAGTCTTTTATGATAGCTGTCGCCCGAGCCAGATTTAAGCCAGGGGAGAAAGATGTTGGTCTATGTTTGCTGTTCGTGGAGCATCTCAAAAGACCCGCACTGGATTGGTTCTCCAGATTGGACCAAAATTCAGTCAATAGTTTCTAGGAACTGTCAACGTTGTTCCTCAAACAATACTATGTGTTGATCAACGATGTCAACATTGTTCCTCAAACAATACTCAAATTCAATGCCGGAACGTCTGATGCAGAGCTTTGGTCGTTATCTCAGTAGTTTTTTAGTTTGTAAGTAACAAAATAGGTAGTTTTAATTATGGTTTAAGTTTTGGGTAGTTTTAATTGTTTATGAGACTTTGTTGTCCCTGTCTTTATCTCTTATTTACGTTAATGTCATTAACATTAAACAATTAAAATAATAATTTCTCTCACCTCTCACCTCCATCTTATTAGCAGATCTGAGGTATTGAATGGAGGACGTGGAACCGGCGTTTTGTGGTGCGGTTCATAAAACTGTCACCAATCACACACTCTAACACATACTCATTTTCAATTTAAAATAAATAAATAAAAAGAAGTGCGGTACAAAATTGTGTCATAAAACTATGAACCACGTGAATGGTTTTGGGTCCGAATAGTGAAAGCGTATTTGGCTTTGTAAAAAACGGTTTTTCAATGAAGTACGGTCCAACTGCGGTACAAGCGGAAAAAATGTATTTGCGGGATAAGTGTGGTTTTGTAGAATAAGCGGTGCAAAATAATATTTGATTAGTGAAAAAATAATTTGCTGGAAACATATAAAAGTTTTAAAAATATAGTTAATATTTTTTTTTTTGACTTTATAGTGTATATATATATATATATATATATATAAAAGACAATTACTAATCCAATCATAAAAGTATACATCAAATTTTAATAATTTAATGTAATAATTGAGTAATTTTGGGTGAAATTTAAATAAATCTAGTTTATATATAAAACAATTATTTGAAAATTTTAAAATAGAAATGACTTTAAATTAATATTAAAACTCTCAATCGGTTTAATCAACTATAATATTTGAAGTTATATTATGAGTTATGTATATTTTGTTGTTCGTATAAAAACTATTGAAAAGAAAATTAAAACCAGAGAAAGAAACTATTCAAAAGAAAAGATTAAAAATAATACAAATCTGAGAGAGTGATGAGAGATAGTGTGAGTGAGAGAGAGAGTTTTGTTTTTGTTTTTCCGGTGTATATTAATAAAAATCAAAAAAAAAAAAAAAGTGTTTTATCCAATGCGGTTTTAGTTGGACCACTGGGTAAAAACCGTTTCTCATTTTAAAAGCGGTTCATAACTTTATCTGTTGGTCAATTACGCGATTTTTTTTTTTTTTTTCGAAAAACGCCAATTTATTAAAAGAGTCAATTAGCTCAGAGGTAAAAGTGGGGAAGGAAATTAGCTGAGAGACATTAGGGATGGACGTCCAAGATAACGATACAAAAGACGTTCAAAATAGGCTCGGACTTGTTACTTATTACGAAATAACCGGCTGCAATCGTCAACATGCGCGTGGGATTCGTTTTGTTGCCTCTTCGAACGAACGAAATAACACTCTGACGTCTAATAAATGAACTGTTGTTGACAGAAACAACGAGGTGACAGTTATTAAATGCAATGACTTTATTTGAGCTTTATGAATTTTGAATCCGTAGCGGAAGCAGTTTTAGACGGGAATCGAAAAATGTAAACAACTAACATAATTGCATGGACACCCAATAAATAGTTCTCCGAATTTTTTAAACAACTAACCTAATTGCATGGACACCCAATGAATATTATATATGATTTTGACATTTGTATACATATAAACACATACATAGAGCGTTACAAATAATTATAGTGTTAAATAATTCGGTCTATGTATATATGTTAATAACATATATATAGAACGTTATTAACATTTGTGTACATGTAAACACGTATATGGAGCATTATTAACATTTATATACATGTAAACACATATATAGAGCGTTATTAACATTTGTATACTTATATGCACGCTACAATGCATATACTACAATTATCGAATCCAAACCGTCGAACAAAGCAAGTGAGCAGTACCTGGCTTAGGATAAACGTTGGCGGCACACGAAGGAGACAACATGCAAAATATATACATAGATCTATAAAGTTTTTTGGACATCCATGCACGAAACATTGATGTCTCAAGTATGAAACCGGATCGTATCGAAATGGAGAAGCGCGTAGGGGCAAAAAAAGGCAAATAGTGGGCTAATTATTTACGTTGTTTTGGGTCCGACAATATTTTACCGAAAATTTTATTTCCTCCAAAATCTTTGCCTCTCAGCTAATTATTTCTTATTAAAATTAACGTGAATAGAGCATATATATGCGTTATTTCAAAAAGGCTTCAAAACCGTACTGCCTATTTGTAGAAGAGGAAAATGTGTGGTTTTGCCTATTTTTTTTGTCTAGTTTCTTTCTTATTTCTCACTTCATTCACATTCTTTAAAATATATATATCTAATTATCTCTTTCAAGAATTTTATTACAATCCAGATCTGATTATTATTTTTATTTTACATCTATATTTGATTAAATTAGATTACAATATATACATAGTTTTTTTCTAAAGAATTTAATGTTTTACTTACTACTAGCAGCATATAAAATTTTGTACTAAACCCTAAAAACAATTTAGCTTCTACCTGTTGGTGTCGGATCCCGCACCAGTAGACCGGGACCAACCAAAGATTGCCACGTAATTAGAGTGAAGTCCCACAGAGGATAAGGCCCATTAAGCCCATGGTTTACAGGGTATAATCGAAGTGGGCATCACCATAAAGAGAGCCCGAAGTGGTCATATCTCAGGATACAACTCGGGATCGAGGTCGAAGTCAGAACGGCTCAAAGTAACTTGGGCCAAAAGGCGAAGCCCATGAAGATCAGAATCAATTCGAATTCAAACGTTGAGCATTAAACTCGAAGACCAAAACGGACACATTTAAGAGAGAATAATTGTGTTTAATTGAAGAATTAAATGTCGTTTGTCAGTATAAATAAGAGGGCTAGTAGCCATGTAAAGGGGACGCAATTTTTCTAGCAAATATACTATAATCATTTTTCCATTTCAATTCATAGCTTTTTGTATTGTATTTTTGTCCTCAAGAGTAATCAATCCCACAAAATAAACAAATATTCAAGAGTGCGAATCCGACATCCACATTTTGGCGCCGTCTGTGGGGATCTAGAAGATTCTTGAGTTGTCAGATTTCTTTCACTACATTTCCGAGATAAACAGCAATGTCTGGAGCAAGCATCCCTGACTCGTCAGTAGCTGAAACTCTCAAGGCCATGCAGCAAGCCATATCAGAAATGTCGCAGAAGTTCTCGGATGTGGAAAAAGCTTTGGACACGCTTAAAACAACCCAGGTATCTCTTGGTCAAAGCGTCAATACTATTCAATCTCGTGTTCGTTCTCTAGGTACAGGAAATGCGGCGGGAGTTCGAAGAAGTATGTTCAGTACGCCAAACTCCCGTGTGCGAAGTGAAACCAACGAACAAACAACTCCTAACCCAACAATTCAACCGGATGTGGAAGAAGAGACGCAGCTTGGAGATGAAGACCAGCTTGTGGGTCAATACGATCAAGAAAGCTTCGACCAAATCGAAACCATGAGAAAGGTTAGCCAGGAACTAAAAGAAATGAAGTCAAAGTTCCACCAGGCCACCAGTTCGGAGCCGGACATCAACCGAGTCATCGAGGAAGCTAGGCGAACTCCTTTCATTCCGCGAATTGCAAATTTGAGAATCAAGGATTCTCGGAAACTCAAACTGGATCCGTACAGTGGATTAGAAGACCCAAAGAGCTATCTCGCAGCTTTTCTAATTGCCGTTGGAAGAGTCGAATTGGATGAAGCTGATGAGGACGCAGGATACTGCAAACTCTTTTCGGAAAATCTTTGCGGTCAAGCACTAATGTGGTTCACTCAGCTGGAACCAGGCTCAATCAATAACTTCGACGAGTTGTCGGCTGTATTCCTGAAACAGTATTCTATCCTCATGGATAAAAGCGTTTCGGATGCCGACCTTTGGAATCTAACACAAGGGCCAAATGAGTCACTTAGAACTTTCATCACCAAGTTCAAGGGGGTGCTGTCAAAACTCCCAAGAATCTCGCAGCAGTCAGCTTTATCTGCCCTACGAAAAGGTTTATGGCATGACTCAAGGTTCAAAGAAGATCTGATACTTCACAAACCGGACACAATTCAAGACGCACTTTTCCGTGCAAATAACTGGATGGAAGTAGAAGACGAAAAAGAGAGTTTTGCGAAAAGAAACAAACAAGCAAAACCAGCGGTCACTTTCCCTACCAAAAAGTTTGAGCCCAGGGAGAACCAAGGACCTAAAAAGTTCGGATCGCAACCCCTCAACAATACCGTCGGAAAGCAATTTCAAGGGAAAGGAAAATCAAACACTTGGGTCCGTGACGAAAGTTTGTATTGTGACATCCATAAGGTAACCGGACACTTAACCAAAGACTGTAGTGTCCTCAAAAAGCACCTCGCAGAGCTGTGGGCCAGTGGAGATCTTTCTAAATTCAAGATAGAAGATTTCGTGAAAGAGTATCACGAAGCGAAGGATAACCCCAAAGATCAGAATTTAAAAAGACCTAGGCAATCAAACGAAGAAGAACCTAGAAGTTCGAAGGGAAAAATCAATGTGATCCTTGGAGGTTCCAAACTCTGCCGAGATACGATCAGTGCTATCAAGAAGCATAGGCGAAATGTTTTACTAAAAGCAAACTTGGGTGAAGAAATTGACTTCCAAAGCGCATCAATATCATTTGATGAAGAAGAAACATGTCACCTCGAAAGACCTCATGATGACGCCCTAGTCATTACCCTAGACGTTGCCAACTTCGAGGTATCGAGAATTCTCATCGATACGGGCAGTTCGGTCGACTTAATCTTCTTAGGTACTCTGGAAAGGATGGGAATCAGTCGGGCGGACATAGTGGGACCTCCGTCTCCTTTGGTGGCATTCACAAGCGAGTCGGCCATGTCCCTCGGGACGATCAAGCTGCCAGTTCTTGCCAAAAACGTGTCAAAGATAGTAGATTTTGTTGTTTTTGATAAACCAGCAGCATACAATATCATCCTTGGAACTCCATGGATTTATCAAATGAAGGCAGTCCCCTCGACATATCATCAGTGCATCAAATTTCCAACTCCCAGTGGAGTGGAAACAATTCGAGGAAGTCAAGAAGCTTCACGAACGTATTATCTGACCAGTCATCGACTAAAGATCCAATAGCAATTAACGAAACCTGCGAAGAAGGAAATTCCAAGATTTCCTAGTGGACAAAGAGAAGACGATGTAGTAATCAAAGTAGTATTGGAAGAAGACAAACCAGACCGGAAAGTCCGAATTGGAGTCACTTTGACTGGTGAAATAAAAAAGGCTTTGATTGAACTTCTTAGGAAAAACAAGACGTCATTTGCATGGTCAGCGGCTGATATGCCCGGCATAGATCCGAGCATAATTTGCCACAAATTGAACGTGGATCCAAGTTTTAAGCCTGTGAAACAAAAGAGAAGAAAACTTGGAGTAGAGCGAGCAAAGGCAGTAAATGATGAAGTGGATAAACTATTAAAAATAGGATCTATAAGGAAAGTACAATATCCGGAGTGGGTAGCAAACACTGTCGTGGTCAAAAAGAAAAATGGAAAAGACAGGGTGTGTATCGACTTCACCGATCTCAATAAAGCGTGTCCTAAAGATAGTTTTCCGCTCCCACATATAGACCGGCTCGTGGAATCTACCGCTGGGAATGAATTATTAACTTTCATGGATGCCTTCTCGGGTTATAATCAAATAATGATGGATCCCGAAGACCAAGAAAAGACATCATTTATCACGGACAGAGGTACTTATTGTTATAAAGTAATGCCTTTTGGTTTAAAAAACGCAGGGGCAACTTATCAACGGTTGGTCAATAAAATGTTCCATGAGCATCTCGGGAAGACAATGGAAGTCTACATAGACGATATGTTGGTTAAATCTTTGAGAAAAGAGGATCACATTAAGCATTTGGAAGAATGTTTCGAAATTCTCAACCGATATCAAATGAAGCTGAATCCGGCGAAGTGCACTTTCGGAGTTCCATCCGGAGAGTTCCTTGGTTATATTGTGACAAAAAGAGGAATTGAAGCTAACCCAAACCAAATTAATGCCTTTTTAAACATGCCATCCCCGAAGAACTTCAAGGAAGTACAGCGTTTGACCGGTCGAATTGCAGCCCTAAACAGATTTATTTCAAGATCAACGGACAAATCTCTACCCTTTTATCAAATTCTTAAGGGAAATAAAGGGTTCCTTTGGGATGAGAAGTGTGAAGAAGCTTTCGGACAACTTAAAGCATACCTTACCACTCCACCAGTGTTGTCTAAACCCGAAGTGGACGAGAAGCTCTATTTGTATGTTTCAGTATCAAAACATGCAGTTAGTGGAGTCTTGGTCCGGGAGGACCGCGGAGAGCAAAAGCCGATTTACTACATAAGTAAGTCAATGACAGATCCAGAAACAAGATACACAATGATGGAAAAACTCGCACTTGCAGTAGTAACTTCAGCCCGGAAGCTACGCCCATACTTCCAATCTCATCCAGTCGAAGTATTAACCAACCAGCCACTCCGAACAATACTTCATAGTCCAAATCAATCCGGACGATTGGCGAAGTGGGCAGTGGAACTAAGTGAATATGATATAGAGTATAAAAGCAGGGTCAGCATGAAGGCTCAAGTTTTGGCAGATTTTCTAACCGAACTACCAGTGCTGGGTACATCGGAGCAACCAGAGAATCAGACTTGGAAACTGTATGTAGATGGATCTTCATCAAAACAAGGATCTGGAGTAGGAATCAAGTTGGAATCTCCAACATCGGAAATTCTTGAACAATCATTCCGTTTATTGTTTAATGCTTCTAACAATGAAGCAGAATATGAGGCACTAATTGCCGGACTTCGATTGGCACAAGGGGTTGGAGTCGAAGAGGTGGTTGCTTATTGCGATTCACAATTAGTAGTTAATCAGTTCAATGGCGATAATGAAGCGAAAGACCTAAGAATGGAAGCATACCTCGAAGTAGTAAAGGGTCTTTCCAAAGACTTCAAGAAATTCGAACTAATTCGCATACCTCGAGGAGAAAATACAACCGCGGATGCACTTGCCGCATTAGCGTCAACATCAGATCTTGAACTAAAAAGAATCATTCCGGTTGAATGTATCGCGGAGCGAAGCATTAGAACTGACAAAGAAGTCCTTGCTGTTACAAGATCTCGAGCAGCAGCGCGTGAACGTGGCGAGCCCGAAGTCGAGTTGCCACCTGTTAAACGGAGGAAGTCGAAAAAGCACAACAAGGAGCCAGATGTACTTCCAGAAACTATTATAGAGTCGGAACCGGTAATCGAGGACGACCATCCCGAACCAGACCTTGAACCAAATGAACATCCCGAACCGGAACCGCGAGTATTTTATGAGATTGACCAAATTCCGGCTAAAGATTGGGGGGCTGATTGGAGGGAGCCAATAAAGCACTACATCATGACAGGCGAGCTCCCGAAAAACAAGTGGCAAGCCAGGAAAATGAGAATCGTTAGCGCGAAATTTTGTCTATCAAAGGATATATTATATAAGCGAGGTGTTAGCGACCCCTACCTATTGTGCATCTTTGGGCTCGAAGTCGAAATCGTCGTGAGAGAAGTACACGAAGGTCTATGTGGGAGTCATGCGTCTGGAAGGGCCATGGCTTTTAAAATAAAAAGGATGGGCTATTATTGGCCCACTATGATCACGGATTGTGTCAAGTTCGCTCAAAGGTGCAAACGTTGTCAACTCCATGCGCCGATGATCCATCAACCTTCGGAGTTATTCTCCTCCATTTCTGCCCCGTACCCGTTTATGAGGTGGTCGATGGATATCATTGGACCATTGCATAGATCAACTCAAGGAGCACAATACCTATTGGTCTTAACGGATTATTTTTCAAAGTGGATCGAAGCTGAAGCATATGCTAGCATCAAAGATTCGGCGGTGAATACTTTCATTTGGAAGAATATCATATGCCGAAATGGGGTTCCATACGAGATAGTTACTGATAATGGGCCACAGTTCATTTCGCACGAATTCGAGGCTTTTTGCTCAGAATGGGGGATCAAGGTCAGTTATTCCACTCCACGGTATCCGCAAGGAAATGGCCAAGCTGAAGCTGCGAACAAAACAATTTTGAGCAATCTCAAAAAACGCTTGAGTCACTTAAAAGGAGGATGGTATGATGAACTCCAACCCGTCCTATGGGCTTATCGAACAACCCCTAGGCGACCTACCGGAGAGACTCCGTTTTCCCTAGTTTATGGCATGGAAGCAGTAGTACCGGCTGAACTCAATGTGCCCGGTCTTCGCCGAACAGAAGCACCATTGAACGAAGAGGAGAATTCAGCAATGCTCGATGACTCGCTGGATACCATTAATGAAAGACGAGATCAATCCTTAATTCGGATACAAAATTACCAGCAAGCAGCAGCTCGATACTACAATTCCAAAGTCAAAAGCAGACCATTCTTTGTAGGCGATTATGTGCTAAGGCGAGTTTTTGATAATAAAAAAGAAGAAGGCGCGGGCAAACTCGGCATCAATTGGGAAGGACCTTATATTGTTACCGAAGTGGTTCGAAATGGTGTTTATAGGTTGAAAGACTTAGAAGGCAGCCCAGTCCAGCGACCTTGGAACGTGATCAATCTAAAGAAGTTCTATGTTTAATACGCAATTTGTTATGTACATGAACTACGGTGTGGCTTGATCCCGAAATGGGTACGTAGGCAGCTCGAAAAAGAGTTCAGCTACTATTAATGAAAATTTGTTTTATTTCTTAAAGAGAAAAAGTTCGGCTATGCGAACGTACAAGGCAAATAAGATTCGACTAGGCGAATGCACGAAATTTGGAAGCAAAACATTTATTCAAACAAACAAGACAAAGTGTCGATCTTCGCACATTTCGAGTTAGGAAAACCCTCCCGGAGAGCAGAACACTTGAACCCCTTGACCTGCGAGGTCTAGAACTGGCATCATACAATCTGGGATTCGAGCAAAGTCAGAGATTCCGAGTTCAATCCAATCTCCGGGGTGAGAGCCAAGGATGTGAAGATCTCTTGACACCGTAGTAAGCCTGCGTTGCATTCGGTTAATCCTTTTCTGAAGCCTTTTCTTTTCCAACGTAAGCTTCCGGTGTTGAAGCGCAAGCGCTTCTATGAATGCCATCGCTGTTCCTTGGTCTTTGATTGGGAGATTCCTGATCAAAGCGCATGGAGCTCGGATCTGGGATCTAAAGAAGCCGCGAGGTGGAGGAGATCGTCTACTTGGAACATCTGGAACACCTTCATCTATCATTCCGACCCTGGAGAAGTCCGGCATAGATTCTGGACATCGAAGGTTAAAATCCATATCTGCAGAAGTAAGAAGAATAGTGAGGAGTAAAGGTTGAAGCCGTAATTTATAGGGACGTCGTATCCCTAGCAGACTGCGGATTCAGCGTGGAAACAGAGTGATTCGCGGAAAGATTTATGCCCTTAAAACCGATCCTGCATTAAAAGACGTATCTCCGAAAGTGATATGAGAATTAAGGGAGTCGCAAGCGTTTCCATAAATAAAAGGGGGCCGAGGCCCATTATGAGTTCAAAACAAAAGGAAAAATAAAAAAAAAAGAGAACAGAGTTAGGGAACATTTATGGAAGGGGCTCAAGAACAGGCTCCCTCATCGCCGATGTGGAATTCGAAGTGGAAGCACCGTTCCTGCCTTCAGCTTCGGGTTCATTCCGGACACGTTTCCAAGGATTGTCGTCATTTTCCTCGTCTTCCTCTTCGCTATCAACAAGAGCAGCTTCAGTCGGGGCATTCACCGGTCCCTGAACTTGACCTTTAGCACGGAGATACATCCGGAGCATTCTCGGGATCTCTGCGATGGAGTCGAAGTTCCTCCACTCCCACTGAAAGGGATCACTTTCCAGGGCTCTCACTTTCCTCTCCACTCGAGCAATACGAGCCTCGAGTGTTTGCCTCTTGAGTCCCAGCCGCTGCCTCTCGTCGCACAAACGGCGATGTTTGTCGACAACCTGTCACCAAAAAGAATAAATTAAAGTAAAAAGCATAAGAGTTTGGGTGAGAGAAGCGAATTTTAACCTTGTCCATAAAGTCGTAGGCCTCTTTCTTCTCCCTCGAAGGAAAGTGGAACACGGCATGAAGAAAGAGAACACCGGCCGGCTCGAAGCCATCGCCGGACAAAAATAGGGGGCTGCCAGGATCGGTGGGGATCACTTTTTCATTCTCCAATATTGTTAAAGGAATTTTGGAGTTCTTTAAAAAGCTAGAAGCAAACTTGCCTCTATTTATAATAGGTCTAGGGTTTATCTTGAAACCGTAAAATTAATGATGATAGTGTGCCCGAGTGGTTAAACTATTTTTGGAAATCGAGAAAGGCAGTTATTGCCTATTTCCTAAGGAAGGGAAAGAGCAACCGTCGCATTTAAGGCAAGGAGCCCATTAAGCACAAAAGTTTTTTAAGGCCCAAGCCCAACGAATTCACTGAGTTGACTAAACCCGAAGTGGGGGACTCGTGTTAAGCCGAGCTCAGCTCTCGCATTCCAAGAGAAGGGTCTGATCAGCCTAAAAATCTCGAAAAAACATAGCCACAAGGCCAAGAAGTGTTAAAAGCGGACCTTGCAAACCCGCATATAATTTTAACCAAACCCCCTCGGGATCTAAACCTAAAACAAAAAAGGTTTAAAAGCCTCCTCAGGCAAATATCTTGTTCAAAAGAAACTAGCAATAAAGCCTCCTTAGGCAAAAGCAAAAGTATAAAGATTTAAGTCTCGAAGAGAAGGTATAATAATGGGACAAGCCCCAATTCGGAGTGGACGCAGCCACTACGGGTCAGCAGACACTTCGGCTTCCATTTCGGTTGACGGGTTTTCACCCACCTCCTTGGCCGGGACTTGATCAGAAGAAATTCCTTGCTCATTCCCTTCGGTACAAACATCTCCTGAGGTGACCTTCGGTGCAGCAGGGACTTCGGATGAGACAACGCCCTCCGTCTCACTTGAACCTATAGAAGACAGTTCGGGTCAAACAAAAGGGGAAGAAGAAGGTAGTAAGCATCAAGAACTAGTGTTTACCTGCCCAGTCTAGACCTGATTCACTTAGGGGAGGAGATTCAGTAAAAAACTCCGCAAAATCCTGAGGGTTGAAGGACGAAGCGGGAAGAGCTGCCAGACGATTCTTCTTTTCAGATAAGCTAGACGACAGCTCGGATCTCTCTTTCACTTCGGAGAAATCGTCATCGTGGATTTGATCCAGCAAGATTAGGTTGCTCTCATGCTCTTTGATGTCTGACTCCAGATCCGACTTAACCTTCTCAGTTTGAATAAAGCGGATGGCTCCTTGAATCAACTCCATTCCTCGTCCCTTTACCTCTTTTCTGGCCTTCGACGCCGACCTTGCCAACTCAGAATCACGCAACTTGGTAATCGCATTATACTTCGCGCGAAGTTCAATAAGTTGATTATTTAGGGTATCGGCAGATGATTCGGATTCATGAAGTCTACCCTGAACACCAGAAAGCTCGTTCTGTAATTGGTAGTTCTGGTCGTACTGGTCCTTCAGATCCCCCTTTATCTTCTCAAGCTCAGATTTGAGGCCAACTACTTGATCTTCCAGTTGTTGCTTAGAGCCCGAAGATGAGTGAAGGTCGGACTCCAGAGTAGTAAACTTGCCTCTCCATAAGTCAATCTCCTGTTGCTGGCTGAGTAACAATCCTTCATAGTGTTCGACCATGTCGTTGAGTTCGCTGTTCGCCTGGCATTTCGTATAAACTCGAGATGATGAACCAGTTGGGAGGCTAACATAAAAAAGAATGAAGTAAAACTAACCCGAGATGAGTGATGCGCATGAAGCAAATAGCGTTCGCGAATTGCCGGACGCCACTTGTCGAATTCCGGCAGGATTAGACCCGACCGGGTCTTAAAACATCGAAAAACGCTACCTTCTTTCTCCATAGCTGTGAAGGAAGAAGAAGGGGAATTGTAATATTTTGAATCAAGATGAAGTGAAAACCCTTAAGAATGCGTAAATAGTTACCTGAAAGCGATTTGATTTGGGGGACAAGAGCAGGTTTTGACTTCGGAGAAGCATCTTGAGATCCAGAACCTTCTTTCTGAGGAGATACGCTCCGAGTGGTCTTCTCGCCATCATGTTCGGGAAGAGAAGACAGGCCAACCGGCGCAGGAGGACCCATTGTTTTAGATGGAGGAGACGATCGAGGTGAACGGTCAATCCGGGCCCTCGATTTCTCCCTATGCGGAGAAGAATCGCTACGAGATGACTTGTCTCTTTTCTTACGAATCAAATCTTTAAGCGGTGCGCTGCTAAAGTCATCTCGGAGAGGTCGAGGAGAGTCACGACGAGGAGATCGGTCTCTCCGAGGAGAACGATCATGACGACGTTCACGACGAGGTGTTAATCTGTAAGCAGCGACAGATCTGGTCCCCTCGGTGCTGTTGTCATCAACCAGTAGGGTCCTGCTGTAGTCCTTCTTGTCAATGGCGGCCGCAAGGAACGCCTTGTTTTCATCACAAGCCTCTGCTATCGGTTTGGAGAGCTTCTTACGCTGAGCAGTGAGGGCCCGAGCTGACAATCCCTGAGTTGAAGGAGGAGGCGGAAGACGATGAAGGTGATTTGGTGGACTCATCCTGAGTTTTCGATTGGCTTCAATGAACCGATCGAGAGTAAAGGAATTCCAAAGGGTTTCCCCTCTAAGGATTGTCTTGAAGAAGTTGACGAATTCCTCAGTTGGGAGAATTGGAGCAATGAAGGCTGCGAAAATGAAACAACAGATTTGGTTAGTAAAAGAATAGGGTGATTGAGAAAATGTCTGTAACCTATTTTCTACCAGGCTTTGCAGACCACTTCGATGGAAGTACATCGGAAAGACTTCCAATCGAAGCAGGAGTTTTCTTAATCAGAAACCAGGGATGGTGCCAGTTCTCATCCTTGTTCGGGAGATGCGAGATGATGTTCCTATTAGCATTCGGGTACGCCGAAAAGTACCCTGCCTTCTTTGACGAACTTCTCACACTTAGAAGTTCATTCAGCTCGGGAACCCCAATAATATAGCCAGCTTCCGCCGCAACGGTTATGATTCCAAGGATGGTTCGGAGGAGGTTGGGGGTTAGCTGAGGCAAAGCAATTTCAAGGGCCGCCAGATACCGGACTAAGGCTTCGGGAAGAGGGAAGGTCAATCCACAGCCCTTGAAGTAGATTTCATAAACGCAAAAGTAACCATCACGGTGATCCTCCGTAGGATCGGCCATCTTCGATTCCGCCATCACGTCAGGTGGAAGTCGGCAGAGTTCTTTCAATCGTTGAAGGGATTGAATGGTACAAGTAGATCTGTAGTGAGGTCCGGCGATATCGTTAGGACGGGTGCAATCGTCAAGGCTAGAACGTTTCCCGTCGTAAGACGGAGACTCAGGTCTGTCGGAATCGGAAGACATTGAAGGAAATGGGAAAACTCAAGTTCCAGAAGAGAAAGTTTGGCGAAAGAGACAGAGAAAGGCTTGGCAGGAAAAGAGAAAAAGCAAAGGAAATTTTTACCAAAAGATAAAGATGAAAAGAAAGGTTACCTCACGCAAACTAGGTGGTAATGATGGAACCGCCTCGGTAGTCGTGGGGGAAGTGGAAAGGTTTTTCCCCGTTTTAATAGTAAATAATTAAGACGCGGTCGTGATGGTGACAGATGTCACGCGATCAAATATGGTAAACGACGAAATTAAAGGACTGACAGGATCTTGGCGGGAAAATCAGAAGATCCCTCAAGCGCAATCTTTGGTCATTAAAACGTTAAAGTCCTCCGAACTGGAGTAAGCATTTCGAAAGACTTGGGGGGCTAATTGTTGGTGTCGGATCCCGCACCAGTAGACCGGGACCAACCAAAGATTGCCACGTAATTAGAGTGAAGTCCCACAGAGGATAAGGCCCATTAAGCCCATGGTTTACAGGGTATAATCGAAGTGGGCATCACCATAAAGAGAGCCCGAAGTGGTCATATCTCAGGATACAACTCGGGATCGAGGTCGAAGTCAGAACGGCTCAAAGTAACTTGGGCCAAAAGGCGAAGCCCATGAAGATCAGAATCAATTCGAATTCAAACGTTGAGCATTAAACTCGAAGACCAAAACGGACACATTTAAGAGAGAATAATTGTGTTTAATTGAAGAATTAAATGTCGTTTGTCAGTATAAATAAGAGGGCTAGTAGCCATGTAAAGGGGACGCAATTTTTCTAGCAAATATACTATAATCATTTTTCCATTTCAATTCATAGCTTTTTGTATTGTATTTTTGTCCTCAAGAGTAATCAATCCCACAAAATAAACAAATATTCAAGTGTGCGAATCCGACATCCACACTACCTCCTATATAAAAGAAGAAAAACAAATATTTATTAAAAAAAATCACGTATTTTAAAAAAATAAAATTTTAAAAGATGCTTCTGCTTGAGACGATTTAGGCACAATGGTGAGGTTCTTCGAAAATGTTGTCATGTAAGTGGGAGGAAGAAGCAACGGCAGGGTCAGTGGTGAAGGGTAAATAAGAAAATTCACCTAACTCCTGAATGAAGCTGTCGAATTCCTCTAAGTAAGCTACTTTATTTTTTATTTATACATAACCATTTTCGCTCAAATGTACACTGAACCAACTAGTGTTATTTGCTTCAAGTGGATCCCTCGAAAGATTCTTCATGATATCTTATCTAAATGTACGCTGAACCAACTAGTGTTATTTGCTACACGGTTCAGTACTATGAGAAATAAATAATCATGTACGCTGCGGAACACATTGTTTTATACCCTACGGAGTAGATTGTTGTGTCCAACAAAAAAAAAATCAATTTCTCTTACCTCTGGACCGACGACTGACACAATTGGAAAGAAAAATATTTTTGTCATTTGTTAGATTTTGACCCTACAAAACTACCCTAAAACTAACGAAAATCCAAAAAAACTTAGAACTACCTTATTTGCTAAAATTAAAACTTAAAACTACTCTAAATACTAACACACCCTATTTTATATAATATTAAATTCCATGATTACGATTATACATGTTTTATCTCAAATGTGTGTATTACTTATGGAAACACTACAGTTAAGAAAAAAAACATTATTGTTTTCTTTCCTTTTTGTCTGTCAAATGTCAAAATAACAAATGGTAGAGCTCCTGCATAACTGCAGAGCTCGGCAATGGTCATCGATCTAATATATGAGATTACATATTACACTACAAGAAAACAAGGGTTTTGCGATGGAAGAATTCATCGTAAATCCCTCGCAAATCGCTTATAGCAAGGGATTTGCGACGCCATGTCATTCCTCGCAAATCGCGTCTCGCAAACAGTATATCTTGCAACTCCCTTGCAAATTTTGCGACGACCTGTATCCCTCGCATATATTGCGACAACTGTATCCCTCGCAAATTATAATCCTAGCACTTCCCTCGCAATGTTTGCTAGGAATTTGCTAGACTATTGCAAGTCTTTTCAATTACGAATTTTCATATATTGGTGGTGATTTTAATTTGATTTAAATAAAATAAAAAACAAATCAAAAACAAAATATTTCCAAATTAAGTCTTAATCAGAAAACATAATTAAGTTCTAAAGAGATTAGAAAAGTGAAAGAGATTACAAAAGTGATTGTTTTAGAATAAGTTTTAAAAGCATAAGTCTGTTGCACAAAAAAAAGAGCATAAGTCTTAAAAGCAACATGAAATTAAAAGGCTTGTGAAGGAGAGGATCCTGGTACGGTACCAGTTCCTGTCTCGGTTCCGGTCTGATCGGTTTCGGTCCCGTTGCCCTGTGCAGTCCTTGTAGCGTTCCCATTTTCCGGTTCAAATCCTCCTCGATACATGCCTGCAAACACTGGATCCTTCTCTGCGAGGTATTCAAAGTACCCATCAAAGCTATGGATCTTCTCAGCCTGAGATTGATGACGAGCCTCAGCAGCTGCAAGCTTCTGTGATAAAACAACCGGATCATCATTAGCAGGCGGTGGACCAACATGGACTGAGGATGCTTCATGCTACAGAGAACCAACCCCATACAACCTTCCTTTCTTCCTTGGAGCAACCTGATACAAACCACACAAGTATAATGAGTGGACTGCCAAGTGAATACACAAGTACACTGCTTACATCAACATATAAACTGCCAAGTGAATACACAATTATATTGCTAACATCATCATATAAACTGTCAAGTGAATACACAAGTATACTGCTAACATCATCATATAAACTGCTAAGTGAATACAGAATTGAAATATATAGAATTACCAGAGTATAAATCTTGTTCTTGGCAGCCACAGATAATCTACCTGAAGCAGAGCTCTCTGTATTATCCCCTGAACACAGCTGAGACTCCTCCTCTTCAATCCTGGATGTCACATCCTTGTAGATCTCGTCTGACTTTCTATCAATGAAAGTCCCATTAGGTTTTCGATGAGTTTGTTCAAGAACAACCAGAAAATCTGGAGTTGAATCACCGGTCTCCTCAAACTAAAACAAAAGAAAGAAGTTAAGTGTCAGTTCAATATGCATAAGTATATGTATGAGAAAGAGCAAATTTAACTTACATGCTTTCTGGCACGGGATTTGAAAGATGTCAGGCCAGAACGGTGTTTATATATACCCTGGCCATCAGGATCATGATATTGGACATTTCTACTGTTGATACTGTTAATCTCTGATCTAGGATCACGCCAAAAACGAACAAGTCTTGCCCACACTATCGGATCAATCCATTTCAGGTTGCCTCATCACCTATATTCTTCCACTTTCCCTTCCACCGAGAAACTTGATCACACATCCTATCCTTCAACTTGTCCTCAAACTCAGCTCTAACTCTCTCATTTATGGACCTGTCCCAGTTGTACATTTGCTTCAAAAAAGAAAACATAGTCAGAAATAGCATCACATACATTTGTAGAGTAAAACAAATCTAAACTAAACAATTTCACTTACCGCAAAAGTTTCATACCAACGTTGAATCACCAGTTCAAGAGTCTGTGTTCAATTGGCATGAGGTTCCTTGAAATCTCTTTTAAAAATCTTTCGGACAGAAGCTGCAACTAAACCATCAATGTCAAACCTACAACAAAAAAATCAATTACAATGAGAATCAGTTACAATGTAAATATGTTAATGCTCTAAAACAATAAATATCAAAACTCTACAATGTAAGTAGGTTAATGCACTCAAACAATCTTCCTTACCAGAGAGTTCCCGGAGGACGATTTGGATCTAGTCTCTGAAGAGACTGACGCCCCGGACTGTCAAGGAGCTCCTCCAATGTCAGATCGTTGAGACGCCCAGTTGGTAGTTGAGTAGCTGAGTAGCTGAATGAGATGGATTAGGCGAGTTTGGATTGGATGGTGGAGGAGTCAAACCGGCTTGTTGGTTTTGACTGGCTGGTGAGGGTGGATTACAGTTTCTAGATGCATTCCCTTGAGATCTGGATGCATGCCCTTGAGATCTGGAAGCACGACCAGAAGGAGCAGGTACATTTTGCGTGGATAGAAACCTATTATAGTCGTTTCTAGAAGACATCTACAAGAAAAGAAAGAAAACATTAGGAACCCTAAACAGAGAAAGAACACGGAGAAAGAAGCCCTAATGAAACCATAAACAGAGAAAGAAACCCTGATCCGATAAAACCGTAAATTAAAACCCTAAGTTGATGAAACCCTAAATCGATGAAACCCTAAATTGATGAAACCCTAAATCGATGAATCCCTAAATCAAAACCCTAAATTGATGAAACCCTAAATTGATGAAACCCTAAATCGATGAAACCCTAAATCGATGAAACCCTAAATCAAAACCCTAAATTCATGAAACCCTAAATTGATGAAACCCTAAATCAAAACCCTAAATTGATGAAACCCTAAATCGATGAAACCCAAAATCAAAACCCAAATTAAAACCCAAAATCAAAACCAAAATTGAAACCCAAATCGAGATAGAAAAACTTAACCTTTTAATCGAGACTCCAAATCGAGGAAGAAAGACTTCAGATCCGAGAAGATGAAGAGAGAGGAAGAGAGAATCGGAGATGACGAGAGAGAAGAGAGAATCAGAGATGAAGAGAGAGGAAGAGAGAATCGTAGAAGCGAAGAGTTAATCGGAGAAGAAGAGTTTCGTCGGAGAAGAAGAAGATTAGGGTTTACTCAAGAGCGGCTGTTCGCTCAAACTAGGTTATAGACATATATATAGATATTTGACACGTCGCACTTCCCTTGCAACATTTGCTAGGGGTTTGCGCGGAACCGCCAAAACAACCATTAAAAACGAGGCATATATTGCGAGGCTCCCTAGTAAATCTCTCGCAAACTCTTAATTAGGTTTTTTAAAAAAACACAAAGACATGATTAAATATGATTAATCATGCCTTATTCATTTTCTGATTCATTTATTCTGATTTATTTTCCTATTTCTAGTAAGTCCCTCGCAAAAAAAAACATGACTAAATATTTTAAATAATTTAGGGTTTAGGGTAAAGCTTTGCGAGGAAAGTGCTACGATCGTCTTGCAAATCCCTCGCAAACTATTGGTTTAGGGTATAGTTTTGCGAGGGAATTACTAGTACTCCTTCGTAAAACCCTCGCAAAAGAGAATCAATTTGAAAAAAAAACAACAAAACTCTACTAAAAATCATTCGGATTCATTTTTTGAATCATTAGGAAGTTAATTATCTTCATTAGAATCTACTTTCTCATCAAATACTTCGAATTCGTCCGAATGTGCATTTTTCTCAAATACATCAATGATCTCTTATGTTTTTCTATTATATGAATCAATGTTTATAGAAAATGTTAATATTGAAACATATCCATCTTTTTTTTTATGCATCACTATTTATTCAACTTTTCTGATTATATGGTCTCTTGCAGTGGGGGAGCTACGTTGGTGGGAGTGGGGTCAACTGACCCCAATAACTTTTATATTTTGAAAGATTTGTTATTAAATATTAAGAAAAAATTAGAGAAAATGGTTAAAATTTCTTGAGTTGACCCCATTAACATAGCTTCAATTCTCTATTCTTCTATTCATACAACATAATGACCCCATTAGAAACTTATTCTAGATCCGCCACTGGTCTCTTGGATTCACTTTTATAAATGAAAATCAAAGATCGCAAAACATTTTTACGTATTTAGGATTTAGGGTAAAGATTTGCGAGGTATGTATGTGCGGGTGATTTGCGACAGATTAAGACTTTCCCGCAAAATACTCGTAAATTCCTCGCAAGGTTTGCGACGGAGTTGCGATCCGCGTCCCGGTCGTAGCATGTTACTTGCAATGCTCTCGCAAAGTTGCGTCGCAAATCGACTGTTTTTTTGTAGTAATTTCTAGACTTATTTTTTATTTTTATTTTTTAATTTTTTTGGTAAAAATTTCTAAACTTAAGTGTTAATATTTTTTCATAGCTATTGAACATTATTACCTTTTCATTTTGATAAAGTTGATTACATTTTAGGGGGTTTAGTTTTGTCTTTATTTGTGCCGAGTCATTGCCTTGATTATTCAATGATTCGATATTTTGGTCAATCTGAAAAAAGGAACACGAGGAACATATGGTTAACAGCTTAAACACTAATTGTTTATTCATCGACAATTATTGCATTTTTTTGGTAGCTTTTCTTCTACGATATGTTATTCCTAAATCCTAACCACCTTATAATTTATATCATTTTCCTCTACAAGATAGCTATTTTAGCTAATCAAATCATCTATTCCACGATATGTCATTATGTTATCCCTAAATTCTAACCACCTTATATAATTTACATCATTTCCCACTACAACATAGCTATATAGCCAATTATCATTTTCTTAAATGTTATTTTGTTATTTTCAGTGATTTTTTTTTCTTTTCACAAAGAGTCCTGTTTTATATATTTTTATTTAATAGCATAATTAAGAAATTGTGAAGTCCTAGTTGGATAACAGTAATATAAATTATGGTGGGTGAATCTTCAATATGAATATTGAAAAACATTTTCCTAGTATGCCTCTATTCGAACTTTTGTATAAACAGGTTTAAATGTGAAATTTGTTTGAATGATTATACTGTTACTAGATCATCACCCGTACTAAAGTACGGGTTAAATTTTATTTATTACAAAATCTATATAATATATATATTAGAACTAAGTTTTAATATATTATAATAGTAAATGAAAAATATTAATTTTTTGTCAGTCCCTATATACAATATTAGAATAAATATAGATTTTTTTCTATAATACTCAATTATGGATAATTTTTTTTTTAAGATATGAAAACGGAAAATAATTTTATTTTTTAAAAAATAATATTTTTTGAACAATGAGTTAATTTATGTTAACAACCACAAAATAGGATTGCATATATTTCAGTTAGATCAAAAATTAAAATATCATAAAGGAATCGCATATAAAACATAAATTATTTTGAATTAATTAAGAAAATTAACTATTATTTTGAATTAATTTAGAAAATTCTTTTTCAATTTATAATTCTTTGATTGTTGAAATAGAGATTTGTATGAGCTAAACTAATTACAGAATTTGTTTGAGATTTATAATTACGGAATTTACTAATTATTCGCATAATAGAATATGTTATAAACATATATTTAGTATATAATAATACCAAAATCAACCCGTGCGTGGAGTCTATATTTTTATTTTAGAATCTCAATATTTCATTTTAAAATATTGCATGCACAATCTATTATTCGTTAATTCTAAAATTGCTTCCAGAATCAAATTTTCAAATATTTAGAGGTGTCAAACCATATTTAAATGTTCTACACTATTTTTAAATATTCCAAATTAAAATCTTTGAATTTTTTTTGTAGTTTATAAAATTATGAATTTCAAAAAACAAATTATATGAAATTAAATATAACTATTCAAATAGTTATAAGGATCGAAACTCATTTCATCATATAATATATTATATTTAACCCGCTACCTATTATAAATATTTTTAAAAATAATCAAATTAGAGTATTTATAATTTTTAACTTTTTGAACTATTAAGTATTGATGATATTCTCTAAAAATATCAAGTAAAACTTATTTTAAATGTTGCAGATTAAAATATTTAAATTTTTATTGTAGTATATAAAATTATACATTTCAAAAAAATAAATGTATGAAATCGAATATAAATATTTAAATTCTTACTCGTTGCTCAGTCGGAATTTTTGTTGACTTTATTTTTGTGTAAAAGAAATATATTACTCAAGTCTGAATTTTTGACTCGTTTAATTGTTTCCTTTATAGATTGAACAATTTATATGCGTTTTCAAAAATTCAAATATTGGCATATGCAGAAAAAAAATTACTTTTTTTTTTTATTAATTAGATGATATGATGATTTGTTTGTTTCATATTAATATAATCATATTAAGATGAGAGGTGAAGTTTAATGATTAATAACAAATTAATATGGTAAGTTAGATATCAAATCTTATATGTTCATTTTGATTGATCATTTAAAAATAATTAATAATAACAGATTTTCGTTTTATAATTTAATTAAATTAATTAAATGACATAAATTAGTATTTTACTTGTTTATCCTTAATAAATTGAATGAAATTTGTTCTAAAAGAAGATTTTTGTAATGGCATTCTTAAGTAAATTCTTACAAAAAGGAAGGTTAGTTAAGGGTATCTTATAAAGTGTACTCCCCAAATAATAGTATAGGATAATTGATGGTATAGAAAATGAATTCAATTCTTTCAACTATAAAAATAGTGCAAGTTTTTTTTTTCCAGTCCACATAGAGTTTTTTTTTTTTTAATACCAAGAAAGATGGGATTTAAAGCCCATCAGATTTACTAGCTAGTAATTAATAATGTCACTTGTCAAAGCCACTCACCAGAAGTCATTAACAAGAACGCATCACAGGTTGATTGTTTTAAACATTCAAAATGTGCTTACGGTTGTTGCAATTTGCGAAAACAAGCATTTGCGTTTATAAATGTAATTAGACAGCTTATGAAACTGATGTAACGATTGGAAATAGATAAGTTTACAAATTTTTTTTGAATAGATTATAGCAGATGAAATAATATTGATTACATATGTAATTGTCGTGGATGTTAAAAACTTAAAATCCCTTGTGGTGATTTTAGTATTCTGGAAACGAAAACGGAATTTAAAAAATCCATAAATAAACCAAAAAATTGAATGAAGATATAGTATGAAATTAGAAAAAAATCAAGAAAAGATAACAATATGCCAATTTGGTCTTTACTGACGTTGTGTTAACTGAAATCCAAAAAAAAACAATGTTCAAGAAAGCGTTAAGCCGAGCGTTTAGAACATTTAATCGGAGTCTAGACAATTTTAGGCTGTTTATGCCTTTACAATATAAAACATTATAAATACGATCTTATAGAAAAATCATATAAAAATATATATTAGAAAAATAAATAAACTAAATCGGAAACAAAATTTAGACAAAAATATTTATTTCATTCGTATCAAACAACATATGAATATTTATAACTATTTATATGAAGGTAACACTTATAAATTTAGGTATATAAAGTTGGAAATTAGAAAGATACACGATAACAAAATTTATTCTATTTTAGGTGGTGGAAGTGGTCATCTTATAAATTTTAGAACAATGCAAATATGTCAATTAATATATTCACCTTTTAACTAGAGTAGGTGGATAGTTAATTATTTTGTGTGAGTTTTGAAATTGCATTTTACATTTATGCTACTATAAAAATTATTGTTTTTAAATGTTCCAAAATTCTTGTCATAAATATTTCCTACTGCCTTTAGCAATACGTTACAATGTTGACAAATAGTAAAATTATCATATTTCCTTAAGAAAAAATATAATACCAAATGATGATGATTCCACGTATAGATGTCTATCTCATTGCGATACTATATTAATAAAAATCCATTTCTTCCAATTTCTAACGATCATATTCGTATTATATTGACTTTTATATTTGGTCTGCATTGATTATATGTTCCCCATAAATAGTTAGCAAATCCGGCTCGGATATGTAGGTCCAATGCCTTTAGTATTATTTTATCCACCCAATTTTTCTTCAACCGTAAATAAATTGAATTCCACGTTTCCATATAAAACCAAATCAAATTATCACTTTTACAACCACCCCATTTAAATATCGATTTGAAAAAATTAGGTAAATAACTTACGAATTTTCATGTTCTTGATTCTTTATTCTTTGTAGCTGGAAAAGAATAAATAACTCAATGTTTTTTTTTGGTAAGTAAATAAATAACTCAATGTTTTAGATGAATAAAAAGAAATAGAGAAAATTGTTGAAGCTTGTGTTAGCTAGTAGTGAATCCCAGTTTTTTTTTTTTTGTAAAATGAAGTTGAATTTAGACATTTAGTTCGATTCTCCATTTGGGAAGGCTCTTTAACCTTTTTTTTAATTTTATTTTTGGTAGAACGTTAAATTTTATACCATTTTTTGATTTTTGACAAAATTATAGAGATTATATGAAGTGGATTAAAGTAATCTACAGAAAATAAATACAACATTATTACTCAAAATGCTTCGGATCGCTTCTAGCTAGGCGTTCAAGGCTAATAAGTTACGAGATGAAACACCGATTCTGAACCCGTGAAGCTTGGAAATTTGCGTTATCCATTTTAATTTAAATTCGTGAAAAAATTTCGGTTTTAAACTTTACCTACGACCAAAAAAAATAGAGAAAACACTGGTTAATGACACAAAACGGTGTAAGTTTCTCAGCGAACAAAAAAAAAAATATCATAATAGTTAAAACTTAAAAATGATACAAAATAAAAGTAAAAGTGATACAAAACTAAAATGAACGTATTTGGAACTTAAGACATTGGAACTTGGGACGACCTCGATTAAACCCTAACAACTTGGAGATAGGCATGTCAATCGGGCTAGCCCGGCCCGGCCCGGCCCGAAACCCGCAAAACCCGTACATATTTGAGCCCGGCCCGGCCCGGCCCGTAAAAATTCCGAGCCTATATTTTAAAGCCCGGCCCGGCCCTAACAGGGCTACAGGGCTTTTTCGGGCTTTTTTGGGCTTTTCTTCCGACAACAAAAAAACAAACTTTTAAGTTATAATATCTCTTAAAAAGAATCTATATATTAAACGAGTCAATCAAAATTTAAATAACCACTAACGCTAATTTAGTTTTTTAAAAAGAGAGTTAAAATCAAATAAATAATCTAAATAAATTGTTTAAACTTATACTATATAAAATATAAAATCAAAATAATTCAAATTAGGTAGTAGAGCTAATATTTGCTTTTTCGATTTCACAACATAAAAACTATGTTTAGAATTTTCAACTCTATTAAACAATTTTTTTACAACAAATCTTACAATTAAAGGAAAATATTAACAAAAAAAAGATCAAAATATTTTTTAAAGGGCTTTGCGGGCTAGCCCGAGCCCGGCCGGGCTAAGCCCAAAAAACCCTTTAGCCCGAACGGGCTTAGCCCGAAAGGCCCGATATTTTCTGGACATATATTTTTAAGCCCGAGCCCGCTGTTTTTCAGGACTGGGCCGGGCTAGCCCGCGGGCTTTGGCCCTAATTGACATGTCTACTTGGAGAGATAAATATATTTAGAGGCTGTCAATTTTCTAAAATTTAATACAAAAATCGTAGTAAATATATTATTATTAATACCTAGTAAATGTACTGTCCACCTAACACTTAAAAAGTTTGGTGTATCGGTCAAAATTTATATTCCAAAAAAAAACAAAAAAAAACAGGAAACCGATAAATCAAGTTTTCAAGAAGAAAAACCCAAACGCCAAATCAGCAAAAATCATAAAAACGTCGTCGTTTAGTCCACGTAGACTTCACAAAGTCTACCTTTTTGACCGGTTATAACAGGTAAACTAAAATTCTCTTCTCTTTTACCAGTCCCGTTGAAACTCCGTTAAAGTTCTCCGTTTCTCCGTCATTATAAATATCAGCTTCTTCACTCAATCTTTTTTTTTTTCCTTTTTTTCTTCTTCTTCCCTCTCTCTTAGAGTCTCCTATAAATCTCTCCGTCTTCTCTCCTCTCATTCCACGTCGGAGATCATTTTCTCCTCCTCCGCCGCCACCACCGCCGCCGCCGACGAAGACTTTTTCAGCTACTCAACGCCGGAGGTTTTGATTCCTCTCTCTCACAAAGAAACTCACTTCTGTTTCTTAATTTTTATTTCGATTTCGTTTGGTAGATTATAGATCTGGTTTTTTCTCCTTCGTGAATGGTTTTTTCTGGTCTTTGTAGCTTATTATAAAGTTGACTCTGTTTCTGTTATAGATCTTGATCTGTTTCAGCTTCAAGCACAATTTTTATTCGAATAAAATTAGAAGCAATGTGTTTATTTTCTTGAAAATGAATTTATTTAGTATAAGTTAATTTCGCGTGTTCCAACAACACAAGAGTTTTTTTTTTTTTTTTTAATTTTTTTGGATTAGCAGTTATAATTAATCTTTTTTGTATTGATTAGATCTTGGTTTAGTGTGTAATGGAAGGAGGTGGACTAAGAGCTGTGGGATCACACTGTTCTTTATCTGAAATGGATGATCTTGATTTGACTCGAGCTTTGGATAAACCAAGATTGAAGATTGAAAGGAAGAGATCGTTTGATGAGAGGTCGATGAGTGAATTATCGACTGGTTATAGTAGACATGACGGTATTCACGATTCGCCACGAGGTAGATCGGTGCTTGATACGCCTCTTTCTTCTGCTAGAAACTCCTTTGAGCCTCATCCTATGATGGCTGAGGCTTGGGAGGCTTTGAGAAGGTCAATGGTTTTCTTTCGTGGTCAACCCGTTGGTACTCTTGCCGCGGTTGATAATACTACTGATGAAGTCTTGAACTATGATCAGGTAACTATCAAATCCACAATGTTTTGGATCAGTTTTATCTCAAAACGTTTCAAAATGTTTTGTGGTTGTTGTAGGTGTTTGTGAGGGATTTTGTACCGAGTGCGCTGGCGTTTTTGATGAATGGAGAACCGGATATAGTGAAACACTTTTTGCTTAAGACACTTCAGCTTCAAGGTTGGGAGAAACGTGTTGACCGGTTCAAGTTAGGAGAAGGTGTGATGCCTGCGAGTTTCAAGGTGCTTCATGATCCTATTCGTGAAACGGATAACATTGTTGCGGATTTCGGTGAAAGTGCCATTGGACGTGTGGCTCCTGTAGATTCAGGGTTTTGGTGGATTATCCTTCTTCGTGCTTATACCAAATCTACTGGAGATTTGACTCTCTCGGAGACACCAGAGTGTCAAAAGGGAATGAAACTGATCCTGTCTTTGTGCTTAGCTGAAGGGTTTGACACGTTTCCTACGCTGCTTTGTGCTGATGGATGTTCCATGATTGATCGAAGAATGGTAACTAAAGCGGTCTTTGATCAAAACTGGTTACTGTTTTTTTGTTTTGTTTGGCTATCAGTATTGATTTCTTTTTGTTCTGAATTTTGAAGGGTGTTTATGGGTATCCAATTGAGATCCAAGCGTTGTTCTTCATGGCTCTGAGATCTGCCTTGTCGATGTTAAAACCCGATGGAGATGGCAGAGAGTGCATTGAGAGGATCGTTAAGCGGCTTCACGCCTTGAGCTTCCATATGCGCAATTACTTCTGGCTCGATCACCAGAACCTCAATGACATTTACAGGTATACTTTTTTTCATTTGCTTTAGATGATATGTTAACCTCAAAAAGATTACTATAACTCATACTACATTTATTTACAAAGGTTCAAGACAGAGGAATACTCGCACACGGCTGTGAACAAGTTCAATGTGATGCCTGATTCTATACCGGAGTGGGTTTTCGACTTCATGCCTCTCCGTGGAGGCTACTTTGTGGGAAACGTTGGACCTGCCCATATGGATTTTCGGTGGTTCGCACTCGGCAATTGTGTCTCCATACTCTCTTCTTTGGCCACTCCAGATCAATCCATGGCCATTATGGACCTCCTTGAGCACCGGTGGGCGGAGCTTGTAGGTGAGATGCCCCTCAAGATTTGTTATCCATGCCTTGAGGGCCATGAGTGGCGCATCGTCACTGGCTGTGACCCTAAGAACACACGGTGGAGCTACCACAACGGTGGATCTTGGCCAGGTCTATTTTCTTTCCCTGGAAACTGATTGCATAATACATTTCTTATCTCGCTTGACTGAGATTTTCGCTAGGCCTAAGCATTCGGTGTTTTGGGTTTTGATTTATGTTGTAGACTGGCATAGGAACAGAAATATACATTTAACATAATTTTTGATAGATTTTAGTAACTTTAGTAAATTTTTGTTTATTGGATTTGATTGGTAACCACTGGTTTTTTAGCTATACTTTGGTTTTGGTTAGGATTATTTATATGAACGTATAGTTATCAGTCAGTTTTACATAACATTTGTTCGGTTTTGATTTCAGTTTTGTTTCGAGGAATTTTAGATTGGTTCAACTTTTAAATCTTATGACCGCATTTCTTTCTTATGTATACATTTCTGGCAACCTGTGATATATTTTGTTTTGAAATGTTGGATAGATTGATAAATTTGTCAATAAAATCGAATAGAGATTCTGACCGCCTTTTTGTTTCTCTGCTCAATGTACAGTTTTGCTGTGGCAGCTAACAGCGGCGTGCATTAAGACAGGGAGACCGCAGATCGCAAGACGCGCGGTTGACCTCATAGAATCGCGTCTTCACAGAGACTGTTGGCCAGAGTATTACGACGGTAAGCTCGGAAGGTACGTTGGAAAACAGGCAAGGAAATACCAGACTTGGTCAATCGCAGGTTACTTAGTGGCCAAAATGTTGCTAGAAGATCCTTCACACATTGGTATGATCTCTCTTGAAGAAGACAAACTCATGAAACCAGTTATCAAGCGATCTGCATCATGGCCACAACTCTGAAAACCGCTTTCGGTTTTTGTTCCGGTTCTATATTTGCCACGATATGATTTTTTGTTGTTGTTTGTATGATAATGTTATCGAAAACTTGTGCGGGGACATAGACTTTTATTGATTGCTTTCTTTCTTGCTTTGCAAGTAAGGAAAATGAAATGGGAAAAGCTCGTTTGCCGTTTTTATCGACATTACACTTTTTTTTTTTTTTTTTTTTTATTTGCATTTGGCGCTATTGCAATTGACAAGTGTAGCTTACACCTTAAGTGACCGATTCACCACGTTCATCCTTCTATCCTCATATACTATTTTTCTCAACTGTTTTTTAAGAAAAGTTCTTGTCTTTTAAGTAGTCATTCCACCTTGTTGAGAGTTCCTAATTTACTATATATTGAAAGGAAAGATTTAACAACTTATTAATTTTATCATATTTACATCTAGGGCCCGGCCCACATGCTAAGCCACTGAAGCACATGCTTCGGGCCTCAACAACTTAGGGCATTTTTAAGCTAAGAATTTGTTAATTTTTGGTTATATTGTAAAACTATTAATTTATTCTGTAAGGCCTTTTAAAAAAAACAGTTTGGGCTTTTAGAGACAACCTAATTATGTTTTTAATACTAAAATTTTATTTAATGAAAAAGTTAAAACCTAAAACCTTGAACGACGCTACAGTTCTTCTTCGTATATATGTGACTCAGTTTGCTTTTTTTACAAGTGAAATCATATTTTTTGAGGTTAATTTGTTAGTTTTGCTTTTAAATTTATTGTTTTTTCTTTTTGTCTTTTGCTAAATGGTTTTTAAAAAACAGCTGCAAATTCGTGAATGATTCGTTTATGGTTTTCCATAGTATATGAAAAGGCATATCTTTTAAGCTTTGTGTAGGGCACCCGCAAATATCGGACCGGCACTGTTTACATCATATATCATTAGAAAACTTTGATAAGTTTTTTTCATTTGTTTGAATTACTTAGGGTTTTTAATAGTAAATAAAACACATACAATCTACTATTGTTGGGGATGATTTTGCATCCTCCAATGAAATAATGTCATGTGAACAAACAACATAGCAAGCTCGAACATACGGTGAAGGTGGGTTACCTTATCTTTCGTTACGACGTCCTTCTTGACGTTACTTGTGCATCCGCTGAGTCATCCGACACATTGTTCTTACCAACTATGCATGATAGTAGATCCTATACCACTCAAGTGATTTATATATACTGTAGAATTAGGTATCAAACAGCCTTACTTTATTAATCCATCATACAATCGCTTATATACACAAGAGTTCTAGGATTTACATAAACCGTCATTGACAAGTAACGAGACTAAGCCCAATACATCTAAAACCCATACATATGGCCCAATACTCCCCCTCACGTTGGAGTGTGAAGATCCTGAATACCCAACTTGGACATGAGATAAAGAAACTGAGAACGATCGAGTGCCTTAGTAGAAATATCTGCGAGCTGCTCATTAGTACGAACATGGTGCGTTGTGATAATACAGTCACGGACAGCATCACGAACTGAATGGCAATCGGATTCGATGTGTTTTATGCACTCATGGAAAACAGGATTAGCAGCGATGTGAATAGCAGCTTTACTATCACAGTATAAACGAGTTGGCGCAGACTAGTCGACGCCTAATTCTTTTAACAACTTACGCATCCATTTAATTTTGCGAAGAGAAAATGACATAGCTATATATTCGGCTTCTACAGAAGAGTAAGAGACGGTATCCTGCTTCTTTGTTTTCCAAGAAACGGGCAAACCTTCAAGTAAGACAACATACGCACTAAGAGATCGTTGAGTCAAAGGAAAAGATTGAAAATCAGAATCACAATAAACTTCGAGCTTTAAATCTTGATCTTCTTTCAACAAAATACCTTAACCTGAGCAGCCTTTAAAAAAACGCACAATACGCAATGCAGCATCTAAATGCATAACGTAAAATTAACTGTTTTGAATCATCATATAATACATAAAATCATATCTTATTATATAAAGTATGGTTTTCAAAGTTAATAACTCACGAGATCGTAACACGTATCAAATATTTCGATCTCAGATTTTGCCATGTGTCAAATAAATTTTTTTTTTTACTAAAAAAAGATAAAAAAAAAAATAATTATAAGAAAATTATAAATGTAAACAGTTTTAAAATGTAAAAAGCTGATTCTAAAGAAATTGTACCTATATTTCCATAAGAGATTTTGCCATCTAGAACCCAAAATATTTGTTTTTAGTAACTTAAAAAGTGTTAAAAGATAATTATAAATTTAAACAGTTAGATCATAGCAAGAAAACTATACGTATATAAAATTATATGTATATTTACCACAAAAATCGAAATTATAAAATTATGCTAAATATTTTATTTATAAATTACTAATTGTACAAGAAAAAATTTTAAAAATAGAAAAAGGATCAAGTAAATTATACAATAAGTTATTATTCCTATAAGAAAAAAAATGTAAATAATCACCTTTATATAAACAATAAGTTATCTCATATGTTTTCACCAAGTAAACTAATTTCTTCACACATCACTGTTGTTTTAACTTTATTCTATTGGTAAAACTTTTTTTTTTGGTTATAAAGTATTTTTAGGATAATATAAGTAACTAACATTTGACTCAAAAAAAATTAAAGAAATCTTACCAAAAAAAAAAAAAATTAAAGAAATAGCCATGAATTAAAAAAAGTTCTGGAAACTAACGTTTTTCAGATATATGAAAATTCAAAATGTCTATCAAATAAAAGACAATGCGTATTCTAATTTGGAGAAAAAAAAATGAAATAAATACTAATAACACGAAAAATCTGGGGAAAAAAAATAAATATTAGAATTCTAACGATGAAATAGAGGCATCCAACAATGTCATTTAATAAAATAGCATGTCATACTGAAAGAAATAGGAATATCATGTGATTGATATGAAGGTGATGATGGTGGTGGTTGATAATTAAGGAGGTGGTGATTGGGTGATTTAAAAAAATAATATGATCATGTAAAAATTACATGCATTTATCATTTGTTGTAAATATATCATGTCAGTTATAAAAATAAACACTGTGAATCACGATGGTTTTCTAAAAATAGCATGTGATATTCAGACCCAAAGAATATATGGCAATAGAGGCAAATTAAGAATTATAAACGGCGACGGGCATAGACTAGAGTTGTTGTCGGAGAGGTTTGGCCTGATATCGGAGAAGATAAAGAAAGTGGAGTAATAAGAGAAGTAGGGAAAAGAGGAGAAGAAGCGATAACAGTGGTGTTGGTGTTGATGACGGTGGTTCAAGCTTGGTAGTGGTGGTGGCGATAAATGTTGATGAAGGTGGTGGATCAAATTTAGCGAGATTCGGTATTGATGGTGGTGGTGATTGTGATAGTAGTGAGATTCATTTGTGGTGGTGGGTCAGAATAGTGAGACTCGGTGGTGATGTCCGAAGAAGAGGAGAAATGGAGATAGGGGGAAAATTAGGGAGAGATGGAGAAAGAAAGAGGAGTTAAAGCAAAAATAAGAAAAATCTAATAAAAAAATAGAGAGATTTGAGAATTTCTCGCCGACGAGCGGAAGGAATAAAGAGAAAACAAAGAAATGGATAATATGAGCCAAAAATTGACAATGTCACGTAACTATATAATTTCATCTTTTCTTATTGTCACAGTTTTTTTTCCATCTTTCCCACATTAAAATTATAAGGTGTAATACACTCTTCCGATAGATGTAAATAACTTATTAAAATTCAATAATACAACCTATAAATATTTATGATTTCATAATTTGTAATAAGAAAAAAATTATATAATTTTATTAATAGGTCAATATTTATATTAAATGATTTAATAATTTGTATAACATAACTACAAATAGTGTTTTATACTGTGCTCTATACATTATAAATCTATATTTAAAAAATAATTAAAATGCTGCATTATCTAATATATATATATAAAATTTTAGTTATGTTTACAAAAATAAAATTAAAAGTTAAGAATAATAATTTTGACTGGCAACCCGTGCAACGCACGGGTCCATATCTAGTAATACATAAAGTAAAAAAAAATCAATTTTTTTCTGCATATACTGTGATCCGAAATTTTAAAAACGGACATGTATTATCCAATTGACGAAAACGTGTGTTCAACGTTCTACATCGATTAAAATATTTAGACAATGATTCATAATCATATCATAAATAAGATCAACATTAATAAAATAAATGAGTTTTTTGGTCGGACGGGTTTGGCAGGACGGGTTTTTGAATCAACACTAATAAAAAGATTAAAATATCATTAATCCGCCGCTTCAATACGGATTAAATCCTTAATTTTTTTAATACCACCAATATTAGACATATTAAATCAGTTTCATTTAGAAAAGATTGTATAAAACCAAAAATTGTCCCGTGGTATAATGTTACTTAATAATAATTGTAAACTATAAAATATAAATATCTTCGAAAATGATACAATTTGCAAATTTTTATATATAATAAATAATCGTTAAATTTTATAAATTACTACTTTTAGAAAACAAATAACGGGACGGGTTAAGAAGTTACATGACGGGTTATATTTCAGAACGAAGTTATATGGTAGACGAGTTTAAATCAATATTTATAAGATTTTAAAATATCATTAACATGTCGCTTTAATACAGATTACAGTTTATTAAAATATAAATGTCTTAGAGAATGATATGATTTGTAAACTTTTATATATAATAAATAATAATTAAATTTTAAAATAAAAACAAATCACGGGACGGGTTAAGAAATTACGGAACGGATTATATTTCAGAACGGGATTATATGGCGGATGAATTTGAATCAATATTTATAAATATCATTAACATGCCGCTTTAATACGGGTTAAATCCTCAGTTTATTAACAATTGTCTCGTGGATTCGTGGTATACCGTTACTTAATAACAATTGTAAACGTTAATATAAATATATATTTTATAAGGAGATACAATTTACAAAATATTTTTATACTAACTTTAAAAATAAATCATCCTGCGGTGTACCGCGGGTTAAAATCTAGTTTACAAGGTATTTACATGGTACTAGATTGAAACCCGTGCTCTGCACGGGGACAAGAAATAATAATTATATTGTACAATAAAATCTTTTTTATTAGATACAAACTAAAATTTAAGACAACATAATTTCTCAATTAAGTATGATCTGAGTTGTCATAAGTAATAGTTTTATCTCATATAAAACTAACTTTATGAGTTAGAATTATAAAATAAAACACATATCTATATAGATTAACATTCTTATCAACTTCACACATTACCAATACAACTTAACTATCTATCTCATCAATATAAAGCGGATTTTAATAATAGTCACTCAATTTTAACGGAGAAGAGTTAAAATTTATATATCAAGAAGAATATATGCATTTTATCAAATATAAACCTATAATACTTTCTTAAAAACTAATATTTTCAAATTTGTAGGCTCCGAATTAAAGAGTATTGGACGGAGCGGATCAAGGGAAAAATGGCGTTTTTTAACCCCGAACTAATCGCATAGTACGTTTTTATACCTCGACAAATATTTAATGCATTTTTCTACCTTAACGCCTAAATTATTTAAATTTACTACCCAGACTATTAACTTTGAACGTAAAACTACATGGACTTAAACAAAATTAGTCAACCGTTTGTTTTCGCTCATTTAGATGACACGATGACGATAATGTATTATTTTATCTTAATCAAATAACGTCGTTTTGATTATTTGAATCTATAAAATGAACCTAACGATGTGAGGATCAAGCGGTTCGAATGTTTCAAAATATGTGCTGAATTAATGGTGAAAGCGGATCGCCGGTGAGAAATTGCGAAAGCGGATCGCCGGTGCGGATGAAATATTTATTTTATAGAAAACGTTAATTTTAAATAAAATATTTTACATAAACTATACATATTAAAATCAGTTGTATTAAAATAAATTTGCAATATTGGTTTAACAAATTATTGAAGATGCATTAAATTTTTTATTTATAAATACTATATGTATTTAATTAAAAAATAGGGATTATTGCACAATAAGGCACTTTTTTCAACTTAGTTGCCTCTTTAGGCACTTTGAAAGTGGGAAGCACTTCCACTTGTCTAAATCTCCATTTTGCCCTCCAAACCGGTTCTTGTGCCGGTTCTCTTTCTCTTTCTCCAAACCGCTCATGGTTCTCGAATTTCACTTATACTCCCCCATCTTCTTTACTATTTCGCGCACTGTAAAAATCCTAAATTCCTCTTACTTTGTCAACTCATCCCCGGCGACTTATTGTCCCTTGCTACTTCGGTTTAAAACTGTTAACTTTCTAACCATTTGCGGATTTCCCGTCTACTCTCCGGCGACTTACGGTTCCCTCTTTACTCGCCGCCGACCTACGGTTCCCCGTCGACTTCGCTGTTATTTCGGCCACAGTAAATCTTTGTCTTCAAAGTGTATAAATACTCATTACCTCCCCGCATCTCCCTTATGGAAGGTATTCATCTTACCCAATGCTCATGTTCTCATAACTGAATTTTACTCTTACCAGCTCTAAACTACCTACAGCCTCGACTTCAAAGCAACCATCTTCTGAATGGGATTCAAATCTTCCTAATCGACTTTTCGCCACTGATCGATATCCCAAAGCGAGGCTAAATGTCTACTGTAAACCCGACATTCTTTCGTTTATCCGGTCGGTTTTCCATGGGACAGAGGAATTCGACACTATTCTGCAATCTTGCTTTGGTCCTCTCTTTGACTTGCCGGTAAGTAGAAGCCCTACTTTTTGCAAGCTGATACATGTTTTGCTATGTAGGCAGTTGATAACCAAGCAAAAGTATGAATTATGGACTGTGTTTGGACAACCCCTGAGATTTTCCCTAACTGAATTTGGTGCTGTCTCTTGTTTGCCCTGCGGTGAATTTCTAGAGGACTATGATCCAGAAAGCGAGCCTACTTATGTTGAAGGGCGGGATTGTTACTGGAATGAGTTAATAGGTAAAGACAAGGACGCAACCTTAGGTGATATATCTAACATGCTCCTTAAACCCCCAAAGCCCTTGTCTTCCGAACACAGACTTAAGCTTGCGTATCTCCTCATTGTTGACGGTGTCCTCATATCCTCAAACCAAACTAGGAGGCCTACATTTAAATATGTTGAGATGTTGGCAGATATTGAAAAATTTCTTGCCTTCCCTTGGGGTAGAGAGTCATTTATGAAGACAATAGCCTCCATGAGACCCGGGAAACGTATTCTAGCATTTTGCACCGGAAAAATATTTGTCTGAACTGATCCTGTCAAGAATTTCACCAAACAACTTCAGTAGATCACATTCCGTCTAAAAGGTTTTCCGTTTGCGTTTTCTAAATCTTAATCAAATCTTCTAAATATCTAAATTATTAAATATGGAATATCTGTTGTACGAGTTGGGTTAAATATAACCCGACCCAACAAACTTTTTATGACCAAAATTTGTAAACAGGTTGGGTATCCAAAGTATCCAAGAATAATTTTACCCACCCGACTCATAAATGACTGCAAAAATACTAGTATAGATACATTGTCACCCATGAGTTTGAAATCAGTTCACGGTAAAGACCACCACTGATTGCCCATGAGTTCGAAAGCAGCTCCTGGTATGGACAACCCATAGGCGAGAGTTTTGTATGGCTTCTAAAAAACATTGTGGCCTAACAAGAATAATAGTAGTGGCAACGGGAGATAATGCTGTGGTTGTTACAATCACAACAACATTCTCAATGTTGGTTATCGGCGTGTATTTCCTAGAAGTTAACTTGCATATACACCAATACAAGTTGTTTGCAATAGTAAAGATAGTTTCTTTGAATTTTGGATCATCACGAGATCGTTTTTCAATAGACCTTACTATCATCCTTTCCAAAGTGTCTATAGTTTCTTTAACGATGAATTGTCCTCCCATATTAACTACACCATTAGGAATTGGATCGCTTTGGTGCACATCTCTAAACTTCTGGTAAGCACTCACTGCTTCTCTCATCCTCTCCTTAGGGACTTCATCATCGGTAGTTGATATTGGATTATCCAATGCTATGTATGCATCTTGCATCAACACAACCATGCCCGGAATGTTAATTTCTTGTTAGTCAACCATAAAGAAAAGCGTTGTTAACATCCATTTGATATACCTCCCATTTGTTACCAGCAACAAGACGAAGAAGAGTACAAACCGTAGTCATCTTCACAACTAGGGCAAAAGTTTTATTGTAGTCTTCTCCTTTAATCTGTTTATTCCCTTGGACAACAAGACGAGTCTTATACCGCTCCACGGAACCGTCAGCATTATACTTAGTCTTATACATCATCCAATAGCTTACTTTCCTGGTGGCAAATCGACATATCCAAAGTCTTGTAAATTTCTAACGAATCAACTTCTTTAAACATAGCATCGTTCCATACCTTGATTTGAACAGCCTCCTTAAAATTCTTAGGCTCAACATCGTTAGTAATAGCAGAAAAAAACACAATGTGATGGAGAAAAGGCTGCATCAGAAACGTAATATGTTAATGGAAACAGAGAGGTACCTTGGACCGAAGAAGACTATGACGTAGAGGCGGGAAGAACATTTGAAGAAGATGGTGTGTACATGGCATTGTAAAGAACATAGTCGTTTAATTTTGCAGGTGGATTATGAGGCCGCTGACTTTGACATAGTTTAGTTGTAGGCACGGGAGTCGGGCTTTGATTTAGTGCAATCGCGGCGGGACTAGAAGAATCCGAAGAAGAATCTGAAGTAGGAGACGATGGCGGTGTAACTTCAGGCACATATTCCTTCGCAACATTAGAGGAGTCCAGAACTGGAGTGTCAACATGATCAGTGGTAGAGAGCAGAGCATCATTATGATCAATAGAAGAGAGAACAGATGCTGTAGAATCATTGCTCTCCCTCACCACTGGAGACGGGATTTGCCAATCATCATCGTTCGACACTTATGAAGGCAATACACTCACTGGAATAGAAGAGTTCATTGTCACATATGGAAATACGTCTTCTCGAAAAACAACATCCCGTGATACCAAAAACTCATTTCGCTCAGTATCAAAAACCTTCCAGCCTTTTTCCCAAACGGATAACCCACAAAGATGCACGAACGACTTCGTTGTGAAAATTTGTCCTTATCCCGTGTGACCCGATGAACGTAACACGTTGAACCCAAAACACATAATTCAGTATAAACGGGCTTACAACCGTGGAGAACTTCATAAGGCGTACAGCCCGAGAGAACAGAAGACGGAGTTCGATTGATTAAATATGCTGCCGTGAGAATAGGTTCACCCCAAAACTTAATAGGTAAGCTTGCTCGAAACAACACAGCCCGAGCAACATTGAGAATATGGCGATGCTTACGCTCGACACGCCCATTTTGTTGTGGAGTTACAACACACGATGTTTGATGAATTATTCTATTCTCACGAAAATAGGAGGAGAGACACATGAATTCCGTCCCATTATCGCTACGAACGATCTTCACAGTTTTTCCAAACTGTTTGGCCGCATATTGTAAAAAATTGGTTAGGACACTATGCATCTCCGACTTCTCGAGCAATAAATAGGTCCACACTGCTCTTGAATAGTCATCAACAATTGTTAAAAAATAAACCGCACCACAAGAAGAAGGAATTCGATAAGGCCCCCATACGTCAAAATGAATTAAGGAGAAACAATCTTCAGTTTTATTATTACTTTCCAGAAAAACTTCTCTTGTTTGTTTAGTTTTAAAACACACATCACAATTATGAGAACTAACAGTAGACAGAGAGTGAGAAAACAATGGTAATTTTAAAAGAACAGAAAAACTCGGATGTCCTAAACGCTGATGCCATAACGCTCGATCAGAGATGATGTTTGCTGTATGTATCTTTGTTGTAGCCACATCCGTAAGATAGTACACACTATCACGCTCTTCACCGCTTCAAAATTTAGAAACAGAATAATGCTTTGTCAACAAAGAGAACATTAGTCAACAAGACTTTGTTCGAAAGTGGGAGAACTCCCACACTTATCGCAAACGCTTTGCTTCCATCAGCAAATCCTACCGGATACGGGGGAATAGGCACCCCATTAGTCAAAAGAGAAAGCGTCCCTGTCATATGGTGAGACGCGCCGGTATCCAAAATTACATCGCCAAATTTAACCTTACCAGAAAATCTATCGGAATTTCCGTTTGATGTTGCTTCGTTGGTCGACTTCTCTTTGACAAGTTGAGTGAGAATCCTCATGTGGTCCTCTGTATATTACGGAAAAAAAGAGGAGTTCGAGCTAGTAGCATGAGCAGCAATGATTTGACATCTGTCACGTCCTCCTCCATTGAAACCAGACCCACGGCCACCGCGACCTCGACTGTTCGACCCACGTCCTCCATTACGCTCCGACCACCAATCTGGAAAATCAACAATATGCCAACACTCCTTTTTTTGGTGCCCGGTACGACCACAATTTGAGCACGAAACACGACTTTGGTGATGATAGAGTCCGATCTGTTTCTACTGAAATAGTCAGATCAATTTGAGGTTATATCCACGCGGGAGAATTGATCAAGCTGCTCTCGACGAGCCAAAAAACCTACTGCCTCGTCCTTCTGTTCTCGCAAACGAACTGAAGACAACCTCTGTTCTTCACGACTAACTCTGGAATAAATCTCAATGAGAGAGGGAAGTGGATCCATGTTGATGAGTGTAGCACAAAGCCCACCAAATCTGGATTCATCGAGACCAAGTACAAACTGATGGATTTTCTCCTCCACTCTTTCCTTGCTTGGTTCAGAAGTTACTCCACACCTACACAAACCACAAATACATACCATGACGGGCTTGTAAATATTGTATTCTTCCCACATAGAAGACAAACGTCCATAATATTCAATGACAGCTTGCCCATATTGACGACATGAAGCAAGCTGAGCTTTAATTTGGTGAACTTGAACCTTGTTCCCCACCGAGAAACGTTGCTTCAAATCTACCCACAACAGATGCGCGTCGGATAGAAAAGTAACAAATAATTTCACCTTTGGTTCGATAGATGTACGAATCCACCCGACAATCATTGAATTGACTGCTGTCCAATTCTCAAAGTTAGGGTTGTCAGGCGGTGGTCTCGGTATCGTACCATTGATGAAGCCTGTTTTACGCTTGGCTTGGAGCGCGTTCATCATCTCTGTTTTCCATTGATTGTAGTTGTCGCCGTTCAGCTCAACAGACGAGATTATAGCTCCTGGATTATCGGAGCTCGCCAACGTGTACGGTGACACCGCCGCTGCTGCAGAACGATGCACCGCAGGTTTTGAGCTTGATAACGATGAATCTTCTTCACCCGCCATCGTTTCTTGTCACGCAAGAGAATAATTATCAACCAAAGAATCAAAAACTAAAAAATACAAGAGAAGACTTTTAGGTTTTAATTATTAGATCTTTTGCTCTAATACCATGTAGAATTAGGTATCAAACTGCCTTACTTTATTAATCCATCATACAATCGCTTATATACACAAGAGTTCTAGGGCTTACATAAACCGCCATTGACAAGTAACGAGACTAAACCCAATACATCTAAAATCCATACATATTGCCCAATATATACTCAATTTTTAGAAAATGTACATTATAGACTTATAGTATACTAAGACATCCAAACAAAATCAGAAAAATGGTTTGATTTATAGTGATACACAACGTCAATGATGAATTGAGACCTAAAACATGGTCTTCTCAATAGATTGACCCAGCCCAAAACCCATTTCAACGGAAAAATCTTATTTTAAAATAAAAAGGAAGAAAAAATCACTTCAATCCGCCATGGAGGACGACCATCCCTTACATTTTGTCGAACTGATAAGAAAGGTATTTCCATTCACCTGGTCGCTTGGCTACATAGCTAAACCTGATTAGTGATGATTACCTTCTTGAGAGAATCAAATACTCTCTTGACTTAATTGGACTCCTGATGATCTGCTCAATTTGGCAGAGAACTCTAAACCCTTTGCATCGAAATGATTTACCTCTTCAAATTAGCCTTAGATAATTTCTGACTAAGATCCAGAAATATACCATCGTAATCTCCAAGAATCGATTTTCTGTCCAATAATGCTGACCTTTATGACTTCATATTTATCTTACAAAATCTAAGAGAAATATTTTTTCTATGTTTTCATCATTTTAAGTAAAACTTATTCAATAATCAATTAATTTATATAGAATATTCTAACATTTTTGTTTTTGAAGATATGTGGCATGTTGTCATAGATTTATAATTTCATTTTCAATTATTGAATTCATTGTTAGGATTAAAAATACCTTATCATTTCTAAATAATTCCGTAACTTGTATACGCAAATTTTTTGGTAAGTGATCTTTATCAATTTTCATATTATTTTGTATATTAATCTCATTAATTAATCAAAACATAAAGTTTTAAATTCATGCATACAGTCTTTGAATCTACTGAAACTTTTACATGTTATACATATGCTATAATGAATATATACAATTTCAGTTTTGAAATTTAATAGTCAAATAATGTTGCATTAAATAAAATATAAGGTTTATATTGTATCTCAATATTGTTACTAAGATGATCTATATAGATGAAAGAGTAACTTGGTTTAAAGGGTTATAATATGTTTCTTTTTAATAAATTTTAAATACAAATATTATTTTATTTTACATAATAATTCAGAAGACCTGATAGATTATTAGTTTACAATAAATATATCTTAGTCAAAATATTTATATTAATTCTGGTTAATTATATATTTTATAAGTAACTAAATATATTTACATAGTTTATTATATTAATTTTACCCACGCATCACATGGGACTTTTCCTAGAATGTACATTATATATTTAATATATATTTTTTTTTAGGGTGAACAATTTTTAAATTTTTTTTGGAATTGTAAGTAATTTGTAAAATTCTTTCTAATATGTTCATTGCATAGGTGGGTAATATAAGATGTTATGCAAATAAAGATCTATATATACATTTTTGGAGTACATTTAGTAAATAAATCTTGGAGTTGGGATGTATTTACGAGTCCATGCCACTGTATCTATATATACATTTTTGGTGAAGATTTGGCTTCAAAAATCCTTTTACAATTTCAATATTGTACATTTAGTTCCTACAAATAAAATCTGGAAAAAATATATGTCTTAATCAAATTTACAAATCAATAAATAAACTCTTAAAACATTTCCTATTTTTATGATTACGAGATATCAAATCCTAACATTTGGAAGTCAAATATTCAAAATTAAAAATCTTAATCACCATAATCTCGGGATTTACCTATTAAATATAAACTACTAACAATAGCTAATCCTAATCAAATCTTAATTACCATGGCTTGATAATGCTATTAAATATAATCTTAATCATATCTAGCAAACGGAAACTACTAAAACAATAAAATCGTGATCAAATCTCTCCATCAATTTTCGCCGAATACTTTCTAAAATCCCCAATCCGAGATTTCTGCTTTCATTTAATTACTCCTTGCATACCATTTTCGATATTTCTTTCTCTCCAAGATCTCTAACTAAACGATTTTTAGAAACAAACTAATGACGCATCTCCACAAAAATCTCCGCGTTTCTTTTCAAAATAAATATTCCGAGAAATCTTCAAGAAATCGATTTTTGGAAACAGATTTATGACTCAAATTATATATTGATAGCATATTCCTATATACAAAACTATCTCAGAGATTTTATTCCAATTTAGTTACGGTATGGAATATTTTATGCTTTGCGATCAAGGAATTTTTTACCTAACTTATGAGCCTATAAATACTCCTTATACTTGACGTCTCATAACATCATCAAGCACACAAAATCAACGTTCTAAAAGAATCAGCAAACACACCTTAATTCTCTTCAAATGGTTGCTAAGACCGAACAAGTGCTTGCGCTTGCAAGAACCTGTGGAGATGTTCATAAACTGATCCGCTTCGAAGATGTGTTCTGTCCGAATCCGAAAATTGAAAACCCAGAATTGAAGATCAAGGATCCCAAGGAAAATGAAGAAGATGAGAGATGAGAATCAGAGAACGTACCACAATAGAAACCACGAACCGATATTTTGCTTTGATGGGTCCTAAAGGTCTTTTTTGCGCCTTTCTTTTTACTTTTATATAAAGTAACATCTCTTTACTTTTACAACAACTAATTTTTGTTGGAAACGGATCTTTGGTTAATCAAGTGTAAGAAAAATTGGAAGAAAAATTTGAAAGAAGAGTAGAAAAAAGAGTAGAAGAAAAATCGTGCAAGGAGAGAAAGAAGAGAAGAAGAAAGAGAAGTCCGCATCATCGGTTGGGGACTTACAACTGACCCGATTTGCTTGCTCTGTAACCAATATCCTCAAAGTAGAGATCACCTCCTCTTCGACTACCCATTTAGCTGGTCAATATGGGAAAGGATTAGTGTAAGATGCAAGATCCGACCGATCAGAAACTGGATTGTTTCTTTTGAAGCTATGCAACAACTATCGGGATCGAAATCGCAGAAAAAAATTACTATCTTGGCTTGGCAGTGCTTGATTTATTCAATCTGATCGGAAAGGAACATGAGACTCCACCGTCAGCAATTTCGTTCAGTCAACTCCATCCTCTCTTCCATGAACGCGACGATTAGGAACCGGTCTTCAAGCTTTCGAGAATCAAACCCTAAACTAGCTTCTGAGTTGCTCCTGAGTCGGTTCTCAACTGCATCGCTTCCCTGACAATTTATTACTGAGATCGGACTCCTATATTCAATCAACTGTTGCATTGATGCTTCGTCTTCTTCCATGGTTCGTCGGTGAGGTTTCCATCGATATAATTGATGTTGTTCGATTTGTTTCTTTAATTTAGGTTGGGCTATTTAATGTCTTAATTATGGGCTGGACTTAAAAACAATGTTATTGTCAAATTATCTCCACGAGCATGTGATCTTCCATGTATTTTGAATCTACTCTTTGTTTTTTCGTTTGATGAGTTTTAATTGTGTGTGGATATCATTGTTGTGATGTAGTCGAAATTCCAATAACGACTATGGTCGTGGGTTGATGATATCAATTATGAACATGTAAGTATTTTTTTTTAATTTAGTCCTAATCTGTTGTCTTTAATTTAATGAGTCTTTTATTTTTTTTTATTTTTTTTTTAATTTTTCTTTTTCCAACAGTCCTTTGTGATAAATATGAATTAAAAATATATTTTTTTCCTTTTGATATTGGCTGAAAATCTATATATACTTTGTTGGAGAAGATTTTGGGTCAAAAATCCTTTTATAATTTCTTATTTATACTATTAGTCCCTACAAAATCTATCAAATAAAAATATTGTCTTTAGCAAATTTTACAAAACAATAAATTAACTCACAAAATTTCCTAATATTGAGATAACGAGATTTGATATTCAAAGATATGGAAATCAAATATTCAATTTTAAATGCTATTAAACATGATGTTATTTAGCAAATTTCGGATCCTAATAATTTGAGACATTCCTTAAAAAAATATTGACGCAAATAAATGATTGATTTAGTAAATATATGTAGTTATAACAAATATATATTCGGGATGCTAATCGTTTCCTAAATAGGTGCTAATTAGTTAAGTGCAATTCACATTTCTTACGTAAATAAAATGAACTATATTAATTCCGTATTCAATCCACCTAAAAGATTTTGGAAATTTTCTCATGATAAACGATTTTTAAAGATATTATCCTAAAATGGTTAAGAATATATGTAGCATATTCTAAATTTGTTACGATTTAAAGATTTTCGAATATAACAAAAATTTGTTATATTTAATGAAAGATCTTTTGCAAAAATCTCTATTCTTTGTTTCTAAACTTTCGATTATTTTATGTGATATTAACTAATTACTCCCGCATAAAATCGCCTAAAATTGCGATAACGAGATTTGATGTTCAAAGATATAGAAATCAAATATACAATTTTAAATGATATTAAATTGATCCGAAAATAATTCAAACGGATTTTTGATAAGATTTACCATAAACGACTTAAATCATTAATGAAAACAATTTAATGAGAAAATCAATAACAAATAATCAATTATAGTAACAAACTTAAAGCATATTCCTTAAACAATCATATATTAATTATACGGGACGGTATATTATGGGTAAAATATTAGATATAATAATCAAAATACAATTATGAAGTTTGGATCGATAAAATATTATATATATTGGAACTTTATAAGAAAATGACAAAATAATGTTTAATTTCACGAGACGAGGTTATATGGTGGGATAGGTTATAGTCAATATTAATACGGGATGGTATACTACGGGTGAAATCTATAATTAACAATCAAAATACACTTATACACTCTTAAACACTAAACAAAACAAATAATATTAACAAAACAAATACAACATAAAATTTCTTTTTTTTTTGTTATAAAATATCGTCCCGCGGTGTACCGCGGGTCAATCACTAGTTTAATTATTATTTTTCATATTTAAAGATTAAGATCTGCCGTATAACAATATTGCCAAAATATCTCTATATTAACTCAAATGTTAGTTTCTAAAATCTTACCTACGAGATTTTTGACTTTTGAGAGTATTTAATTAATACCAAATTATCATTTTTGATATTCCTAATCTACATATCTCTAACGACTCCAAAAATGTAACTATAGATTAAAAATATATATAACAAAATGATGTTTAATTTCACGGGATGGTGTTATATGGTGGGACATGTTTGGGTCGATATTAATACGGGACGGTATACTATGGATGAAATCCTAGAATTAACAATCAAATACAATTATATAATTTTAAACACTAAACAAAACAAATAATATTCACAAAATAAATATAACTTAAAATTTAAAATTTTTAGTTATAAAAAATCGACCCGAGGTGTACTGCGAGATAATATATATACATATATATATGTACATTTAATCAAACAAAACAATAGGTTATATGTATAGATAATTTTTTAAAAATAAATTTTAAACTTTTTTAAAAAATATAGCCCCGCGGTGTACCGCGAGATAATTTCTAGTTGGATAACAAGATGATATAGTTAAAAAAATTCAAAATATGAAAGATAACAAATTTAAAAGGGAAGGTTAATCCGGACGTATGAGAATAAGATAAAGGCAACAATACCATATACAAGTGTTCGAAAACGTGACCAAAACGTTATAGTGAATGAATAGAGAACGTGATGATTTATTATGAACAATGAAAAATGTATTGATAATTGATACATAGAACTTCTAGGAGACTAGGTTAATCGACATAATTACAATATATATACTTTGCATAAATAGAAGGATATGATTGATATAATATCCTTGACATCTCCCCTCAAGATGAAGGGGCCTTAGACACGCCAATCTTGGAAGACAGTGTAGAGAATGGAGCACGAGCCAATGGTTTTGTTAATGCATCAGCTATTTGATCCTTTGTGGAGACATGGGCGACTCAAAGTGTACCGGCTGTGACTTGATTTCGTTTGAAATGGTAGTCGAGGGCAAGATGTTTCATCCTCGAGTGGAAAACTGGGTTGGCACACAAGTATGTTGCTCCCAAATTATCACAGTAGATGACCGGCGTTGTTGTTATTTTGAGGCCAAGTTCATTCATTAAGAAACAAATCTAGGTTACCTCTGCAGACGTGTTCGCGACGGAGCGGTATTCAGCTTCAGTTGAGGACCTTGCCACTCCTTTTTGCTTTTTGGAGGATCATGAGACTGGATTCTTGCCAATGTAGACGATATAGCATGTGTTGAGACGTAGTTGTCCGTGTCACCGGCCCAATCAGCATCGGAGAAAGCATGGATGGAATTTGTGTTGTTCCAGTGAAAGAAAATGCCATGATACGATGTATCTGCTAGGTAGCGGAGAAGAAGTTTTGCAGCCTGCCAGTGATCGTTGGTTGGTTTGTGCATAAACTGAGACAATCGGTTCACGGCATAGGATATGTCCGGTCTTGTGAATGTCAAGTACTGTAAGCTGCGGATCACGGTGCGATATTCGGAAGGATCGGACAGAGATGTTCCCGAAAACAAACTAAGTTTCGAAGATGCAGCTATGGGCGTCATTACTGGTTTTGCATCTAGCATGTTGCAGCGAGTGAGGAGATCAAGTATGTAACACCTTTGTGTTAGATACAAACCAGATTGTGTGCGTCGACCTTCAAGTCCGAGAAAGTAATGTAAGTCTTCTGGATCTTTGATGCTGAAGTGTGTTGCCAGCGATTGGAGAGTTTGCTGGAGAAGAGCATGGCTATTGCTTGTGACGAGAATGTCATCTACGTAAACCAACAAGTAGAGAAGAAGTGAACCACGTTTGAGAATGAACAGGGAGGCATCCGCAAGAGAATTCGTGAAGCCCACACTGATGAAGAATTGTTTGAGTTCCTGGTACCAAGCGTGGGGAGCTTGTTTGAGGCCTTACAGAGCTTTGTGTAAGCGACATACATGGTGCGGACGATTGACGCCAACAAAGCCTTGCGGCTGCGTGATGTAAACCTCTTCTGTTAGAGAGCCTTGGAGAAAGGCGTTGTTTAGATCTAATTGCTTGATTGGTCAATCACATGCCACTGCAGTCTGTAGTACCACTCAAATTGTTGTCGCTTTGATAAACGGACTAAAGGTTTTGTTGTAATCGAATCCTTTCCATTGGTTGTAGCCTTTGGCGACGAGTCTTGCTTTATGCCTGTGAACTAAGCCAATAGGTAAGTACTTTAGTTTGAAAACCCATTTCGTACCTACAAGATTTTGATTCGGAGCAGGCGGAACAAGTGACCAAGTGAAATTCAGTAGTTGAGCATCGAACTCTTCGGACATTGCATCTCTCCATTTGTCATCAGCGAGTGTTTGTATGACTTTGCGGGGTTCGATGTCAACTTTGGAGATGGCCATGACATATTTTGAGTTTGGCTTGATAATCCCCTTCTTAGCATGAGTTATCATATCGTGCGTGTTTTCAGTTGCCGCGATCGAATTTTGTTGTGAGGAGGAAGACGACTACCTTGTGGCTTGTTGTTGTAGGCCTGTTTGTTGAGTTGTTGTTGTTGGGCCTATTTGCTGAAGAGTATAGGTCTATTGGCCTGTTCTTGGACTAAGAATAAGTAGAGCAATGGGCTCTGTCTGATGCGCCGTGACTGTGGTCTCGTGAGACGAGTCCCCTCTACCACTCGATTGCGAGTCGCGAGATGAGGAAAGGGATGAGGCAGGAGCTGTTGTTGACGAGGATGATTGAGAATTGGAGTGAGGAGTCGTCGGAGTGGTGGACGCCGATGGTGATGACAAAGCTTCACCGGACGAGGAAGGGATTGTTGAGTTATTGTCGTCGGCAGGTGGTGGTCAAAAATCTGAGCTAAGAGCAGAAGAAAGCACCGGAGCTAGCTCTACGAGTGGTATCACATTGGAGGTGTCCAATTTGAGATGGCAGTCGTGATTGGTGGCGGATTCGAGAGCTCTTGGAATGGGAATCTATTTTCTACGAATTGGATATGGCGAGAGACATAAAGACGATTCGTGGAGGGCTATAGGCAGAGAAAGGCACTTTGTGTGAGGGAATATCCTAAGAAGACGTATGGATTGGAACGTGTTTCGAGTTTGTGGAATCGGTATAGCCGTAGCCAAGGAAAACAAAGGCATTCGAATATTTTTAGCTTTGTGTAGTCTGATTTTGTAGCAAAAAGAAGCTGAAACGGAGAAGAGAGGTTTAGAACTGGAGTTGGCATTCGGTTGATGAGATAGACAGCTGTTGCAAATGCATAGGACCAGTAAGTGTTTGGGATTTTTGCTTGGTAAAAAAGAGAGAGACCGGTTTCAACGATATGGTGATGACGTAGTTCCGACAGGCCATTGTGTTCTGGCGTGTGAGGAGGAGTGGTCAAGTGAGTAATGCCTGAGGTCGCGAGAAACTCGCGAAGAGCAATAAACTCACCGCCATTATCAAAAAACAAGGTTCCAATACGTGTTTGAAATCTGTTTTCGACGAGAGATTTAAAGCAGATGAAGATGTTTTTGACATCGAATTTGAGTTTGAGGGGATAGAACCAGGTATAACGGATGAAATGATCTACAATAATAAGATAGTGTTTGTATGAGTCTACGGAGACTGTAGGAGAAGTCCAGAGATCTATAAACAAGTATTATAGAGGACGGGTTCCAGAGATAGACGTTTGTGAAAAGGCAAGTTTGTGACTTTTATTTGAAAGGAATCAACGCAGGACAAGGTTTTTGAGAAGGAATCAGAAAGCGGTAAGGAAAAATTTGAAATAACAGTTTTGAGAATGGGAAGAGCTGGATGGCCGAGTCTCGAATGCCAATCAGACACAGAAGCTTTGACTATAGGGGTTGGAAAATAGGACGATGCAACTGATTTTGTGATTGGCCACTCATAGAGCTCGTCTCTAGTTCATCTTTGGAGTAATTGGGCTCCCGAGCTGAGATACTTCACCTGAAAATGAGCAAGAAAAAATACAACAGACACGTTATTCACATTACAAAGACGATACACTGATATCAAGTTTTTATGTATATCAGGAACGTGAAGAACATTATTAAGAGATAAACGACGTGACAGTGAAAGAATAGAGATGGAACCCATGTTGAGGATTAGGAGACCAGATCTGTCACCGATAACGACTTCTTCTCCTCCATTGTATTTTTGGTGGAGCGACAGATTTACTAGATCAGAGGTGATATGGTGTGTGGCACCGGAGTCCAGAATCCAAGGGTTGCGACTGGTGCCATGAGCCAAATTCGCCTGAGGGAGCTAAGTCGTTGGTGGGGTAGGCAGAAGTGGACGTTGAGTCAAGCCAGACTGAAACTGAGGATATCGTCTATCATAGTGGCCTTGTGTGCCAAAAATCTGGCACCAACCTTGGTACGGCTTCGAGGAGCGTTGTTGGTTGGTGTTGGATTGGTTGGACCAGGTTTGTTAGTTGTGACGATTCTGATTTTTTTTGGAGAATTTGCGGCTGCGATTATTGTTGTTGGCAGTGTTGTTGGTGTAGTTTGAAGTGATTGGAAGCAAGGAGGAAGCAGTGGCAACGGACTGCAGCTTCAACTCATGATTGATGAGTTTCTCGTGAATCTCTGTGATTGGTGGAGCATAAGTCACGTCCTTCAATCTGAGCAGTGACTTGCTTGTAATCATCAGGGATCCCGTTGAGATTGAACTTAATCTGGTCTTCAATATCGAGGGGTTTACCAAGTAGTGCAAGCTGGTCGAATCTGGTGGTGAAACCTTGGACATATTCATCAATTGTTTTTATGCCCTTGGTCCACTGTTTGATTTGTTGACGTAGCTGGTTTAGGTGGCCACGATTTGGGTTGGCTTAGGTAGAGGAGAGAGTGCTCCAGACGTCATGGGTGCTGTTAGCTTTTGACAGAAGAGGCTGGACAGAAACAGAGATAGCTCCGAGTAGAGAACTGTAGATCAGCTTGTCTTGGCGCTTCCATAGCTTGAACGCAGGGTTGGGAGAGACAGATCCATTGATGGTGACAGTGGGTTCTGGAGGCGTGATGGATCCGTCAAGATATCCAACGAGATCGTAACCTGAGGGAGTGGACCTGGCGGCTCCACATCAGAAAGTTGGAAGCAGTGAGCTTTGTTAGATTCGTCATATTGACGTTGAGAAGGGATGTGGAACCAGAGACAACAATTTGTTCATCACTGGATGTAGAAATGGTTTAGAAGGAGAACAATAGAAGAGATGAAAAGAAGAAGAGACAAGTGACGGCTGGAGAAATTTTTTTTAGGTTTTTAGAGATCTTTGCTCTGATAAAATATAATGAATGAATAGAAAATGTGATGATTTATTATGAACAATAACAAAGGTATTTATACAGAAAAGCTTCTAGAAGACTAAGTTAATCTATTGATATGATATCCTTGACAAATGTCGCCTAACAGAATCTTGAACAAGGCCATCTACTTAATATTTTTGAAGTACAAATTTGCTCCTCTAATCGGGTCGGGTTTTTTTCTGATTTTGACCCGAAAATTTTCAATCGGATCTTTCCTTAAATTATGTCAAAATTTAAAAACGAAAATACCTAAGAAAATCTTAATTATTATATTTTTCAACTAATTACTATATCTAAACTCTTTATTTATGGTATATTCTTTACAATTTTTATAGATTAGGAAATCAAATATGATAATTTAATACTAATATAACAAATTTGAGCTAATTTCTTAAAACCTCTCTACCTAATTTAAACATAAATATATGATTCTCATTTCACTTTTATTTGATCTTATATTTATATTATTTTGACTTATTATAAAATATATATAGTTAATAAATTTTAGTTTTTTTTTTCTGCATATGTTATGATTCAAATTTTTTAAAACAGACATATATTACTCAATCGATGAAGAAAAAAATATGTGTGTAATCTATATTAACATTTTTTTAAGAACAAATTGCACATTTAATCAGGTCGTATTTTTTTATTCTAACCCGAAATTGAGTCATTCTGATATTTTCTTAATTTCTAAAATTATCTAAAAAGGGACAGTATACCACGGGTGAGATCCTAAAATTAACAAATCAAAATACAATTATTTAGTATTTAAGATACAATTATAAATTCTTACGGGTTAGTCCAAAAACACATACTAATTTAAAAATATATATATTATGGAAACCATTTGAAAGTAAACTTTTAAATTGACTCGAATTATATGTCTTTTAAATAAAAGTATTATTAAAAAAAATAACAAAATGATGTTTAATTCCACAGGACAGGAGTATATGGTGGGACGGGTTTGGATCGATATTAATATGGGACAATATACCACAGGTGAAATCCTAGAATTAACAAATCAAAATTTAATTATACAATCTTAAACAATAAACAAAACAAATACAACTTAAAATTTTTATTTTTTATATACAACGCGTGTGACCTGCGGTGTACAACAAAAAATATTATACCCAACAAATTCATTAGTTTATAAAAAAAAAAAAAAAAATTAATCCGCGGTGTACGGCGGGTCATATCCTAGTACAGTAAAACCTCTATAAATTAATAATGTTGGGACCATGATATTTTATTAATTTATAGTGATATTAATATATCCATAAATTAATACTTATTAATTTATAGTGTAAATTAATATTTATTAATTTATAGAAAGTTTTGTTTTAATTATGAAAACTTTTTTTAAAAATACTAGCTAAAACAATGTGATCTAAATAAAATTAATGTTTTGGATGTTATAAAGTTTATAGGTTTAGCCTTAAACACTTAATATTTTGAAGAGAACATAATATATTTTGACAATGAATAACAACGATTATAGAATTCACATATACAAACGATATACATAAATTAAAATTCACAAATAGTGACATCCATTGTTGTATTTTAAAAATCTATACGACTATTAAAACAAAAAACTATACATATTCGAAATTTGAAAACTTAAAAAAAAATTTAGCTATTTTTATGAAAAACACTAAAACTATTATATATATATATATATATGCATATTTACATGATTATTAATTTATGATATTATTGGGACTATATTTTTACATAGGATATCAAAAAAATTATTATCTTATTATCTTATCGAATTTGGTTAATTTTTACACTGGCCCGACTCGGGACCGGCCAAATTTATTAATTTATCGTGTTTATTAATTTATCGAGTATTAATTTATAGAGGTTCTACTGTATACTACATAGCCTATAATATAGTCTTGTAAATTAAAGTTTTCGCTTTTTGGAGAGAAGAGAGACAAGACAATGGACCGTGGGAGGCTCCAGAGTTTCAGACCAAACATCACGTTTTTTCTCACTCGCTTTGTTGTACTCTTCAACTATCTCTGACTGTTTTACTGTTTTCTTTCACTGCTAAAGCTTACACGTGCACTTGTCTCAACATTTATTTTCTTAGTAAAATGAAAAATAAGATAGATGATATATATTTTGATTTTTTTTTTAAAGAGAGATGATATACAGTTCAAAATATAATTGAATATTTTTATCAAATATAAAATATACTGTTCAAATATCCAGAAGTTTATATAGTTGTTTGGCACTTTCATTGTTATCTATGATTTACCCTCACGTATTCGCGTGCATGCAATTCACATTAAGAAATAAGAACAGCTAAAACTCAAGCTCCTGCTATGTATTAAGAGTCCAAATTAAGATTCCGAATGGTAGCTAGCAATATAGACTATAGGGTCTTAGGTTGATAAAACATAAACCTAGTAAAGGAGTCTAATGTGTTCAATCGATTGATCTGAAAATAAAACAACATTTCAGGCAAACTCTAAAGATCGTTGGTTTGAATGATATTTGAGAAGGAACCAAATCAAAGACGATGGTTCCGATTAGAGAAAATATTGTGGTCTAGGTCCAAACCTCTTAATTATTAGTTAAAAAAGCGCAATAAATCAGTTAAATTCAATTAATTTCGCTAACATTGTTGTTTTATTCAATAGGCATTACTACTTAATAGGATTATAAATGCATGTATGATTACTAAGAGCAACGTGAATAAACTAATTGATCTACTATGCTGCAAAACTATTTTCTTTATTTTTCATTTCTATGTAACTTTTTTGGTTTTGAATACTTTTGTTAACACCCTCATACATGTGCATATAACGTAGACTGAAATTTGACAATTCTTAGACAAGGTTTCTATTTAGATTGAGATGTATAGGTTTCGTCAAGAAAAATTGTAATTGAAAAGATGTAATTATATATAACAACCAATGTCTATGGGTGCTAACTGGCAGATGGGAAAAGAATTGACGCTTTGATTATTCGTCTCATCATTAATAAAAATAGTGGTCCTTATCTCTCAATGTCTTTCATAATTCCGATAACAAAGACAAAATATAGAATCAAAGAAAAAGACATTTGTGTTATTATCAGTAAATTATTATAAATTCATAATATTAAATCACCACTATTATATTCGGAGAAAATTGGCTCCATTATTAGTGATCTATTGTTTTTTTTCTTCCCCCCATAGAACATTCAACGTTTCCCACCCATGCAAAATCCAACCTAAAAGCCAAACTTTATAAGAAAACCAACAAAGAGATCCCTATAATCTAAGATTGCAACAAAAATGACCCATAATTAATATATCAGACAATCCACACCCTTTTCAATCATGTAAACACTTGCAAACTTTTCGTACGTAGTCTAGTAAAAGGTGCTAAAAATAGTTTTAGTCGCACAAAGTTAGACCAAATTCGATACAAAAAAATTTTCACGGCGCAAAATCATTATTATATATTACAATATAGTAAGTGTGATAATAACCAAACAAAAAAAGTTAAGTGATCATTTGGTGTGGAAACAGCAAATATTGGTCACTACTACAAAAACCTAGTGGGACTACATATTAAAATAAAACACAAAAGAAAAAGAAAGTTAAAGTCTCTCTCTCTTTCTACTAAGCTGCTTCATCTTCTTCCTCACACACTCTCTCTCAAAACCAGTAAACAACAGTCAACACAAATTCATAGCCCCACCAAAAAAAAAAGACTCCCAGAATTTATAATCACAGATGAATTGGGGTTTATTGGTTGGTTATAAGTAAAAACTCAGTCCCAAGTTTGTTTGTTAGTTTATTCCATTTTTTTGTGTTTTTTTTTCCCACAATTTATAAATTTTATATGCAATGGAGTCCCACAACAACACCACTGGTTCGGCCCATCTGGTCCCATTCATGGGACCAATCTCCGGTTCAGTAACCACCACTGCTCAAAATTCCACAACCACCACCGTCTCCGCCGCTAAAACACCGGCCAAACGACCGTCAAAGGACCGCCATATCAAAGTAGACGGCCGTGGACGGAGGATACGTATGCCGGCTATCTGCGCGGCGCGTGTCTTCCAACTAACACGTGAGTTACAACACAAATCGGACGGTGAGACTATTGAGTGGCTGCTCCAACAAGCGGAGCCGGCTATCATCGCCGCAACCGGAACCGGAACCATACCGGCGAATATCTCTACTTTGAACGTCTCTCTCAGAAGCAGTGGCTCCACTCTCTCAGCTCCATCGTCTAAATCTTTCCACATCGGAAGAGCGGCTCAAAACGCTGCCGTTTTCGGGTTCCAGCAACAGCTTTATCCTCCTCATCACATAATAACAGATTCTTCTTCTTCTTCTCTTCCCAAAACATTCCGTGAAGGAGATCTCTTCAAAGATCCTAATTCTCTCGATCAAGAACCCGGTTCAAGATCGCCTAAACCGGGATCCGAAACTCCTGATCAAGATCCGGGTCTGACCCGGTCAAGAACACAAAACATGATACCACCGATGTGGGCAGTGGCGGCGCCAACGCCAGCCTCCACAAACGGAGGTAGTGCTTTTTGGATGTTACCAGTCGGAGGAGGAGGAGGTCCGGCCAACGTTCAAGATCCATCACAGCACATGTGGGCGTTTAATCCGGGTCATTACCCGGGTCGAATCGGGTCGGTTCAGTTAGGGTCTATGTTAGTGGGAGGTCAACAATTAGGGTTAGGTGTTGCTGATAATAACAATTTGGGGTTATTTTCCGGCGGAGGAGGAGGAGGAGGAGACGGCGGTTACGGAGGCGACGGTCGAGTTGGTCTCGGAATGAGTCTAGAGCAAAAACCTCAACGGCATCAGCAACATCAAGTGAGTGATCATACTACTGGAGACCAAAATCCTACTATAGATGGTTCTCCTTGAAGATACGTCATAATTTGTCTACTTCTTTTTTAGTAATTTTTTTTTGGTTTTTAAAAAGTGTGAATGTGTGATTTATTGCAACTTTTGTTGAGGACTCCGATGTTAATATGGGTTTTAGGGTTTGCTTTTCGGGATTGCCAAATTGTTATTTTAAAAAATGGATTTTTTTTTTGCGTTGCATAAGCATAATTACCCTTGAATAAACCAAAGATAAAATGAGTTTTGCAACTCTTTTTATTCGATAAAAAAGCCTGTCACTGAAGAGTGAAGAGTGAAGATTTACTCTGATAAGGATGTTAATTATAGTTGAATCTATGTGTAACATAATGGACAAAAAAATAGTAAGAATTTATTAAATATTTATCAAAAATGCCTTCTATCTTTTGTTGATGGTATAATTAAATAAACCTTCTTTGACCGCTAATATATTTCAAATAATTCGAATTGATTGCGGTTCGTAAAAAAGCTAGGAATATGAATAAAATATATGGTGTAGAGAAAAACTTTATTGGGTGCATGAGCACCACATGTTTGGATACAAATGGGTTTTTAAATTCCTATATATTAATTCTCTTTTACAATTTCGTATTTTGTCTATCATACTTTTCTAGTATCTACAGAAAAATTGTCCACTTGTGGAGCAACATGGACACGTCAGAGAGAACTGTCTGATAAATCATTCCAATGTGTTTGAAATATAGGCTCGGACTGGTAATTGGGTAGAATTTTTTTTTTTTTTTTTTAATGTGATTATGCAAAATATTAGCAATGAAAAAGTAAGAAAATAGTTGTTTACAATAAAATTTATACAGTTTTCCAATTGATATTTAAAAGTTTCAAAACATCTTAACAATTTTCAATATTTATATATTTGTTTTATGAAATATTACTTTAAAATTATTAAAAACATTATTTTGTTTATGAAATATAAGTATATATACTGGTGATATAATATTATATTTCGCGATTATGCAAAATGCATCGAATAAATGTTATACTTTTTTTTTTTTTGATGACTAGGAGATTCTGAGCCCGTAGGCCCGTACATCTCTCCAGGGCGAGGCCCAAACCATGTAATATAACTCCCCTTTGGAGAGCAGATCCCTCCCAACGTGAATCAAACCCGTGACCTCCAAGGTCCCTACATTATCGGTAACCAAGGGGTTTAACTACTAAGCCAACACAATGTTATACTTTTTAAGTAATTTATTTACAGCACCACAATTATCGGACGTGAATTGTTTCCGCCCATATGTCGAATGTTGATTCGATCTTTCGAGCTAGTAAAAACTAAAAAGGTAAGTTTCCTAATTTTTCTATGCTATGGTTAATTTCTTAATTTATTTCTCTCAACAATTTGGTCATTTAGTAATATTATCCAAAAATACATATGAATTGTTTTGAAAGCTCTTTTCAATTTTAATTTTACTCTTATCAAAAAATTTCTAAAAATTAAACCCTTTAATAATCAGAACATCGGACTGGATTCTACATCGTCGCCCCGACCTTGTATACACTAGAACCCGCCATGAAAGAATGTATGGACTCTCGTCAAAAATCTTTTAGTCAGTGAAAATTTTATTCAATTCTTTCAATAAAAACTACATCTACACCCTCACGTTTGAACGGAATAAATTTTATGAAATTGCAAAATTTTAAAGTTTTAAATTGAAGAATATGAAAAATTATATGAAATATGAATATATTATAGTTTTGATTGATGTAATAATGCGTTATTTCATGTGTTTTATTAATAGATAATCATTACAACAATTTCATTTTATGTGTTTAATAGTTTGGTTTAAATGGGTAAAATTATGGTTAGTAAAGGATTATTTGTAAATGTTTTATAAGAATTGTATGTTAACTATGGTGAAACACATGGTAATTTTTTAATTGCTGTTATGATTACCAAAAAAAATCTAGATTATTTATTACCAATCAAGATATAAGGGTTTAAGGTGAATTTTAAGCTTACTGTCTCATCAGCAAAAATTATTTCGAAGGTCTCTCCATGTACTGCGTCGACTAGTGCACAATTTTCAATTGAATTCTCCATTTTGTTTTGAGGGAAACGATTGGTGATGACTAATAAGTGCTCATGCTTTGATTGGTGACTAACCTGCAAAAAAATGCCAAAGTTTTTATGTTTTCAGGGAGTTTCTCAATGGCATCCTTAAGCTGCTGAATTTAAGACTTCAACACACAAATGACAAATCCAACAAGATGTTGACAAAGAACAAAGAACAAATCTTCACATCCAGAAGAAACAAAGATGAAAATTAAAGTATAGATCTTCACTAATCGGAAGTAATCAATAATATCTTTCAAGTTTCATTAAAAAAAAAAAATATATATATCTTTCAAGTTTTCAATATACACAATAATATCTTTCTTCCCTAATCAACCCAACAATATCTTTCTTTCAATTATATTAAATTGGATTGTCGTTTCCGGAAATATCTAACATGATTATATTGCCAAAATAAATAATTTAACATAACATATATACAATCAGAATTTATTAGTATAGTTTCTTAGGGAATTAGATAAAAATCAAAAATATATGATGATATTAAACTTTCTTTTTTCGTTTCCGGAAATATCTCAAAATCTATCATCAAATTAAATAATTTTACATATAACTATTAACTAATTCAAAGCTCATAGTCAAAGTCAAAAACATATCTTACCCCGTCAAAAAAAAAAAAATATCTTACCATATACCCGAATATTCTATATTTGTGGAAGATTTTTTTTTTTTGGTAAGGATATTTGTGGAAGATTTTGAACTATATATTTAATTTCATAAGCTAAAACGAAAAAGAAAAAGAAAAACAGCAAAATACATAAAGGATTAAAATGGTTTCATCAAGAAAATGTGTTTTCCTTGTGTTCTTATGTCTGGTTGTTCTCTTGATTCCAAGTATGCAAGAATTATATCTCTATTAATACTTACAGATGAATATACTATATACGTTTTTACTACTACAATACATTTGTCTAAGGATTCTTTATGTTTCTCAATACTAAACTAATTTTTTAAAATTGATATAAATTTCAGAATCTACAAAAGCGAAAGAAATTGATGGAAGGAAGCCTCTTTTGATAGGTACTTGCGTAGAGTTTCCAGCAGAAAAATGCAATAAGACATGCATTGATTCAAATTTTGCTGGAGGAAAATGCGTTCATCTTGGTCAAAGCCTTGACTTTGTATGTGTTTGTTATCCAAAATATAAAATATAATATATGTTTAAGATATTTTCTTATCTACTAGATGATATATGTTTGCTTCGTGATTCTTAATATGTTTAATAAAATAGGTTGCAAAATTATATTCTGAATAAAATTATTATTCTCAGATAAATTATCAATGCAAAATCCTTTAACCATTTTTTTTTAATTCATATTTCAATTTCAAATGCAAAACTTACATGAACATTTGTTTTCATTAAATAAATTGAATCGAATCCTATACTATTATTTGGGGAGTACACATTATAAGATACCCTTAACTAACCTTCCCTTTTGTAAAAATTTACTTAAGAATGCCATTAGAGATAAAATTTCAAAGAGTAAATTAATTCATCTTATTAAGGATAAAAAAGTCAATTTATACAATTTAATTAATTTAATTTAATTATAAAAACGAAAAATACATTATTATTATTATTATTTTTAAATGACCAATCAAAATGAATATATAAGATTTGATATCTAACTTACCTTATTAATTTGTTATTAATCATATACAGTAAAACCTCTATAAATTAATACTCTATAAATTAATAACCTCTCTAAATTAATAAATTCTTCCGGTCCCGAGTTGGGACCAGTGTAAAATATGACATAAATCGATAAATTAATAAGATAATAATTTTTTTGAAAATCTCATATAAACATATGGTCCCATCTATATCATAAATTAATAATTGTATAAACTTATCAATATATATATATATATATATGTATATCTAACTTAATATATATATATATACACATATTTAACTTTATATATATATATGATATAAATTTATATATGTCATATATGAATTACTATGATATATATTTAAAATATTTAATGAAATATGACTTTATTATTCGAAAAAATTTTGTGTTGTTTTTTAAACTTAATAATTGATTCTCTACTTGTAATTGGTTTTAAAATGATATTGCTTATAAAGGAAAAATTTATTTTTAGATATAAATTTTTTAAGAAATTACCAAATTAGTAAAATCTCTTTATAAATTAATAATTATTAATTTATCGATAAATTAATACCTCTCTAAATTAATAAAATTTTATGGTCCCAACATTATTAATTTATAGAGGTTTTACTGTATTTCACCTCTCATCTTTATATGATTCTATTATTGTGAAACAAATAAATCATCTTATCATCCATATAATAATAAAAAATAGATTTTTTTTCCGCATATGCCATAATTTAAATTTTTAAAAACGAATATAAATTATTCAATTTATGAATAAAAAATTTAACGAGTCAAAAATTTAGACTTGGATAATATATTTCTTTTCGACAAAAATAAATTCAACAAAAATTCCGCCTGAATAACAGGTCAGAATTTGAGTAATTATATTCAATTTCATATATTTTTTAAAAATATATAATTTTAGATACTACGATAAAATTTTAAATATTTTAATTTGGAATATTTAAAAATAGTTTTACTTGATATTTAAAAACAAATATCATCAATACTTAATAAATAAAAAATGAAAAATTATACATACACTAATTTGGTTTTCTTAAAACATATATATTTAAAAAATATTTATAATAGACGGTGGGTTAAATATAATGTATTATATGATGAAATGAGTTATGATCCTTATAACTATTTGAATATTTATATTTAAGTTCATACAATTATTTTTAAAAAAATTCTTAATTTTATATTCTACAATAAAAAATAAAAAAATATTTTAATTTGGAAAAATTTTAAAATAGTTTAATATAATATTTTAAAGAATATCATAAATATTTAATAAATCAAAAGATAAAAGTTATAAATACTCTAATTTCATTTTTCAAAGCATAAATATTTAAAATATTTATAGCAAATAGCAGGTTAAATGTAATGTATTATATGATAAAAAGAGTTATGATCTTTATAACCGAAACCATGTTAAGATTATATGATGAGATGAGTTAAATAAGGTTTGACACCTCTAAATAATTAAAATTTTGATTCTATAAGTATATATGAAAATAATGAATGATTGATTGTGCACACAATTTTTTTATTGGGATTCTAAAATAAAAATATAGGTATGCACGGGTTGAATTTAATCTTATTATATACCAAAATATGTTTATTATATACGTAATTTTGTTTTACTTACTACTAGCATATATCAAATACATACGTTTTATTTTTAACCAAAAAACGTAAAAAAACCGTAAAAATCGAACTGTAACTAAACCGAATTACTTACGGTTTCTATATGGTTTCACTTTCTACAAAACGAAAAAAACGATACTAAACCGAAAAACCGTACCCCACCCCTAATATTTTCTCATCAAACAAAATAAAATAAAAAATCCTTATATGTCATTGTATTATGTAAAGAATTATTAAAATTGTACTATAAAACAAACAATAATCCAACTTTATATAAATATTTAAAATTTTAAATTTCGCCCGTGCTGGAACAGCACGGGTTATGATCTAGTTGTGTTCATAATTGCTATCGTGATCGTAAGAACACTTTCAATCAAATCTAAACCAATTAAAAATAAATAAAATGTAAACCAATTAACAATAAATAAATAAATATAAACCGTTGAATGTGAAATATCGATTATTTTGTTCCTATAAACAACATGAATCGCAGACTTTATGGATGGAGCAAGAAAATTTACAATAAGTTTTGCATATTATTGTTAAGAATATTTTTTCCGTTTAGTTTATAATATCTAGAAAACATGCATTTGGGTTATGTTGATCATTTAAAAAATGTTTTTGAGTGGCCTGAAAAGTGAAGATAATGATAAAATTTGGACTTCTCTAAGGAATTGATATTTTCCACGATTATATTCTCATTTTGAACCATTTACGTAACCTCTTCATGCATTTATGTCTTATTCGATCGGTCTTGTTTTGTATCTTAGAGTCTTAAATAGTTTTTGATTCAAAAAAAAAAAGTTTTAAATAGGTTTTTTTTTCTGTTTTGTTTTGGATCTGCATTGCATTTTTAATCTTTCTCGGATACTTTGGAGCTTGGATGAGCATGGAGACTTGGCATCTACATGTATATATTTTTGGAGGGTTTTCTGTTCAACACATCTTTGAGTTGTGACTTATTTACATTTCAATCCCACTGTCTTAAATTATATAACATTCTAAAAATTATTTGATTATATCATTAATTCTCTCTTAAATCTTATATTTTTTAACTACATTCGATTAATTGCTAATTTTTTAAAATCTCTCTACCTAATTTAAACATAAATATATGATTATTTTTCACTTTTATTTGATCTTATATTTAATTTATTTTGAATTTATATAAAAAAACATATAGTTAATAAAATATTAAATTTTTCATGCATAGTGATTCAAATATTTAAAAACGGACATATATTACTCAATCGATGATTCAATGGTTCAGAGTCATACTATAAAAAGGAACTAAATGATTCTGAATATGAATGAGCAGGAAGCTTGGTTTATCGAACGTCCAAAATTAAAAATGTTATTCGGTTTACTCCGGTTCTTTATTTTAAGAGAAATTGTTAAAAATGCCCCTTTTTCAATACCCCTTTTCAAAAATGCCCCCTTTGAGAGTCCATTTTTAAGTTTGCCCTCTTTTAATTTTTAATGACCATTTTACCCTTATTTGAAACAAAATTAGGTCCACAAAATACAAAATATTTTTTGGCGGGAAAAGTGATCCCGCAATTTTCCCGCCAAAACACTTGTAAAAAACCTTTAAAATACCTTGTAAAATTTTCCCGTAAAAATTTTTCCCGCCAAAAAAGTGATTCCGCAATTTTTTTTTTGGCGGGAAAATTTTTGGCGGGAAAAATTTACAAGGTATTTTAAAGGTTTTACAGAGTATTTACAAGTGTTTTGTAAGGTTTTACAATGTATTTTAAAAGGTTTTACAAGGTACTTATAAGGTTTTATAAGGTATTTATAACTTGTAAAACCTTATAAAAAACTTGTAAAACCTTATAACTTGTAAAAACCTTATAAAATAGCTTGTAAAATCTTATAATATCTTATAAATACCTTGTAAATACGTTGTAAAACCTTTTAAAATACATTGTAAAACCTTATAAATACCTTGTAAAAAACCTTTAAAATACCTTGTAAATTTTTGGCGGGAAAAATTTTCCCGCCAAAAATTTAACGCCAAAAAAATTGCGGAATCACTTTTCCCGCAAAAAAAATTTTTTGGCGGGAAAAAATTTTACGGGAAAATTTTACAAGGTATTTTAAAGGTTTTTTACAAGTTTTTACAAGTGTTTTGGCGGGAAAAATTGCGGGATCACTTTTCCCGCCAAAAAATATTTTGTATTTTGTGGACCTAATTTTGTTATATTTCCTTATATATTTGTGATATCTTTTATTAAAAGAAGGGTAATTTAGTCATTTTGTACATAAAAAGGGGTATTTTTAAAAATAGACAGCCAAAGGGGGTATTTTTGAAAAGGGGTATTGAAAAAGGGGCATTTTTGTGAGTCTCCCTTATTTTAAAGAATTGAAACTTTTAAAAAGTTAAAACTTTATAAAATGTTTGAAATATTTCTAATATTAAAACTTTTACGAAGTATCAAGTATTATAAATATTTAAACTTTATAAGAATTTATAAGAAGTTTAAACATTATAAATATTTAAACTTTACAAAACGTTTAAAGTATTTATAATATTTAAATTCTATTAATATTTTATAATATTAATAATATTTGAACTCTATAACATATAATATATATATATATATATATGAGAACCATTTAAAGAAAACTTTTAAATTGACTCGAATTATATGTTTTGTTAAATAAAAATATTATGGAAAAGAAAAATAACAAAATGATGTTTAATTTCACGGGACGGGGTTATATCCTAGAATTAACAATCAAAATACAATTATACAATCTTAAACACCAAACAAAATAAATAATACTCCGTATTAACAAAACAAATACAACTTAACTTTTAAATTTTTTAGTTATAAAATAATCAACCCGCGGTGTACCGCGGAGTAAAATCTAGTGAGGTTGGAGCAAGGAGAAGAGTCTAAGAAATTTGCGTTTGGAGTCGAGGAAGATACTAATATATCATTTGACTGATCATGGACACTGATGAACAAGTGCAATAGTGACGCGGTTTCAGCTGTCTCAATAGGGCCGATCAAGCAAAACATCTTGACACAAAAAAAAAACTACTTTTGGCGCTTTTGTGATCGGTGTGAGGCCAATCAGGACGACCGATCAAGAAAACATTTATTTTGTAAATTTTGGATGTGACCCGGTTTGTCTCAGGTTAATTCGGTTTGTTCCTGGTCAAATTTGTTAGTTTCTCATCTACTTTTTAATTTTTCTAGACATATTTTCACTCTTTCTTTATCTCTCATTTCTAACATGATTATGGAAGGGTGCATTACTCATTTACTTGATATTTATTTTCTAATGGCGATTAGTGAGTAGTCTTCTTTTCGATCATGGACTTACTATATTAGGATGACTAGTGATTGGTTCATGATGTTAGTAAATCGATCTCCATCCCCAAAGAAAGAAAACTGAGGATCACAACATAAGTATTCACAGCCAGCCAATATGCAAACGTGCAGCCTTTCACGTCATGGCTTCATTTGATTTCTATACCGTTTGGTCCCTGCATTTGTCAGTGCAAACCAAGTACCGGTCTATGGCAACCGACAACGCGTAAAATTAAATGTTGTAAGGCCCTATATATTGTGTCTCGCCTACAACGATCCCATGCATATGTTTTGAGATAGTTAATCAACTCTCCACATTGCTGTTAATCCCGTCTTTCGTAAACGTACAAAACTTATCAAAGTTTATTGTCATTTGTTTGTGATGCAGTTTAAGACAAACTCATCGCACCAACTCCAAGATCTTAACTAAAGAAATACCGGCATTTGACTCTCTCTCTCTCTCTTTTTTTTTTTCATTTTATAAAATAATATATACCATGTAGGATATGTGAAAACTGAAAAGTTGATTTTTATTATATAGAACAGAAATTAAAAAAAAAACAATACGATTTTCGTACTCTACGTATAGATATATACACAAAGTAAAGTATATTTCAAAATATTCGCATCTTCTCGTTACATTGAAGGCTGATTCGTGGTGATTTGATTTGTTTTTTTTTTTTTTTTCTGAAATAAAAATGTCATGTGCTCTTCTCCTTCGTTGAAGTGGTTTAGGTTAATCTTGGGACGTTTTTAGGTCTAGTACACTACAACCATGAAGTGAGTGCTTCGTTCCTTCTTTTCCCATAAATTAATTTTCTAGGAATTTGGATTAAAAATAAAAGCCATAAGTTACGATCTAGGGTTCCAAATTCAAAGAACCAGATGAGTTGGGAAAAATATAGATGATTTGCATCTGATTTATTTTAAATCGTATCTTTATATGTTAATTCATGGATTGGAAAATCACAATAACATGCATTTGTTGTCTCTGAATTGTTTCCTTCTATTTTCATTGCAAAGCCAACAAAAGTTACATCTGAAGCCTTCCTCATCGATGAGTACTTCATCTGACATCTCGAAACAAATGGAATCAACAATGTCGATGACTGACCGTGTTCATGTTGTCCGTCACAACAATAGATTACCACACTCTAGATATTCTCCTTACGGGTCAGTGATCCTACCATTATTCTATTTGTGAGTTTGTTTATTTTTGATAAATTCATGAGAGTATGAACACAAAAGTGTAAATATTCAAACTAGGATGACCTTCAGGATATTCATGATTTCCATATTCTTGTGCAATCATCTTGACCGTGGTAGATCTCTGATTCTCCTATATTATTTTTCTTAGCAAGACTGATCTCAACAAGGAGAAGGAGAAGCAGAAAGAGGAGGCTATACGACTCGGAGTTGAGCTCTCGCTCTTTGTGGCTGAAGCAATGTTCCTATTATCTGATGACCTACGTTCTATGTTACTCTTCTGTTTTTGCCTATTGACGTTTGCAGGGAAAAAAGACTATGACGGCCCCGTGGTAGGAAGACTGGTTCGTGTTATTCAATATGTGTTCGTAACATATATCAAACCCAAGAATAGAGTGTATCATGATGATGGCTTGTCAGTCCACGTTGAGCTGATGAAAACTTGTCCACAGCATTTTAATTCTGGAGTAGGAGGATTGAATAGCCTTGTTTCGATTCTCAAAAATGGCGGCGTAGTGAAATCGTATGGTTTTGAATACTACAACCAAGAGATGAAGAAGCTAGAAGAGAAGTTGAGGTCTGCCAAAGAATTTTCGGAGGCGAATGGGTTTGTGAGGGAAGAGATAAAGTCTACCATTGTTCACTTGTGGAAGTCTCTCTTTGAAGCGACATCGGAAGTGATAAACCCTAATAAGCCTATACTTTTTGAGCTGTTTAGGCCTGTCCGGGACGAAGATCTCCGTCGTCGTCTTGCTTCTTTACTCATATGAATTAGAGTTTCTTAGATTGGATGATACGATTTTATCGCAGATTGTTATTCCGCTTATAATTGTTAAGAAATATCGATCCAATGGGTTATCTAAATAAATTTAAGACAAAAGTTATGAGTAGAGAATTAAGAAGATGGTAGAATCAAGTGACATTAAACTTTTTATGTGCACTGGTTTAAGGACTGTACTTCATTAGGATATACATAAACTTAATACACCAAACATACATCCAAATGTCTATGCTCTCTAATGTCTCCTTTGTCAATCTATACACATAACTTAGTATCTTCGTATTAGAAGAAGAATCACCACAGACCAAGATCAAAAGATGGTGCATCTTTCTCCACACCATCACTCCTCTGCATGCCTGGATTTGGTATAACCGTTGCTGTATCTTCCTTCTCTTTTGCTTCTGACCTCTGTTTCGACAATAACAATGTGGCTTGTGCTTCCATGGCATCAAAGTCTAGTGTAGCAAAGAATGCATCATCATCATCGTCGACACCATCATTGTACTCTAATGCACCTGCATTGCTTCTCACGCCTTCATGGCTTTCCTTCTCTGTGGTTTGTGCTGCAAACTTGCTTTCTAAGTTAATCACGGGGGCATTCCCCGAGTTGCATAAGCTGAATTTCCTTTTCCGGCTCTCTGATGAGATTTGTACTACCGAAAAGTCTCCTATGACCATTGCATCTTGGTTTGACTCAGAGTTTGTTGTTTGTGGGGTTCGAAGAGACGAGGACAATGATTTATCTGAGTCGCTTCTGCTCTCATTTATTCTCTTCAAGGGTCCAGCAGAATAGGGACTCGGACTTGATGCGGCTAAATCACGAAACCTCGCCGGTAATGGTGACTGGCTGAGAAGAGAACGTCTGTGGAAGGATACCTTGTGATTTTTAGTAAGCTCATTGACCATTTTACTCACAAACAGAAGAAATATATTTTCGATCCTATATACCTGTAAACAGCCATCATGTCAACTTTACCAGACTCGGCTTGAGTATTTGCTGTAGGCATTGTCCCGTCATCTATGAAACTATCTTCAAATGAATCGCCAGTCACATCTTCGTTCTCATCAGCCGACATTTCTGCTCCCGAAGAGACCCTGATCAAAATAGAGAGGTTTTTAAACAACTAACATCAACTCTGTATTCAGAAAACTACTATTGTTATGTTGTCTCTCGCTGTTTTGTGGAAGTAAGAAAGACCATCGGATGTTGATTTTTAGATTAGATAAGAACTTACTCAGCTTCTTCGTCAATGAAGACTTGGACATCATCATCCATGATCATCTTCTTCTTACCTTAAGAAACAGAGCAACCAAGCAGCAATATTTCAAACAGATCAACATGACAAATGTTTCAATTCTCTCAGCACATCGAGACTTTTATCTAAAGCAAATGTTTACGGGAAACTATTATTTTAACTGAAAATGGACTCTTCTCTTTTTTGTCACCAATGCAAAAGAAACAGAAGAAAGTGTAAACCAACTCTCAGCACTTTTCCACTTCACTTTGACACCGGCAACATTCTATTCTAGTTACGCCTGGTATATTGTTAGATGGTTATAATAAGATCTTATGGATTCCTAATCAACCAAACCAATTGGCGAGATTCTGGTGATGTTAAGCAACATCAGAATCCATAAATTTCGGGTTATTGTCAACTCTCAAGTTATTTCAATGTAGTAAAAGAAAACACAGAACCAGTTACCTCTAATGAGCTTTTTACCTCGAGAACGAGATCTGATATGGTCTGCCTCTTTAATACCAGGATTATTCTCCTTTACAGCACTAGAGCAATCGCCAAGTCTACGTAGTCTCTTCAACTTTCGAGGCTGTCGAATAGTTTCTGACTTTTCTCCAGAACTCACCCGCCAATCTTTGCTAGCGCTGCTGTTTGTGTTTGTGAGATTAGCCAAGGGAGTTCTCCACTCCTCAGGAATGGGAGAAACAGCCAAGCATTCTGTACCGTTGGCCAAAGCTACCTCCTTCTGAGGAGTTCTCAATTCATTGGTTGTAGACGCAATGTTATAATCGTTGCGTTTATGCTGAACCTTTGTCTCAGGGGAAGAAGGCTCTCCTGCCAATTCGTTACTTAACCTCATGGGTGAAGAAACCTGAGGAAAATCAAGGTCTTCTCTGTTTGCTTCATTTGCAACTCCTGCAACATTAAAGATCTCATTAGAACATAATAACTTCTTATGGTTAGGCAGTTCCATTGGTAGTTGCTAAAGGTAAGTACAAATGGTGCTTAATAGCCAACTTTAAGTTTTTCTTTGCGCTAATAAAATAGGATTAGAAAAACTTTATAGATATGTCGAAGTAAATGTGTTGTCTGAATTTTTTAAATACAGTCCTGTTCTCTAAAATACTGATCAATATAATTATGTATATTTTGTAGATCCAGATTTTTCTAAATTTGTCATAGAACTTTACGTATATATAAAACTTCTCTACTACCAGAGTTCTGTGGTTGAAGCCTATTGCAACAGCAACCCAAACACCATATGATTGATCCTTTCCATGTGTTGGGGCTCAAAAGAAGATGAAAAAAAACACTCAAGTAGATATCCTCTCCATTTGTTCTTATCTGATTATACTAAATATTCAAGAAAAAACACTAACCTTGGTCATAGACAGGTGACTCTGGAACAACGCCACTCTTGATGAAATTAGTAAGTCTTGGACTAAGCTCCAAGCCCTCCCAGTCGTCTTCATCCGATGATAACACAATTTCTCCAACAGAATTCCCAACATCTTCTTGACCTACACTGGTGGAGTGCCTTTTCACATGGCTATGAGTCTCTAGTGTCTTGTTGGCACCCTCTGGCGAGAATCTTTCTTTTAACTTTTCTGAAATATTATCTTGCCGATGTTTTGCCGGAGTATCTATCGGAACTGAGTCAATGTGGGAAATATTCTGGCAAGAATGTTGTTTTTCTGTTTTAGGCAGAGGCATATTGTCTGACTCCAGAACATTCGAAAAGAATGAAAGAGGAACTGGCATTACGAAGACCTTCCCCAGAGCATCAACGGCTGCACATTCTGAACTGAAAAGATAACGGTGTGGGGGTGAAGATTCTTCGTAATCTTTCTCTGTAGTCTCTAAGGTGCTTGTGGGAGATTCAACTTGTTTTGCCTTTTTCTGTGATGTGTTGATTTCCAACTCACGGACACAGTGTAAATCTGCACATTAATAAAATAGAATGGTGTGTTCCAACATTACAACGAAAGGCCTGATGTTCATAGATTTGCAAAGCAAAGATACATTATTGACCAGACAATAAGCTACTGATCGAAGTGACATGATGCTATATAAAATACGTTCATACTATATCCAACACCATTCAGAAAGATATTACCTAAAGAGAGCAGAGAGTACATCCTAAAATAGACTTTTTGGTCATTGTCGTTGTATATATTGATTGATAGCTTATAGACTATAGACCTCCTACTGGCTGATAGCTTATAAGCCTACAGACCTCCTACTAGCTGGTTTTAAGAATAAATTATATATCCATGCGACTGTTAGAATTGATACATCAGCAAGATCAATGAGACTATATTTACCTTTTGGATCATTAGTAACCCTATGACCTGTATCACGCTCTTCTCTTTCACCCAAAGGAGCTCCAAACTATTACAGTAAGTGTTTCCACGTAAGTGAAAAGTGAATTCACAGAAAGCAAGGAAAGATCAAATTTTACCAGGATTATGAACCACACCTCAGTGAAGAAACTTTTACTCTGCTCTGAAAAAGTTGGCTCTTGCAAATGCTGCATAGCGTCAATTAACATGCCTGTTTGACGTGAATGCATTACTTTGTGCACTTTGGATGGCAATGTCTGGAAGTGAGGGAATGCAATTAAGGACACTCTCAACTTTTCCTCATCGGGGTTGTTGTAATACTTAGCGAGCATATCCATTTCTGCAGATGTAAGCTTTTTCTTGAAAGCTGGAGTCTCAGTGGCATACTCATCTTGTAGTTTCGTACCACGTGGAATGAATTGCTTGATTGAAAACTCAACATGCTGAACTTCTGGCTTATAAACATGGGGAATCTATAATAACACATGACAGGGATATACGAAGTTAAGAGATGTAGAAAACTGAAGCAACAAGGTAAGGAAAACAAATTATCAAAAAAGAAAAGCTCTTACCATCCTTGGACTAGGATGAAAATTAAAACTATTTGTTCCTCCATTCCGCATGTGTTTTTTAATGGCCCGTCCACTTGCTTGCTTTCGCATATAGCTGTTCTTTTCTGATCCTTCACAAGCAAGAACTAGTAAAGGCTAGTCAAGGAATGGAAAGTGTAACTTCAAAGACTTCGCATATAGAGTTCCAATGAAAAAGTATAACTTCAAAGATTTGTAATGGAAAGATCAATGAGAAGTGCATAAATCAAGCAAGCTAAAGGATATCAACTCGACCATTATTTTTCCTTCCGGTTCTTCCCATGCGTTGAATCATCCTCAGAGGGGATACATTAGCATCAAAACATATAACTAGGTCAACTTCCATGATATCCAAGCCTTCTTCACCAATAGATGTTGCGACAATAACATTGAACCCCCCAGCTCTAAATTTCTGTTGGAAAAATGAGTTTATCATACAAGAGATGGTAAAAAAAAACAAATCAAAGTTCAAATCTTTATAAAATCAGATACAGGGAAACAGACATACCTCCAAAACAGCCTGCTGAACTTTTTGTGACTGCCCTTTCAGTGTCTTACCTGCACGAAACATATATTGTAACAATTATAATTGATACTTCTGTCATTTGTGTGTAACTGGAATTTCTAGATGTAAAAATCAGAGTAACAAACCTGAACTTTGACCAATAAACTCGGTTGCTTTGACCACATCTCCAATATTACTTAATGCGTTCATTATGTCTCTGAAGATTAACGTAATCAGATGAATGCAAACGAAGAAATATGATGAGCGAGTAAACAAGGGAACACAAACAACAATTATACAGACCTTACGCTTCCTCTGAAATTTGAGAAAATAATGACCCGTGATGTCCTTGGATCTTTCACTTCTGCAGCCATAGAATAAGATCATATCAATGTTCAGTTGTAAAAAACAGCTGAGAAGTAACATCAACTCCAGATCATAATTTCAAAAGAAAACATACTGAAATGATCAACTAGTATTTCTAACATCTTCGACAATTTTGGGCTTGGTGCTCCATGTGACAACCTTTGCTGCATCAAAAGCTTCGTCTTCATAATATTTTCATTCTTACTCATCAACCTAGCAAATGGCCTGCAAAGGGTGATAGTTTTAGACAATGCTCTTGATATCAAAAGCAATAATACCTAAACCCACTGAAGGCATTCCAAAAAATCAGTTCAAAAGATGAAAGTAAGAGCATACCCTTCTTTCAATTTCTCTTCTAGCATCTCATATGCTGGTCTTATTCCATGACTAGAAAGGAGCTTACGAATATGATAAAGAGTGATAAGAGCTGAAAAGCAAGATTCTACATCTCCGTGATTTACATGGGGAAGGCCTGGGAGAGGTGCTTGACGAAACTTATCCCTTGCCATAAGTACTTCGTGTGGACTTAACTGTCAAGCATGATTTGATACTTGCGTGGATAAGAAAATGTGACCATTGACGCTATTGATGAAACAGATATAAGGATTGAGGCACATACAGTTTGTATATCTCTATTTAGATTAACCCCAAAGTTTTTAAGCCTGACTGCATATGGACGTATAACATCTAACAGGTGTTTCGATACATCATCTGCATCTTGACCCAACGGAACCTGCTCTGCCAGAAATATGCTAAAATTATTAGACATGAATTTGGAAAGCAACACAATTGGAAAATGCAGAAAACCAGCTTGAACCTCGATTAGTTCTAATTTTCTGTCGTGGACATAAGGGCAAACATCATGGTCACTCTCATTTCGATATTCAAGCGTGGATATCTGCAAATTATCAATAATACCCTGGATGGCCAGTGTCTTTGCTGAAAATAACATCTACGGTTAACGGATGCAGAAATATAATAACCCCCAGCACCACAAAAAAAAAACGAAAGTCAATCACTTACATCCAGGAGTTGCAGTAAGAGCCAGTATTCTCAATTGTACTGGTACCGCCATCAACTAAAAGTTAAAGGGCATTAGTTGGTACCTTCACCTTGATCATTTTTACATGAATAAAGAGAAAAAGAAACACATAGAGATGCTCCAAGATATGAAAAAGAACTTGTTCAGGGCAAAGGCAAGTTACTTAAAAGTCCAAACACTAAAAGAAAAACCAACCTCACGAACTACAACACAATAAGAATAATTCCCTAAAGCTCGATGTGCCTCGTCGATCACCAAGCAAACCAAGTAGTTAGTAAGACATGTTCCTGAAAGGGACGTTTTTGTGATCAAATGGTAAGTTGAGACCAAATTAAATAAGCATTAAGAGGTTTCAGCTCAGAATTTTGATAGAATAAAACCGAGCATCACCTGACTGTATATCCTTCTCTAACACTTGAGGAGTGACAAAGAAAACCCGTTTGCTTTTCCACAAGAAGGCTCTTTTTGAAGGGCATGTCTGTCCCGTCAAGTCAATTGTCCATTCCTGCAGTCAATTTAACCCAAATTTCTCAAAAATATATCTAAAAGTTCTCAATATCTGGAGAGTCAACACAACAAATGGAGAATCTGTTTAAAGAGTGTTACATACTTGTGGTATTCCCACAATATTATGACACGCCTCAATCTGCTGCATCACAAGAGGCCTAGAAGGCGCCGCAAATACAATTTTACCTATGAACAACAACAATTACAGCTTTCAGTTACATTTCTTAATCACTAATCAAGAAATTTTCATAGCTACTTAATGAAGATTCTACCTTCGGGAAACCATCTGAAGTAATTATACATAACAACCGCGGCTATGAGCGTTTTACCAAGTCCGGTCGGCAAAGCCACCAATGTATTCGAAAACAAAGCAGTCTTCGTTATAGCAAACTGATAATCTCTTAAAGGAACACTCCCATTCACTGAAACACCAAACACACAAACACATTATTCATCCCCACACCACAACTTACAAAGATTCATCATAAGTTACAATCTCCCCAAACCTGGGTAAATCCAAGTTTTAGCAGCCTCAGGATCAATCCCAACTAAAGGACTCTTATTGTTATCGTTACCACCACACTCAAATTCATCAAAATTGGACTCGGAAACAACTTGATTCTCCGGTTTATGCTCGGTTCTTCCGATGAATTTATCGAGAGTAGATTGTCTTTTCGCAAGAGGCTTAGTGACATTTCCAGTAATTGGAGGATGAGCCAAAGGAGTGAAATGGGACGAAGAAGAAGCATTGGAGGTTTTTAGACAAGCCAAGTCGATTTCTTTGACTGCTGCTTCCCAATCGAACTCCTGTAGGAGAAAACCCAGAAGTTGAAAAATTGAAAAATTGATTCAAACAACGATTTCAAAAACCCAGAAAGAGATTTTAACTCACTTCGTCTTCTTCGATGGTTTCTATTGGAACCCTAGATCCCATTTCTGGGGAATTACTTGATTCTCTTTTACGATTTCGCATGAATCTTTAGATTTCAGATTTTAGGTTCAGTGGTTTTGTCGTCGTTCTTTGGAAGAAACCCTCGACGAAGAGACAAAGAGATTGGCGGGCAAATTTTGGAAAAAAAAAAAAATATAGAGAAAATTCTCCAAATTTAAAATCTCCAAATGCAACTATATTTTTTTTTGGTGTGAAGTGATAGACGATGCCTCCTTTAATTTATTAAAAAGTGAATAATAAAGTTACAAACGAACACTTCGGGGCTACGAAAACCCACGAGCATCCTCTAACAATAACGGATAAATATTTTCCGGGCATGAATCCAAGAGGTACAAACCCAAAAGTCGAGAAAATGCATAGTTCGCTAATCCATCGGCAAGATGATTAGCTTTCCTATGCACATGTAATATTCAGACTGTTTGAAAGAAAGCCATAGAACAATCGTATTAGGCAAGACAAGGGATGAGTATCACTTATCCCCGTCTTGAGAAACCCCACCACCATCTCCGAATCCACATCTAACTCCAACTTCGCAATCCGTTTGCCCCAAGCTAGATAGAGCCCATAGTAAACCCCCCATAACTCTGCAAACGGTGCCGAACAGACTCCAATATTCAAGGTAAATCCCTGAATCCATTGTCCCTCTCCACCCCTCAGAACTCCACCTCCCGTTGCTAAACCTGGATTTCCGTGTAATGCACCATCCATGTTTAACTTTACCCAACCTACCGAAGGAGGAGTCCAAGCAATCATTCTATTGACTCTTGTAACCTGCCCTGATCCTGCCCAAATACCACGCCTCAGAGACCTCCTTTGCTTGATTCTTCACAAAGCAGACTCTATCACGATACTTCCCATTTACACCAAATATGTTGCCACACCTCCACTTCCACCCCCACCAGGCTGCCATACCAAAGAGTGTATTCCAAGATGTATCTTATCTCATGGTAACATCACCAAGATTCCCAGAATCCATTCAAGTAACAACTGATCAAAAAACACCCGCCTCTTACTTGGTGGAACAATTCGGTCCCAAATACCTGACATTGCTAGGCAATCTCTTAGAACATGTAATATTGTTTCTTCGCCGCTCTTGCAAACCTGGCAGATACCCGAGTCACACAAGCGCCTTCTTTGCCTTTCTTCATTTGTCATGACTATTTGGTTCACTGCTAACCAAAAAAAAAAAATTTTGAATGCAACTATATTTATTTATTGGACATATTAAATCAATGATTTTAATTTTCTTTCAAATTTTTTCTTACTAAATTGGCGTGATTCTAAAAAGTTTTGGTAATTTATCTTGGTTGATTTTGTATTTCGTAAAATTGTTCAAAATCCAAAGTTATTAGATTAGTTATTCATAAAATGTTTTTATTAACTCCCTAATGATTGGAATAAATGAATTTCGTGATAATATATAAAAATTAATATAAAATATGAAATTTGTATTTTAACACACTTTTACAAACATTTTTTAGTTGCCACTTTTTGAAACACTTTTTACATTGTTATTTGTGTCCCTTGTTATTTTTAATACTATCAATTTTCTCCCAACCAAACTGGTTTGTTACTAATATTCTAGTCTAATCTTTTGAAACTCTAATCAGATTTGCTTGTGTTTTAGTTTCAAGAAAAAAAATTCATGTGCTCTCTTTTTCATCTTCTTCCTCTCTCTCTTTCCTCCACCATTTTCTCGTTGAATAAATCACTAGTGTTAGATTGAGATTTTAACTAAAGAAAAGGGTAAAAGTAAAACTAAGTGTTGGTCTATGGTCGGTTTGCATCCATGATTATGTAGCATATCGAACCGATTTAGTTAACCGATTATTTGGGAAGTTAATTATCAAAGAATACGAAAGTCATTTGTGTTTCTTCATGAAGTCACTTATCTTTATCTATAAAATGAAGATTGCATAAAGACACGATAAATAACTCTGTGATCATTGACACAAAGTGAGAATTCTAGAGAACGAGATAAACATTTTTGATATAAAAAGCTTCGAGAGATCAAAAGAAGGGCACTTGAAGGGTGGCATGTGATTGATTTCCGTATGTGTCTCAACCCTGATCTCCACGTAGATTCCCAATCAATTTTGTACCATAGTGATTACTAAACTGATCAAAGCATATATTCTGGTTTAATGCTTCCGCATAAAAGAATAACACCACTATCACCGATGTCTTTTTTCTATTTTTTTCATAAGCCACGTCCCTGTACATATCTAGTACTAGTAGTTTTATACCTCACAATAATCAGCATAAGAGATTTGGAGTAATTTTCACCTAAAGTTTTTATAAACTGAATTTGTTTTTTGAAAACAATACAAATGACCTACTTTAAAACTCAATGAAAATACATGGATACAATAGATAAGTAGGACTCTAATTAAAACGCTAAAGAATCCATTGTCATCATATATATATCCGGCATGCTATTTTTTTAAGATCGCCACTTAGTGTGTAAACCGATTCTGTGACAACAATTATATGATTATTGGTATTTTTAAAATAACAAAATCTTTAAAAATTAGGCCACATTCCTAATAAGAAACATGTGGATTTGGTGAAGAACGGCATGTGGGAGATAGAGAACTTGATCTTTAATTTCAAGAAGGATATTACAAAGGCTGAGAAGAAGCTTGAGCAAGGCGAGCAAGGCAAAAAGAAGCTGCAAGGCAAGAAGAAGAAGAAATGATTTTAAGAGTTCAAGTTTTCAATTTTTTTTTGGTTTTGTCTCACGAGTCATGTCTGACTTCATTATTCTTGGATTTTGGTTGATTGTCTGATCGTGTTTTTTGTTTTTTTGGATGATGCCATATTGACTCTTGCTTCTTGATTTTTGGAGTTGATTTTGGTTTCGGTTTATGGATTTTCAATGTCAAAATCAATTGGTTGGTAAACAAATTCTGATTAGGTTTCTATTTGTTTTGTTTAAGCTTTTTTTGCTCTCTATTTAACCTTAGGTTTGAGGGTAGCTCCCGACCTGGAAAAACTTTATTTTAACATTTCTAGACTAGTTACCAAACTTTCAAGATTGTTAGTTTTTGTTATTTTAAAAATACCAATAATCATATAATTGTTGTCAAGTCCAGGACAAAAGATAAAATTAAAAAATGAGACCAAATCTTAAATTTTCAGAAAAATGAGGTCTATTTTTGCAATAACAAATAGATAAAATTCAAAATTTGAGATTAAATCTTAAAAGTTTGGAAAAATGAAGCCTACTTTTGTAATAAAAAGTATTTTTAGTGCCTAATTTTAGTACTAAAAATCTTTAAAAATTTGGAGGCCAAATACATTTGTATCTTGGGTATGTGTGGCGGGCCGAGCCTGGATACAATAGATAAGTAGGACTCTAAAAACGCTAAAGAATCCATTGTCATCATATATCTCCGGCATGCTATTTTTTAAGATCGCCACTTAGTGTGTAAACCGTTTCTATCACTTGGACAAGGAGCTAAACTAGTGTGTTTGGTGCACACAACTTCAAAAAAAGAAACACCTTGTTTTGAAGTTAATAATCATTAAAGAACCCGTTTAGCCGTTTGGCAATTCACACAAGGTTAATGTGATTCCAATTTACAAACACAGACGTCATGCACAACCCACGAGCTAGTTACAAGATCCGATCCAACAACGCGAGGCGGCCCTACCCGAGAGTTAGGTCCAAGTTTAGCTCCTTGTCCACGTGATCATAACTGTAATCACACTCAACATTTAACCGTAGTTCCTCGTCTATGGTTGTACCGCTCGTAGAAGCACCGTTTTCACATGAAGTCTCCGTTTTTAATTTACTGACACCGTTATGATCAGGAAACGTGGACTTCACATCTTCGTTTCGAGTATGAAACGGTGTCGTTTTGGATTCGTTGATCGAACGGTGAGTTTTTGGGTCAATCCCATGGCTAAGAAGCTTTCTCTTTACATGAGTGTTCCAATAGTTTTTAATCTCATTATCTGTTCTTCCCGGTAATTTCCCAGCTATCAAAGACCATCTGAAAAAAAAGACAAATTCCAAAAGTGAGCAACACTGGTTTTTAAACCTGGTCATCCGGTTATGTTAAACCGGTTATTTATGTGGTTTTGTCAAATCGGATCTGCTTGCATATAAACAAAATTGAAGAGAAAACCATTTATTTACTTTTCTCCAGTGTTTTCAAAACCGGACCAGACCGGCCAGTTGAACCTGTTCGACCGTGACTTGAATAACTATCCGATGTTGGTTATCACCAAAAACCGGTATTGGAAAGACTCGCAAAAACCGCTAAAAAGTCGGATAAAACCGGTGAACGGTTCGGACCAATGACCCACTAAAATCCGGTTCTTCATTTTTTCAGTCTTTCACCATTGTTTTTACCTTTTATTGTTCATAATTTTTAAAAAAAAAAAGAAAAAAAAAAAGACTTAGGTGGTGTTATTCAATGATGGATTTTAATAGAATTGAAATCTAACACTAATCCAGTGTTATTCAACTAATGATTATAAATCTAACGTTAAAATCTGGTGTTATTAGATCTTATATTTCATTAGATTTTAAAAGTTTGGTGTTATTCAATGGTGGAGTTAAAGTCAATTCTTTAAGGTTTGTAAAATCCAGTGTTATTCAAAACTAAAAGACTTATAAAATCTTTGTATATTAAGTCATTTCAAATTAAACCTCTATGGAGTTTCATGAGTAAATTATTAGAATCAAAATCCAAGATATACTGCAGAGATTTTGAAATCCACACAGACAGATTCTTAAAACCAATATCAGAAAACAAATCTAAACCTTAAAGAATTGACTTTAACTCCACCATTGAATAACACCCCTTTAATTTTCTCTAAGGGGGTGTTATTCTAAGGTTTAGATTTGTTTTCTGATATTGGTTTTAAGAATCTGTTTGTGTGGATTTCAAAATCTCTGCATTATATCTTGGATTTTGATTCTAATAATTTACTCATGAAACTCCAAAGAGGTTTAATTTGAAATGACTTAATATACAAAGATTTTATAAGTCTTTTAGTTTTGAATAACACTGGATTTTACAAACCTTAAAGAATTGATTTTAACTCCACCATTGAATAACACCAAATTTTTAAAATCTAATGAAATATAAGATCTAATAACACCAGATTTTAACGTTAGATTTATAATCATTAGTTGAATAACACTGGATTAGTGTTGGATTTCAATTCTATTAAAATCCATCATTGAATAACACCACCTTAAATAAAAAACTCAATCCCGGCAAAGAGAAAGGAAATTACTTGTTGCCGAATATACTATGAAGTTTAACAATGATTTGATCTTCACCATCAGTGAAATTTCCACGTTTAAGATCAGGACGAAGATAATTAATCCATCTTAATCTACAACTTTTTCCACACCGCAACAACCCTACAAAAAGTTTAAAAAAATACATTTATAAAAATCATTAGACCAAGAAACCTAATAATCAAAACATAAAGAAATTTTTTTAAGAAAAGAATTACCGGCGGATTTAGGAAGAGAACGCCAAGAACCTTCACCATTATTACGTATGTAATCAATAAGAAGTTGATCTTCTTCTTTAGTCCATGCTCCTTTGTTTGTGTGAGCTTTTTCACAACATGGTGATCTTCCCATGATGATGATGATGATGGTTACATGTGGGTGATGAGACAGAGTGAGAGTAGGATCTAAAGAGAGGTGTTATAAAAAGGAAGTGACTTTGACCAAGTTGGTGTTATGTAATTTTGTGGTTGAAAGAGATTTGGTAGGTTACCTTCTTTTTCTTTCTTGCCTTAGATTTTTTGTCTTTTTATTTTGTACTAAGAGAGGGGTTTGGTGGGGATATTATTTAGATGGATTTTGTATTTGTTACTTGTGAGTTGTGATATGGATGAATTATTTTATTACAAATTATTTTTGGTTTTTAATGTTTTATGTATATCTTGATTCTTTTGGGTTATTTAACCTTCTAGAAGGAAAATGAGTGGTGGATAAACACTGAAACAACTCAACAAGATCCAAATTGCATCTTACCTGCCTTTTTGGCACTATCTTACTTTCCTTTTCTAGAAGATTTATTTTCTTTTGACAAGGAAAAAAAAAAGATTTTTCTTTTGTTCTTTCTTTGTTTAATTTAATTACACTCTCCTAAGTCCTAAACCTTGGCATACTTTTACTTTATTACTAACACAGCTACTAGAAAACAAAGTTAAGGGTTAAAAATTATAAGAAGCAAAACAAAAACAAAGAGGCAAAAATTTGCTAAATAGAATTACTCAAAACAAATTCTTGCTAAAGCAAATTGTATTTTGGGGTATGTGTCACAACTCTACAAATTATTTTCGGGTATGTGTCATTGCATTTTATATTGTTCTGTTCATTTTACCTTACACCAAAATAAGACTAAATCCTTAAGTTTCTTCTCATACCCTATGATAATTTCTTTCATAATTCTGACTAGAATTTTCCAATAACAATATGTAAAACATAGATTATTTGCATCTTATATGAAGTTAGTAAGTTCTGAAAAAACGAAAACACAGATTAGAATGAAACAATTGTCCAGAAGCCATTACATAGAGTATCAATTAGAGATCAAAATGTGCATACAATAGAACAGAAGGGAGACTGGTAATTAACGTTGAAAGAATGTTATGTACACACAAAAATTTGTATCGATAAACAAAATACTACTCTTAGATTCCCGAACTTTTGAGGGGCAAAAAACGCTTATACATGGATCATGATACAACATATATAGATAAGTTACATGTATGGTTGGAGTCATAAACAATTATAACACTGAACAGAAGGAATCCGGTTTAAGCTGGATCGGTTTGAGGTTCAGGATCAGGTTCTTTACACATGCAA